>MUZC01001947.1:462339-482011 GCA_002072015.1 Radix auricularia | reverse complement strand
GGGTTGGTGGTGTCCGAGATTTGTGACAAATTGTGACAGGGGGGAGGGGGGAGTAAAATTGTCAAAAATAGCGTGACGTACTTTATGGATGGCCCCTATCTTCAAATAGTTGGCAGCGGTTTTAAATGTAACCGAAGATCTTGTATTTTGTATAGCAAACAACCGTGTTCACATATCAACTTCAACAATGTTTTGGTTTGTAACGTGTAAATGAAACTGCTGACCGCCAGATGCTCGATAAAACACGCAACACATGTGTTACCGAAATGCAGACAGGGTTTTCTCTAATGTTAACATAGAACACACGTCTTTTTCTTTTTGATATAGTAGAGATGCACAAAGAAAGCCATGAAATGAGAACCATTCGGTCAGTAATGAGAGATGCACAAAGAAAGCCATGATATGAGAACCATTTGGTCAGTAATGAGAGGTGGACACAAGGACGCATTGGTGAACAATAAAACACAAAAAGTAATGTTTACACTGGTCAGTACTCACAGACACTGGTCAGTACTCACAGACTAACACACTGGTCAGCACTCACAGACTAATACACTGGTCAGTACTCACATACCCTGGACAGTACTCACAGACACTGGTCAGTAACAACAGACGAACACACCGGTCAGTACTCACGGACACTGGTCAGTACCAACAGACGAACACACCGGTCAGTACTCACAGACACTGGTCATTACCAACAGACGAACACACCGGTCAGTACTCACAGACACTGGTCATTTCCAACAGACGAACACACCGGTCAGTACTCACAGACACTGGTCATTACCAACAGACGAACACACCGGTCAGTACTCACAGACACTGGTCATTACCAACAGACGAACACACCGGTCAGTTCTCACAGACACTGGTCATTACCAACAGACGAACACACCGGTCAGTACTCACAGACACTGGTCAGTGCCAACAGACGAACACACCGGTCAGTACTCACCACCACAAATGGGACGACCACATTATGTCCTCCCACTCCCAGACGACCTTGCCGTATCAACGGCGTGACCTTGTGCCCTCTGAAGTTCCGCCTGGGAATCCTCGCATCCAATAAACGTCTGCTCTACACTCTTGGACCAAACCCCTTTTTGCTTCGCTTCTTTTTGTTTTGTTTCTTTTAAGTCACTAACACTATTAGCTGAATGTCCATTTTTTAATTGTTTCAACTAGAATAGTTTATTTCCATGATAACAAATCCTTAGTGAAATTCGTCAACAGTTTTATCACTGCGTTGTCATCGTCTTAGCTTCAATATGACGTATATCCGGTGACAGGAGGAATTCCCTGACCTTTGAACAATGTGTAAATACAGAAAATACCCTCAGTATTTTTTTATCCTCTGGCATATAATAGAGAATAACTCGGTTGTATCTATTTGTATTTTAAAATACGAAGAAGTAATGCCCTGGTTTGAAGACAAAGGAATTGAAAGGGGGCGGGGGTGTTAGTTTAACAATGAGCATTCAAATAAGACGCTTGATATCGATTTGTAATCATAATCTGCTGTGATAAAAAAAAGTTAGGGCGAGACAGGGGCGGCTGATTGAGGGAGAGAATCAAACGGTTTATTTGAACAGTTCATCTAGCTGGATAGACATTTTTTCCCTTATGTTGACAAACCTACATAGAACAAACATGTATATACTCCCATAACCAGACATACATAGAGCAAACATGTATATACTCCCATAACCAGACATACATAGAGCAAACATGTATATACTCCCATAACTACATAGAGCAAACATGTATATACTCCCATAACTACATAGAACAAACATGTATATACTCCCATAACTAACATGTATATACTCCCATAACTACATAGAACAAACATGTATATACTCCCATAACTACATAGAACAAACATGTATATACTCCCATAACCAGACATACATGGAACAAGCATTTTTATACATATTCACATAGACAGACATTTATGGAACAAGCCTTTTTTATACATACTCCCATAGTCAGACATACACGGAACAAGCCTTTTTTATACATACTCCCATAGACAGACAAACATACAGTAAACTTGTTTCCCCAACTAAAAGATATCAATGATAAAAAAAATAGTACCGCTATTACACATGTAGGTGAACTTTTCTGCACTTATGTCATTGTTACTGATTCTGCATGTAAGTACTAGAGATGCCTTCTTAAGTCTTGGTTGTTCTGATTGTAAGATGGTGTGTTGTGGTCTATAGTAAGGTGGTGTATGGCGTATGGTGTATGATTTGTTTCTATCTGAAGATATCTTGGGTAGTGTGTTGTCTTATGTATGTTATACTATGACCATCTACAGTTTATTCGACAGACATATTTTTCATTAATCTGAATCAATACAAGTAAACATATCCGTGGTGCTTGAAAACAAGTTTGAAAACAAATTAAATTTTAAAACCATTAACAATAGCCCATCTCAAGCTCGGCCATAAAACTATTTGTGGCCCACAATTAAAATCCTGGTTTATTGCTCTGTAAGGGGAAGCAACAGTTGTTAAAGCTTGAGTTGGTTTTGCGCAATGTTATTATTTTATCTTATTTTTTTCTAAAGCACATGTGTTTGAATTTAATATTTAAAAACAATATTTTCAATACACTCGTTTCAAACCAAATGTTTTTCGCCTGCTTTGGGTATGAGAGGTGTGTGCCCATGCAGGATAAACGAAAAAACATTTTATTTTTTACCACGTTTTTCTTAGTTTGCTTTCTTGGATGTTAGTCTTTCCGGGGCAAAAATTGAATTCCTTTTTTGAACCACTTCAGATCATCCAATTTTGATGAAATTTTGCATGCATACTTGATTCACATGACAATTTAATATTTCATTAATTATAGTACTCAATTCTACTTAATTAATTAATTAATTACTAATCAAATGTCAATGATTTCTTGTGTGTGAGGGAGACAACCAAGGAAATACAACAACCAAGGGAAGTTTTTCTTAGTTTGCTTTCTTGTCTGGATGTCTTTCTTGTCTGGATGTCTTTCCGGGGCAAAAATTGAATTCCTTTTTTGAACCACTTCTGATCATCCAATTTTGATGAAATTTTGCATGCATACTTGATTCACATGACAATTTAATATTTCATTAATTATAGTACTCAATTCTACTTAAATGAAAACTAAAAAGTATAAAATAAAAATATTTAAAAAAAAGTTTTAAAGATACCACGTTTTGTGAACTAAAAAGAAGAAAATAAACTAAAAACGTGGGGCGCATTCGGCTGAAATTAAATGAAGTATCATATATAGACTGTGGAGGAATTTGAAACTGAAAAGTTTAATGTAGCATTAATAGACCATTAAATGAAGTATCATATATAGACGGTGGAGGAATTTGAAACTGAAAAGTTTAATGTAATAGCATTAATAGACCAAATTTCAGCCGAATGCGCCCCACGTTTTTAGTTTATTTTCTTCTTTTTAGTTCACAAAACGTGGTATCTTTAAAACTTTTTTAAAATATTTTTTTAAGGCATTTAACCGGGAATTAACTAATCAAGCCAACAGGTGATGGGTATAAATAAACTGCGAATCAAACTGTTGGGATGCACAGTGATATTCCTAAGAGTCACCTTGCTGTGACGAATTGTAGTATTGCTGATATTCACTTTAAGACGCACTGTGATATTGCTAAGATTCAGCTTGATATGACGCACTAAGATATGACTGAGATTGAGCTTGTGACGCACCGTAATATTGCTGAGAGTAACCTTATGACGCACTGTAATATTGCTGAGAGTCGCTTTATGACGCACTGAGATATTACTGATATTCATCTTATAAGGCACTGTGATAACACTGAGAGTCACCTTATGACTCACTATGATATTGCTGAGAGTCATCTTATGACGCACTGAGATATTACTGAGAGTCACCATATGACGCACTGTGATATTACTGAGAGTCACTCTATAAACATTCAAAACTCTAATCAATATACAAGAAAAGACAAAAAATCATGGATAATCAAGCGTATGACGCAATAATCTTCTGTGCTGAAGGAGCGTCTGTAACAGAGAAGATAATAGTGTCATATTAAGTAAGCGGAAATACGGTTGTGAGTTTACAACAATAAACAACTACACATCGTTTACAAGACGACATTTTGTGCAAGGAACTAAATATAAAATTGCGCCCCCCTCCAACTCCTTGCTAATTTATTATAATGTGTAAGCCTTAATTCGGCGCCCCTGTATCATGACGCTACATATTCCATCACTCTCGGCGTGTTCCACTGCCTGATGGAACAATTTTACACGCCCATGAAGGTACACATATAGCAGACGAAAGTAGTTCTCAAATTAAGGTGACGGTCATAAATTGTTTTATTACGGCTTTTTTTTATATTTGAGCCACATTAATAAGAGTTGAAAACTTTTCAATGGCTTACTTTTCCAAATTTAAAATGTGACATACAACAGCACAAGATATGGATTTTGCCTGGTTGCAGCGAAGACCTCAATAATACAAGGGATAACGATTTATTTATTTATTTTTTAAAATTATCTTATCTTAAATATACAGATGCTCCTTCTATGCAGAAGATAATTGCGTCCACAGACCATGACAGATGATCTGTTGGCAAGAGATGCAACGGTCAGAGGCCATGGCTATGAGGGTTCCACGCATTACCCAGCCGCCTAACCATTATTAGTTAGGTACCCATTCGGAGCCGGGTGGCTCAGGGACTCCTTATACCACAGGAACAAATACTTGCCTTCGCATGGATTCGAACTCGTGACCTTCAGTACACCAGTAGAGCGCGCTTGCCACTCGACCACCGTGGAGTTTGACATTATATAGTAATGTCTCGATCCACTCTTTAAAAGCCCACTCTGTAAGAACTTACTCTGTTAGAACTCAATATGTAGGAACCAACTCTGTTAGAACCCAGTATGTAGGAACCAACTCTGTTAGAACTCAATATGTAGGAACCAACTCTGTTAGAACCCAGTATGTAGGAACCAACTCTGTTAGAACCCAGTATGTAGGAACCAACTCTGTTAGAACATAGTATGTGGGAACCCACTCTGTTAGAGCCCAGTATGTGGGAACCAACTCTGTTAGAACCCAGTATGAAGGAACCAACTCTGTTAGAACCCAGTATGTAGAAACCGACTCTGTTAGAACCCAGTATGGAGGAACCAACTCTGTTAGAACCCAGTATGAAGGAACCAACTCTGTTAGAACCCAGTATGTAGAAACCGACTCTGTTAGAACCCAGTATGTAGGAACCAACTCTGTTAGAACCCAGACCCAGTATGTAGGATCCGACTCTGTTAGAACCCAGTATGTAAGAACCTACTAGTAAATTGAAAGTTAATGTAACATTTTAACGATAATTGATGATTGCCATGTATCACACTTAAAATAAATAATAGTTGTGATTTTGTGTGCTATAATTTGGCTGTGTAAGGTGTTTTGGTGTGCTATGAGTTGGGTATATGAGGTGTGTTGGTTCGCTATGATTTGGCTGTGGAAGGTGTGTTGGTGTGCTATGACTCGTGTGTGTAGGGGTGTGATTTATAACAACCTTGATAAAGGCATATATCACCATATCACCACAGAACTGATAACTGTGCCAATTACTCACACAACACACGTGTCTTCCCCCCCCCCACACACAACCTACATGTAAGATAAACGAAGAAGCATCTGACTTGAAGCATTCTTTAAGTATATTTACCCCGTGAATTAAATCATTGAAGTTGCTCTTAAATAGTTTACAATCTGAGGCGACATCAAAGCATCCACTAGGGGCCAAAACAAACAACCCAACAAAACTCCCCTTCTATTGCTCACCCAAGTAACAAGTAGACGAGACTCTTGGGGAAAGGGATGTAATGTAAGGAGAAACTATGTGCAAGGTATGAGGTGGTGTAAGGAGAAACTATGTGCAAGGTATGAGGTGGTGTAAGGAGAAACTATGTGCAAGGTATGAGGTGGTGTAAGGAGAAGCTATCTGAAAGATATGAGGTGGTGTGTGGAGAAGCTATCTGAAAGATATGAGGTGGTGTAAGGAGAAACTATCTGAAAGATATGAGGTGATGTATGGTGAAACTATCTGAAAGATATGAGGTGGTGTGTGGAGAAGCTATCTGAAAGATATGAGGTGGTGTAAGGAGAAACTATCTGAAAAAATATGAGGTGGTGTAAGGAGAAGCTATCTGAAAGATATGAGGTGGTGTGTGGAGAAGCTATCTGAAAGATATGAGGTGGTGTAAGGAGAAACTATATGCAAGGTATGAGGTGGTGTATGGAGAAGCTATCTGAAAGATATGAGATGGTGTAAGGAGAAGCTATCTGAAAGATATGAGGTGGTGTAAGGAGAAGCTATCTGAAAGATATGAGGTGATGTATGGAGAAGCTATCTGAAAGATATGAGGTGGTGTAAGGAGAAGCTATCTGAAAGATACGAGTTGATGTATGGAGAAGCTATCTGAAAGATATGAGGTGATGTATGGAGAAGCTATCTGAAAGATATGAGGTGATGTATGGAGAAGCTATCTGAAAGATATGAAGTGATGTATGGAGGAGCTATCTGAAAGATACGAGTTGATGTATGGAGAAGCTATCTGAAAGATATGAGGTGATGTGTGGAGAAGCTATCTGAAAGATATGAAGTGATGTATGGAGAAGCTATCTGAAAGATATGACGGAATTAACGAATGATTGAACGAACGAACACAGAACGAACGAAACCATAATAGTTCAGCCCATCTCAAATGTATAAATGATAAAGGTTGAAGACAATAATATAATTAAGGCAAAACATTAACAATATTTGAAAACTTTGAGTGAACGCTCTGAACGTCATTATAATAACAAATAAAAAGCTTGAGATAATTTATCTGTGAACAATGGCTCAAAGTCGGGGGTTCAAACTTCATGTTTACATATTTTTTTTTACTGCTCATCACCGTGATGCAAACATTGGTTGTTTGTTGCACATGCGGCTTTGCTGTAAGCATGTTTTCGCACCAGTTTCACATGTTTGTTTCCATGGTGATTTTTTCTGTTTACAACACTAACACCATCAACAGAGCACCGTAAAATGGTTCACATCACACGCACTAAACATCCGGGGAATCAATAAGGGGATCGAGACAAGCTGTCGTATTTTATTTTTACCGTCTAAAGAAATAATGATGTTGTGGATCACGGGTGGGGAAACAGGGGCCCGCGGGCCACATGCGGTACGCTATGGGGTTCTTAGCGGCCCACGGAAGCCAGGGGTAATATTGAAAAGATCAAAAAGTTAATGTTTAAGATGGATTTTTGTGCTTGAACTTAGCTTAAATTCTGCTTAAGTGTTGCCCCTTGACATTTCACATTTTATTAACGCGGCACTCGCGCTAAAATGTTTGCCCAACAATGTTGTATATCTTTTTTTTAAAGAAAAAAAAAACGAAAAAGAAACTCTTTTCTTTAAAAATAAATAAATGAAGATTTCTGAAATTATTTTATGTCATGATTGACGTGTCCCCATACTTTGTTGATGTTTAAGGCAAATTTAATTGGGTTAAAGTTTTTCAATGTAAATATTCTAAAAAGACGGGCATCGAATGAACAAATAAATACTTCTGTGTTTAAGGAATCGCAAACCACATAATATATGAGACCTCAAGGGAAAAAACGGCTAATGAAAATTTTTTTGAAATTTTTAATTATCCCTTCTGTCTGATAGAGGGTCATAAATAAAATGTTCTGAATGAGGTTTAAATGTAATAGTAACATCTCTGTTTCTATGAACAGTTCACATGCATTTAGTTGAGTTTCTTCCCTCGAGGTGTCCGTGCGCCATCAAAACATGTAAAACACGCATTACACATACAGAGAGAGAGAGAAGATAGAGAGAGACAGAGAGAGAGAGATAGAGAGAGAGAGAGAGACAGAGAGAGAGAGATAGAGAGAGAGAGAGACAGAGAGAGAGAGATAGAGAGAGAGAGAGACGAGCAATCGAATTAAATAAAGGCTTTACAATATTATTACTATTTATGACTTAAATTCTTCAAGGCACGGTATATTATGTTTAGCTTAATTAAGAAATATGCCAAGTTTTGGGGGAAAAAACTTCATCAGTACAAGTGCTGAGTGATGCCTTCATGTGGTCAACCTCCAACAATTTCAAAAGATCTAGTGACTTCATCCATTTAACTTTCGACTTGTTTAAAAGATCACTAGATGATATGTCCTAAACTATTGGCTCGACCATTGGGCGAACATTTGAGACGATCATTGTCCTCAACCGGGTCATTTCGTCCAGCATAGATTACGTAACCTCATCGAAACTGATGACCTATGTCCTAAACTGCAAACTTCTGATCTTAGTTTGTTAACCCGGCGTCCAGCGACAGTAACAACCAACCCCAACGCAACTCCCTAACCCCATTCCTGTACAGATAGGTCAGTGTTTATGAGCAGAATAAATCAGCGCAAACAATGAATGCATATAAAAGTTATATATTCTAGAAAATGCCAATATGGCCATGGGGTAATGTTTTCTCCTTCCGCGCGCAAAGAAGGTTTATGACAACCACAATAAAATAATGGCCCGTGGTCTCTGTGTAAGGGTAGGGATACAGGGCAAGAATTCAAATGTTAACCAATAATTTTTTTTTAACAAAATGGCATTTCAACGACCCCTGTAGAATATCCCAGGAATGGCCCTGGAAGGCAGAAAAATCAAATAACTCACATGTTCTACATGGTATTTTTCCAACCACACACTCTCATGACGACAAAGTTAATGCATTATTTGATCCATTTGGTAATAACTTCGAATGTGGCATATGACATCGTAACTAAACGGATCAAATCATTCAGTGTTTTTGACGTCATCCGATTGTGTGGAAATAGTTTGAGTGGCAGCTTATTCTGTTTTTTCCACACATTTATTGCTATAAATTAGTGTTGGAAATGATTTTTAAAAATTATTTTATTAATCCGGGAAAAATTAATCGATTTATCGATTAATTTCGATTAATTTTATTTTTAGAAAACATATATAGATCACGTTAAGTGGCGATTCATTTTTGGTGAAGTCGTGGTAATTCCATGGCTTTCAAATTTTGTGACGTAACACTGTAAATTCGTTCTGCTATGCAAGAAATAAGGAAGAAAAACCTTTCTTTTACATATGCACTTCTAAATAAATCATGAAATACGAGGGAAAAGTATGTAAGTGACAAAAAAAAAAGAATTATTTAAAAAATTGGAAAAAAATATAATAATTTTTAAAAAATGTAATCAAATTTTAATCCATTAAAATTTTTAGTTATTAATAGATTAATTAATCTTAAATTCCGCAGCTCTACTGCAAACATTTGTCGCAATAACGGCGCCCATTTAAGTTCCTTAGCGCAAGATTCGCTAAAAGACCAAAGTGCCAGTTGATAAACTAATGTCATCGATTAGGCGCTGATTAAAACGTGGGACTTGGGCCAGCGAGATTCAGCACATCTAGGATTACGAACTTCAGTCAAACTTGTGTTTAAGGGGAGGGAAACCATCAGTGGCGACCCACTTCCATTAACAAAAATTTGGGGAGATTTTTTTTTGTTTGTTTTTTTGTTTGCTTTGTTTGTTGATTTAAAAAAAAATCTCAGGAAAAATATGCGCCTGTATTATTACTGAAATTACTGCGTTGAAAAAGAAGTGGCGTCTCTAGAGTTAGAGTCACGAGGTGCTGGTCGATATTTTGTACTGCCCTTTACCACAATAATAAATTGTTAAATACTAATTTTAAAAAATACGAAATACGTAGTTGGAATAAAAAAAATTGATTGAAATAACAGTATTACAAGGAATCCAGTCTTTTACTGAGCTAAGAAAAATTAAAATACGGATTCGATTACTTGTGTTAATGTGAGGGATCACTTCAGGAATCCGAAAATTATAATACGGAATCGATTACTTTTGTAAATGTGAGGGATCACTTCCAGATTCCGAAAATGAAAATATGGAATCGATTACTTGTAAAATGTCAAGGCTTACTTCGAGAATCCGAAAATTAGTATACGGAATCGATTACTGCTGAGAATGTGAGGGATCACTTCCAGTTTCCGATTGCAAAAATAAAATAAAACATAATATAGGGACGTCGTATCTTAAACTTAAAGTAACAATTGTTTTAGAATTACATCCTTTGAGACATTACAATTAATGATAGCACTAGATGACTTTATTTAATCAACAACTACTTTAGGTAAGTGATCAAAAGGTGAAGTGTTCAGCCTAGAATAAGGACGAAACTGTAGGTAAAATGTTAGGTTTTTTTTCCATAATTTAAATCTTCGTCATAAAAAAATTACATTAAGTTGCAAAAGACACACCGCTTCAAACTGAATATTTCCTTTTGGGAGTATTTTATAATCTTCAGATGACCGTGAGTGACTTTGTATAAACTATATCAATAAATCATTTATCGCTTCCATTGACGATGTCTATATAACTGCTTTCACTTAAAGTCCTCTATTTACCATAGACTCAGCTATCAGTCATTTCATTTCAAACTAGTTTAGCCAAACGGGAAAGTCCACATGTCAAACGTCATCAAGAATTATGGTTGCCAGACGTCGGCCAAGGAGGACATGTCCTTCTTTTTAGCTCAATATCCTCCGTCCAGCAGGTAAAGCTAAAATCGTTTAAAATGTCCGACTTTTCTCTCACTATACAATTATGTTTATGTATCGTTGTTACAACTATTACGCCGTATCTTTACTTTAAAAAAACACATAGATGGCTGTTTTTTTTAAATAAAAAAAAACATTAGAAACCTAGACAAAGACAAAACCCTTAGATTTAGGTAGAAAAATATGGCAGTCATTGAAAGAGAACAAACATCAGTATTTGAGGTTATGAGTCGTCTTCACACAATCTTGTAAGTTTTGAAAACTGTCAGTTTAATTAGGGGCGACTCAAATGAAATATTCAAAATGTCCTCCTTTGTCGTCCCCCTTTTTGTTTTATGTCCTCTTTTCTCCTCCTTTTTGTTTTATGTCCTCTTTTCTCCTCCTTTTTGTTTTATGTTTTCTTTTCTCCTCCTTTTTGTTTTATTATTTCCACTTTTTGGTGTCTACGTATCTGGCAACCATAACCTACCTAGACTCAACTATTAGTCATTTCACTTTAAAATATGTTTAGCCAAACAGGAAACAAACTCCACATCAGAAATAGGCAAAATCATGTTTTGGGAAAAAAAACAAAAAAACAAAAAACTTAAACTAAACATGTACTGGAAGTTGGTCATTTCAGAAGTTTAAGGTATCAATGACGTGTTTATAAAGGAGGAGGGGCGGGCATGGCTTGCGGTCTGTGTACTCAATGGAATACACCGACATACACTAAAGACATATTAGATATCAGCTCGAACGGTGGCCCTACCCGCTCCTACCCCTGGTGGCCCTACCCGCTCCTACCCCTGGTGGCTTCACCAATTCCTTGTTATTATCTCGAATCCAATTTTTTTTATCTCCGGAAAGATTTTGGTCATCGCATCTCGGAAATGAGCCGTTGGGAGTCCCTGGACTCAATGAGATTGTTGAGAGTGGGGAGGAGAATGGGTGAGATTATCTTCAGCGGTCATAGAGTGCGATACTTTGATTAATCTCTGGCATATTAGACTGTAGAAGATTAAGATTATTACGTTTGTGAGCCTCTCGAAATCCAACACAAAATATACACAAACATACACACATATACACCACATCTACCAACCATCACTCTCACACACTCATATGCACAACGATAAACACAGTCTCATTCATACACACACACACATACACACACACACACACACAAACACACGCACTATCGCCAAATTGTAAAACTAGTCAAGCTCAACATAAATCAAGTTGTTTACATAAAAACAAAATCCTCTTACAGACTGCAGCAGAATTTCAATTTGAATTTAGTTAAGTACGCCAAGTTTTGGTTCATGGAAAGAAGGAAATGTCTTCATTGAAGCTTTCATTTGTTGCGCTGCCAGAGTCATTAAAACCTCTGCCGTCAGCACACTGGTGGCTGCAGTATCAGATGTATACATCGGGCTATCGCATGCCACGTAATCCTTAAGATTCTCTTCACAGTAATAATAGCCACACACCGAGGGCTGTAATGAGAATCAATGCGAGGCACTCGATGACCTTTGAGTTTGCCTGCGATTCTAAACAACGAAATTCAACACCTGGAAATTACACGCCCCGAAATGCCCTGGGGGTCATCTAAAAAATGTGAAATACATTCATCTGTTAATCCATCTCCCAGTGGCAGGCCCTTCTCTCTCAAAAAATGATAAAAGTGGAGATAGTGTGATGGGTCAGTAGCCAACCAAGATTGACGTCATCATTGGTAACTCACAGACCAGTGTGACCAGTCCTGAATAAGGTTTAGAAGATACCATTGGTCAAATCTGTACAACGTTTATAAGATACACCAGCGCAATTAAAATCCATATCACAGGAGGATATATATAGCAATGTTGGACTTAATGCCAAAGACAGGCTAAAAGTTACTGAGCATTTTTCTCACTCTAGTTAAACTTGAGTCCAGCAATGTTAAACCCAACTACACGTGTATAGATTTGTTGAGCGTGTTCAACAATGTTAACTTAACACAGGCACACAATCAGATTAAAACAGTTTTTGTTAAATAATTGAGAACAGTACAACAACAATGAACATTTTAACTAGCAATAGTGCTACACATGCTTAACTCCCCCTATAAGTAGATACAGCTTAACAGTTCTGTACTTCACTCGAAACAACCCGTAAACGTTCGCCGATTTTAAAAAAGAATAAATTTTTAAAATATATACACGACCGGTTTAACCAATGCTGAACATGTATCCATGACCAGGTTCTTTAATGTTAAATATGTACTCCAGAACGAGTTCATCAATGTTAAGTGTGCACCATATTAAACTACCTCTTAAATGAGAAAAGCCTGGTCCTGTGTGTGTGGGTTGGGGGGGGGCAGTATTGACTAGCCTGAACGTAATTATAGTTTGTGCTGACGTAGACATGTGTCTGGCAAACGACGCTAATGACTGGACAATTAGAGGCCGTCCATATACACACAGACAGGCTTTGTTTAACATGATATGGTCATAACTTGACTTCTGGCAAACAACGACAAAACAACCACAGCCACAGACATACAGATATAACAACCACAGCCACAGTCTTACAGATATAACAACCACAGCCACAGACATACAGATATAACAACCACAGCCACAGACATACAGATATAACAACCACAGACACAGAGATATAACAACCACAGCCACAGACATACAGATATAACAACCACAGACATACAGATATAACAACCAAAGCCACAGACATACAGATATAACAACCACAGCCACAGACATACAGATATAACAACCACAGCCGCAGACATACAGATATAACAACCACAGCCACAGACATACAGATATAACAACCACAGCCACAGACATACAGATATAACAACCACAGCCACAGACATACAGATATAACAACCAAAGCCACAGACATACAGATATAACAACCACAGCCACAGACACACAGATATAACAACCACAGCCACAGACATACAGATATGACAACCACAGCAACAGACAGAGATATAACAACCACAGCTACAGACAGAGATATAACAACCACAGACATAGAGATATAACAACCACAGCCACAGACATAGAGATATAACAACCACAGCCACAGACATAGAGATATAACAACCACAGCCACAGACATAGAGATATGACAACCACAGCAACAGACAGAGATATAACAACCACAGACATAGAGATATAACAACCACAGCCACAGACAGAGATATAACAACCACAGCCACAGACATAGAGATATAACAACCACAGCCACAGACATACAGATATAACAACCACAGCCACAGACATAGAGATATAACAACCACAGCCACATACATACAGATATAACAACCACAGCCACAGACATACAGATATAACAACCACAGACATAGAGATATGACAAACACAGCAACAGACATACAGATATAACAACCACAGACATAGAGATATAACAACCACAGCCACAGACATACAGATAGACCAACCACAGCCACAGACATACAGATATAACAACCACAGCCACAGACATACAGATATAACAACCACAGACATACAGATATAACAACCACAGCCACAGACATAGAGATATAACAACCACAGCCACAGACATACAGATATAACAACCACAGCCACAGACATAGAGATATAACAACCACAGCAACAGACAGAGATATAACAACCACAGCAACACACTGATATATAACAACCACAGCAACAGACAGAGATATAACAACCACAGACAGAGATATAACAACCACAGCCACAGACATACAGATATAACAACCACAGCCACAGAGAGAGATATAACAACCACAGCCACAGACATACAGATATAACAACCACAGCCACAGACATAGAGATATAACAACCAAATCAACATACATACAGATATAACACTCTTAAACTTAAAGCACACGTACATTGATTGCTACACGCATATATCTATGGTTCTTGAAATACGTGTTATATGATGAATCAAACATGCACACAACGACTGACACACTTTACCATTCATTGGGTTAATGTCATAAACGCACAATCTGACAAGTGAAACATCAAATCACAAAAATTCCTACAAACCCACCCATTGACACATCAAAATACCTACAGACACACAAGTGGACACATCAACATCCCAACAGACACACCATTGGACACATCAACATCCCTACAGACACACCATTGGACACATCAACATCCCTACAGACACACCATTGGACACATCAACATCCCTACAGACACACCATTGGAGACATCAAATGCACTACAAACACAGCAGTGGACACATCAAATGCATTACAAACATACTAGTTCTCAAATAAAAAAAGACATCACCCCTTCTCAGACAACTTTAATCAATATATTCAACTGGTAAGATGAAACTAACAACAGGTTTCAACCCAATGAAAGACATACCAGCAACAACCTGCTAAACACTGTATTATAGGGTCTATCTTTCAAAGTTACGAACAGTGGCGGCATCAATGCGGGAAAAGTCTATCTACTAAAGTAATAAGGTTACAAACACCATTAGTTAAATCATTAAAATCATTAAAAATTTTAAACACTAGAGAATAAAAGAATTCAGGGCAAAGTAGCACTTAGACATAAGACAATTAATTTTAACTGTGAAATACTAAACAAAGATGGCCTAATAAAACCAGAAGATATACATAGGGATTACATTTTTAAAAACGAAAAAAAAGTTTTCACTATAAATCCTCTATATACGAGACATAATTGTAAGGATGTACATTATAATACGAAGGGCAAAACAATCCGATAATACAAAATTCTAGTCGTGTCTCGTCAAACGTGCACCGATCGTGATTATATTTTTTTAAAAAAATAATGTCAATGTAATGCGCACCTTATTGCGCGACATGAAAGGTTGTTGAACATATTACGCACCACAACATTCTATCTCAAAAATTTAACATGGTATAGTCTAGTTCTAAAGAGATAAATAAAATAATTTTAAAATTCAATAATTCAATTACTGCCCGTTTGATCGATTTGAAATTTTGATACATCATTTTTATCAGTGGCATGAGTCTGCCTGCAAAATTTCAGCTCGCTAGCTTACGATAAAGTGGTTTAAAAATCGATCCAAAGTTTTATCGGCAAGTTTGGTCGGTCTTACGGCTCAGACACCACAAGTTAATATAAAGGATTTAAAAAGAAATTTTCTTAATTCGTATGCAGAAACAAACGCATACCTTCTCGTTCTTATTATTTGGAATTCGGACGTGGATGGATTGCCTGGGGAAACCAGATGAACACTCTATTAAAAAAAAAACACTCAAAACTCTAATAAAATGCAAGAGTATATATAAAACATGGATAACCATAGGACGCAATATTATTCTGTATTTAAGAAACTCCTGTAACAGAAAAGATAAGTGGCCGCAGAAATATGCCGTAGTTATAAACAATGGCGTCAGTGAAGTAAGATGTTTTAATCTACCTAAGTTTATAAAGAGAACATGAATTCAAATAACGCACTTTATATGAATCTAAATGTATGTTAAATTCTGAAATTTTGTTTTCACACATGTTGAAAACAATGTTACATCCATCAAGAGAGAAAATTTTATTTATTTATTTGATTGTTGGAATGGGGATCTAAAAATCGGATAAATTATGAAACGTTTACCAAATTTTTTTTGATACCATCTTTTAATAACAAGAAAGTTACGATTTACTTCCGCCCTTTTACCCAAGGTCCAATTATCCGCGGAAACACAGATGTTGAGGTGTTCGATCAATTTCCCGGTCGCTAATTCTTTCGTATTCGGAATCCGTCATCGTTTGTGCATCCCACCATACATAAAGACTCTAGACATATTCTAATATCATTTTTAACATTAACCCCCCCCCCACCACTACCTAACAAAACCCTCACACCCTCTCCGCCCCACCTGTTAATTCATCCCCGGCATCACCATCGATCCAGCCTCGCCTCGCCGGTATTTATGCCAAGCTTGCTGCCATGCTGTCATGACATGTCATACCACCACCGACCCCCCCCCGGCCAACACCCCAACCGCGGGGACAGACCCCAGGCAGGGCTTATTCTCGGCTCAATCTCAAGGACCTAAGTCGCGCCCTGGTCCAAGCGCACTTGATGTCAAACGGCTAAAACAATGGAACAATTGGAAACACTAGACAAAATCTGTAGAAATCAGAAAGCTCTTTGTATTGGCTTGTAACACTGGCCTACGATGGACACGGATGCAACAGAATTATAGGGAAGAGAAATTGGTACACTAACACATTTTTTAAAATGGGGATTGTTTTAATATGCAACTGTGTGTGTGAAGGGGAGGCGTGGGGATGGGGGATTTTACTAGTGAACCACACAATGTTTCCGATGAGCCATCTTAGCTAACACACCGATTTGAGTGTTGAATTAATACAAGTGAAAAAATGCGTTTTTGTGAGAGTTGTGCATAGAAATCACCGCGGGCAGCAAGGCTAAATGTGAGACTGTTGTGTGATGCCCGCTAATCACCTGTGTGGTGCCCGCTAGTCGACTGTGTAGTGTCCGCTAGTCGACTGTGTGGTGCCCGCAAGTCAGTCGGCTGTGTGGTGCCCACTAGTCAGTCGCTGTGTGGTGCCCGCTAGTCGGCTGTGTGGTGCCCGCTAGTCGGCAGTGTTGTGCCCGCTAGTCGGCAGTGTGGTGCCCACTAGTCGGGTGTGTGATGCCAGCTAGTCGGCAGTGTATGCCCGCTAGTCAGCTGTGTGGTGCCCGCTAGACGGCAGTGTTGTGCCCGCTAGTCGGCTGTGTGGTGCCTGCTATAGTCGGCTGTTAGGACCCAGCGTAACCATATGTGCTGCTATAAAAAGTGCTATTTTCAATGTTCCATTAACTGACTTTGTTGTGTTCCTTTAAGACTTAATTTCTCACACACAATGCAAGTAAATGAAGGTGTTAAAAGATCCGTGCTATCGATTTAGAATGAAATTACCTTGTGCTCAGTTTTCTGCAGCCAGACTTTGTAGCGGCAAGCAGATTTCGAAACTCTGAAAATCCATTCCTTAATTTGCATGGCCCGGGCCATAAATTTCTTGTCATTACTGGCCCCTAACACGAAAGAAACCCAGGACAGAAATAAATCTTACAAGACTTTTTTGGTCTTAAGATCGAATTTTGAAAACATGACTATTTTGATTTGAAGTCTGCATGGGAGGGTTGGAGGAGAGGTTACAAAACCGGGAGGGATAGTGTCTTGATAAGACAGATGGAAAATACAAGAATTTGATGGCAGAGTTGACTGAAGGAATACAAGAACTCGATGGTACAGACCGCTGAAGGGTATTCACAATTAATTTAGCCAACTTGACCCTCCACATGTCCAGTATTATGTGCCAATATGTAGGATTCAACCTTAGTTACCGAAACATTATGACAATGTTACTTTATGCTATTAATGATGTTAAACATTTGAGTATGTTTCTCTTTTATTTCACCAAATATTCTTTTTTACTTTTTTATCTAGTGTATTTCTCTCTCTATATATATATCCTATATAATAAAAGGCAATATTCTGTTTGTTCATTGATATCGATTGGTCCCTCAAACTCCTAAAGACTCCCACAGCCAATCGGAAAAAAAAAATTTAATCTTATATTTAACAAATTTACGTGGACGTTGAAAGCGAGTGCAATTTTTTTTCCAAGACTTTATTTTGAGCGAAGCGCTTTCAAAAATATTAGATTCTATACTGTCAAACTACGGTGCGCACATTTTCGTGTACGCATATTAAATTGAGTTGCGGCTTTTCAGGGGTACTTTCTTTTTTTAATAGATACGTAAAAAAATGTTTCATTACAATTGTCACACGATGTAAGGTTTTTTTTTTTTAAACGTGTAAATAAAGTTGTGAATTTTGTTAAATTCTGTTGTGATACATCAAATTTCGGGCCAGATATCGAATTTTTGCCACTATCTGGATTCGGCAAATAATTATCGCAGATCCGAATAGTATCCGGATATCAATGTAGTATGGAAATTTTTAAAATCAAATTAAATTAATATTGATAAGTTTATAAATAAATATATAAAAAGTAATACGGGTTCTTTATTATACCTATAAAGAATAGCATTTTTGATGAGATGAACATTTATGGCCCTTTGAGACGGCTGTTGGAGGGGAGGTACAACACGCCACCGAAACGACGACAGAACGTAATTGGACGGGCTTTGTTTCTCGTGCGTATGTATGTATACACCTCTGAAGTGGTTATTGTAATAGTATTGTTAGAAAAATTACCTATTAATTGTAAAATTTACGTTAAGTTACTATTTTAAACACAATACCGGTGTGATAACAAAATCATACTGCTATACCCTGCTGGGTATATCATTGCTCTCATCCGATGGCTGCATTCAGGATTTTTTTAGTATAACTACCTAACCAAACATCTATCTACATCCGTCTACCTATATAACCAAACATCTACCTACATCCGTCTACCTATATAACCAAACATCTACCTACATCCGTCTACCTATATAACCAAACATCTATCTACATCCGTCTACCTACATAACCAAACATCTATCTACATCCGTCTACCTATATAACCAAACATCTATCTACATCCGTCTACCTATATAACCAAACATATACCTACATATCGTCTACCTATATAACCAAACATCTATCTACATCCGTCTACCTATATAACCAAACATCTACCTACATCCGTCTACCTATATAACCAAACATCTACCTACATCCGTCACCTATATAACCAAACATCTATCTACATCCGTCTACCTATATAACCAAACATCTACCTACATCCGTCTACCTATATAACCTAACAGCTGTCTACATCCGTCTACCTATATAACCAATCATCTACCTACACCCGTCTACCTATATAACCAAACATCTATCTACATCCGTCTACCTATATAACCAAACATCTATCTACATCGTCTACCTATATAACAAAACATCTATCTACATCCGTCTACCTATATAACAAAACATCTTTCTACATCCGTCTACCTATATAACCAAACATCTA
>MUZC01001947.1:361096-462167 GCA_002072015.1 Radix auricularia | reverse complement strand
CTACATCCGTCTACCTATATAACCAAACATATACCTACATCCGTCTACCTATATAACCAAACATCTATCTACATCCGTCTACCTATATAACCAAACATCTACCTACATCCGTCTACCTATATAACCAAACATCTATCTACATCCGTCTACCTATATAACCAATCATCTACCTCCATCAGTCTAACTACATAACCAAACATCTAGCTACATCCGTCTACCTATATAACCAAACATCTACCTACATCCGTCTACCTATATAACCTAATAGCTATCTACACCCGTCTACCTATATAACCTAACATCTATCTACATCCGTCTACCTATATAACCAAACATCTACCTACATCCGTCTACCTACATAACCAAACATCTACCTACATCCGTCTACCTATATAACCAAACATCTATCTACATCCGTATACAAGCACTTATATAACCAAGCATCTATCTACATCCGCCTAACTATATACTTCTCAAATAGACACGACAGCCTGTGATAAAGGTACAGACGTACTAAATATATATCGATAGACAACAAACTTTAATCTGTTACCTTTGAAATCGAGAATAAAACTGAAACCAGCTATATCTTGACTTCGCGTTTTTTATATTTTCATAATTATATCCGCTACAAATTCACTATACGTGATCGAAATCTCATGTAGCACTCGTCATTTAACACATAATCGAGATTAACACACATAAACACACAAACAAGGACCGTAACACCGTTACAGAATACAGTTTAATATAATGGTCTCGTTACCTCCAGTCTAGAATATCACATTGGCACAGGAAGTCATTTTGTTTAAAATCCATGCTTACACATTTCCGGTTTACTATTTTTTTTAAATCCACCAGTAGCCAATCCAGAATCAAGAGGGGGGAAAACACAGCTCTACAATGAGTTGTTCTTCTTTCTATCTCTCATCTCCTCGCCTTTCTCTTTCTCTCTCCCTCTATCTGTCTCGAATGCGGGAGTTTAAAACACACAAAACAATAAGAAATGGAGAGCTTGCTGCCCAAAACAAGGGCGGTAAGTAGGTCTGGTAAACATGAAGGGTCGGCAGGGTAGAGGACGCCGATGAATTGAGCCAGTGTCCGCCCCTGATGTTTGCTTATTAGACACTGCTACCGGGTGCTGGCGCTCAAAGACAGGCGGGGCGGGCGCACTTTAAGCTCAGCAGGACAAGTTAGGGACAGTTGGTGGTTTGGGTGTTGAGAGATGGGGGAGTGAGTGGGAGGGAGAGTGTGAGAGTTAAAGAGGGAGTAAAAGAGAGGGAGGGAGGGAGTATGTAGGAGTAATATTGTAAAAGACTGAAAGAGTAGTGACGAGAAAGGAGAGTTTTCGAAAGTGTGAATAGAGTGAGAGAGGTTTTATAGTAGATCATGATAGGAACAGCAGTGTGGGGGAGGGGAGTGGGCAAAGAGTGAGAGGAGTAGGAAAAGAGTGAGAGGAGTAGGCAAAGAGTGAGAGGAGGAGGCAAAGAGTGAGAGGAGGAGGCAAAGGGTTAGAGGAAAAGGGAACAGTGAGAGAGGAAGAGGGATCCAAACAGAAGAGTTTAGAGGGATTTAAAGTAATGTTAAAAATGATCAGCAAGAGAAGAGTCATCAGCTGTCATCAGCAAGAGAAGTCATCAGTTGTCATCAGCAAGAGAAGTCATCAGTTGTCATCAGCAAGAGAAGTCATCAGTTGTCATCAGCAAGATAAGTCATCAGATGTCATCAGCAAGAGAAGTCATCAGTTGTCATCAGCAAGAGAAGTCATCAGTTGTCATCAGCAACAGAAGTCATCAGTTGTCATCAGCAAGAGAAGTCATCAGTTGTCATCAGCAAGAGAAGTCATCAGTTGTCATCAGCAAGAGAAGTCATCAGTTGTCATCAGCAAGAGAAGTCAGCAGGGGTCATCAGAAAGAGAAGAGTCAGCAGTTATCATCAGCAAGAGAAGAGTCAGCAGTTGTCATCACCAAGAGAAGAGTCAGCAGTTGTCATCAGCAAGAGAAGAGTCAGCAGTTGTCATCACCAAGAGAAGAGTCAGCAGGGGTCATCCCAAAAGAAAGGTCAGCAGGGTCATCAGCAAGAGAAGAGTCAGCAGGGGTTATCAGCAAGAGAAGAGTCAGCAGTTATCATCAGCAAGAGAAGTCAGCAGGGGTCATCAGCAAGAGAAGAGTCAGCAGCCGTAATCAGCAAGAGAAGAGTCAGCAGTTATCATCAGCAAGAGAAGAATCAGCAGTTGTCATCAGCAAGAGAAGAGTCAGCAGTTGACATCAGCAAGAGAAGAGTCAGCAGGGGTCATCCCAAAAGAAAGGTCAGCAGGGTCATCAGCAAGTGAGGGGTCAGTAGTGGTTAATGTATTAATAGCAGCGATTGTGGTGAGAGAGTCAGAAGTAAGACAATATGATACTCGGTAAAATCATTTCACCTCGTTGACATTAGGGATGTGACACCTGTGACGTGACATGATCTATTGCCGAGGTAACGTCGTCAAAATTGTGACACCTGTGAAATGATGTCACTTGTCATTTCTTATTTTTAAAACTCAAAGACGGTCGCTTAATCTGCGGTGGTTCCAGGAGAAGGGTATGTCGTAATATAGAGGATTTCATGTGGGGGCACCGTGAGAATTTGTATGAATCGCATCAGGTGTTGCAATCAAAACTGCTAAAAACACTAATCGCTACATTCCTGATCCCGACCAAAAAAAACCCAAAAAACTTTGCGGTTAGGGTTAAGGGGAAAAAACTCCAGCTCACAACAATTCTGTTTGGAGATTTTTTAGATACCGCGAAGCTGTCGGGCTTGAGATTGTGTGATCTTTAAATATTTAGACACAGCACTTCTCGTGGAGATGGCCTAGGATCTTACAAGTATCGAGCATGTTAGACGTTTCGGCGAGAGTTGAAACTAAGCAGATACGCATTTCAAAGGGTTTTTGTGTTGTTTTGTATTTTTGTGCTGTTTTGTTTCTTTAACCAGGGTGCAGTGAATGATTTTATGGTTTAAAAAAAAAAGATTGTTTAATCAAACTGAATGTATGGGACAGGCAGAGGCGTTGGTAGGATGGGTTTAGAGGGGGCAGGGTGATCCGCCACTGAGATGATTAACGTATAGTTATACTGAAGGCGTACACTGTTAGAGGAGAACAAAAATAGTAAATGGCATCGGGCAGCACTAAACCTCCAGGTTAAGTTAGAGTTCAGACATTTTTGGACAGGGATGTACTGACATCAAGGACGAACCAGTGTGTCTTTGTTGGGGGGGAGGGTGGTGTCGCAGAGAGAGAGGGTGTGTGTGTAAGATAATTTATTGAAAAGTGGTTAGAGAGTCTAAAAGAGACAGTGGCAGCGTGACATAGAGAGACACGTTTAAGACACAGTGAGAGGGACAGAGTGAAAAGGAGAGAAAGAGAGAGAGGGACAGACAGACAGAGACAGAGCGTGCGTGGGATATTAAAAGGAAAAATTATAAGAGAATCTAGTAGAGGCAAAGAGAGAGAGAGAGAGAGACTCACACAGAAAGATTCAATGAGAGAGAGTGAAAGAGAGAGAGAGAGAGACACACAGAAAAACACAGAGTAAAAGAGAGGCATAAAGAGAGAAAGAGAGAGACATTAACAGAGAGAGTGAGAGTAATATAGAAAGCTACTGAATGAACGACAATGAGGATGCTAGAAGGGTAAGAATGCCAGTAGAGGTTGAGTGTAGACGAATGGTGATGTTAGCGTGGAATGGCCGGTGTATAAATATTATAGAATAAAATGTGGAACGATAAGGGCTCTGGGAGAAGCTTTTTCACGTACGCAAGTACACACCCGCCTCACCCAAGTACACACCCACCTCACACACGTACACACCCACCTAACACACGTACACACCCGCCTCACCCAAGTACACACCCGCTTCATACAAGTACACACCCGCCTCACACAAGTACACACCCGCCTCACACAAGTACACACCCGCCTCACACAAGTACACACCCGCCTCACACACGTACACACCCGCCTCACACAAGTACACACCCGCTTCATACAAGAACACACACATATACATACACATGCACAACTATACACACACTAATACATACATATGCACACACATATACAAGCCATATATATATATACACACAAGTACACACACACAAACGCTCACACTCATTAATTCTCAGAAATTGGATGTAGGATGTTGGAAAGGTGTGCCCGAGAACATAACGAGTACAAAATGTCATTAACTCACTGCTGAAGGCTTACAATGAGAGACTAAACAAAAACTCTTTTATTGCATGCTGCGTGCACGCGCACCAAGTTAAGTCGTGGGATTATTCCAATATAATCCTAATCCGTAACTCCACATGTGTCAGGGATTGATGTATTTTCAAGTCCATCGTTAGCTTCATCTAATTTTTTCTGTTGTCCTTCCGTTTGGCTTCAGTTCATGTATCTATTCTTTTACCATTACTTTGTCACTTGTCACTGGTTCTTTGAATTCAATGGTCACTGGTTCTGCCTTTACTTGTCACTGGTTCTGTCTTTGCCACTGGTTCTGTTTTAACATGTCACTAGTTCTGTCCTTACTTTTCACTGGTACTGTTTTTTCTTTGCATTTTTTCTGTCTTTACTTGTCAATAGTTCTGTCTTTACTTGTCACTGGTTCTGTCTTTACTTGTCACTGGTTCTGTCTTTATTTGTCACTGGTCCTGTCTTTACTTGTCAATAGTTCTGTCTTTACTTGTCACTGGTTCTGTATTTACTTGTCACTGGTTCTGTCTTTACTTGTCACTGGTTCTGTCTTTACTTGTCACTGGTTCTGTCTTTACTTGTCAATAGTTCTGTCTTTACTTGTCACTGGTTCTGTCTTTATTTGTCACTGGTTCTGTCTTTATTTGTCACTGGTCCTGTCTTTACTTGTCAATAGTTCTGTCTTTACTTGTCACTGGTTCTGTCTTTATTTGTCACTGGTCCTGTCTTTACTTGTCAATAGTTCTGTCTTTACTTGTCACTGGTTCTGTCTTTATTTGTCACTGGTTCGATCATTACTTGTCATTGGTTCTGTCTTTACTTGACACTGGTTTTGACCTTATTTGTCTCTGTTTCTCTCAATAGACTCATTTCAAGTTTGTACTCTTAGGCCTAGAAATAACGACCTTTGATTTCGCACCCTCCTTGCTATATGCGCTAAATCACCCGGCTCGGAACCATTTAAATTTGACACTACTAACTTGACATTGTAGAAAACCCTGAAAATAGCACACATTTGATTATTTTTAAAAGCTATGCGCTATTTCCAAGTTCCAGCGTAATGATTCAAGTGAAGATTTCCTGAACGATTATTGAATGTTAAGTTTCAATAAATAGCATCACTATTGCACACACACACATTCACACACAACCAGTCACACACACAACCACAGGGGACCTCTATGTTATGGACAGTTTATCGCTTCAACATCCGGTCTCGTCTGTCTCGTTAAATCTCGGCTTGACCTAATTCTTTAGAGCGACCTTTTTCTCTCTTTTCATTCTCCATTGTCCTATCGACTTAATGCTAAATTATCATTTCCTCCCATTTAATGTCACTTCCTCTTTCAATATTTCTCGATTTGCCTCCAATCATATCTTTCTTTCTCTGTCAATGATGATTTCTCTATCAATGTCTTTTGTGCCTTCAATCAAATGATTCTTCCTCTATCAATGTTTCTTGTGCCTCCAATGAGATCTTACATTCCCTGTCTACTTTTTTGTTGTTCTTCAAATCAAATGTTTTTTTGTCTGTCAATGTTTCTTTTGCCTCCAATCAAATGTTTCTTTCTCAGGGAATGTTTCTTGTGCTTCCAATTAGATGTTTCTTTCTCTGTCATTGTTTCTTGCGCTTCAAATCAAATGTTTCTTCTCTGTAAATGTTGTTTGTTCTTCAAATCAAATATTTTTTCTCTGTCATTATTTCTTGTGCCTCCAATGAAATTTTCCTTTCAATCAAATGCCATATTTTCTGTCAATATTTCTTATGCCGTCCAATCATTAGTCACTCCCAGTTTCAATATTTGTGCCAGTGTCCATTCGCTCGGCTCGCAAAGACCTGGTCCAGGTAACTGTACTCAGCGACCCCGTGTCACACACCTGACGTAAAGACCATTAATAAACATCAGACTATTTGCCATGCTCTACCTCCGGCAAACTCTGCAAGTTGTTCATGAATAAATCTCGATTAGATATTCCAATAGCTTCCCCTTAACTCCATTCGACGTTCAACCTATCGGAATTTATTTAAAAAACGGGGAGGTAATATGTCTTCATTTATATCTCAATTACACCCGGGCTGTCTCCCAACCCCGTCTCCTCTGACCTCCTGGACTAATTTCATCCTGACAAATATTTTATTCGCCCAGTCCCCACTCATAGGCCGCACGTTGGCTTGTTTGTTTACGTTAAACGCGAGGTTTAATTGGGCATAAGCCACACGACCTTACAGAACATCCATCCCCCTTTTTAAAACACATCTGAACACGTGAACGCATGTACATATCCACATCAAATTTTTTTGGTTAAATGTTGCTTATACATGGTATTTTATTATTTATATATATAATATCCATAACACATATCTTGCATCATCATTTTCTGCCTCAGGTGACAAGGAAGTTTTATAAATTTTTAAAAAATTGAAGAAATAGGTAACATAATTGTAGATGAGATAGGTATACATCACTCCTTTAAAAAAAAATTAAAAAATAAACAAACCTACTGGCTCAGATGAATTGCCTGCCAGGTTACTAAAATAATTAAGCAATGAACTGTTCCCAATCCTTGTAGTTCTTGTTCAAGCCTCTCTAAACCAGGGTAAAGTGCCCCGGGATTGGAAATCAGCCAACGTAACGCCACACTTTAAGAAATGTATTAAATCAGACCCAGATAAATACAGACCTGTATCACTTACTAGCATCAGCTGTAAATCACTAGAACACATAATATATGTAAATCACTAGAACACATAATATATAGTAGAATAATTAGCCACCTTGACAACTATCAAAAGGCTTAGACAATAACGATCAAATAGACACGATATTACTATATTCTCAAAAGCATTTTTTTACAAAGTTCACCACCTTAGTTTACTTAAAATACTTAAATACTTTGGGATCTCAGATCCCTTACATAACTGGATCCAACACTTCCTTTTTGCTAGAAGCAAACAGTAGTAATTAATGGATCTAAATCTGCATCAATAAAGGTTAACTTAGGAGTTCCACAAGTAACTGTCCTAGGTCCCATAATTTTGGATTTATATAAATGACTTACCCAACAACATCTCAACAGGAACAAAAGTTAGGTTACTTGCTGATGATTGTATAATTTATAGAACATTTAAGTCAGAACAAGATAGCAAAATTTTACAAAAAGACTTAGATGAATTAATAAAATGGGAAATTAACTGGATTATGTCTTTCCACCAAGAAATGTATCAACTGCTAAGAGTAACAAAGGAAAAGAGACAAATTTATTTTAAAAAAATATTTCTTTAATGGAAAAGAACTAACCCAAACTAAAGATAAAAATACTTAGGAGTCATAATAAATGAGAAACAATCATGGAATCCCCATGTCAATGAAGTAATTAAAAAATCAAACAAAACGTTAGGTTTTAAAAAAAGAAACTTTTACAAATGTAATAAAGATGTAAAACTAAAATGCTACCTCACCCTGGTCAGACCTATACTAGAATATGCATCTTCTGTATGGAACCCATCCACCAAAGAAAATATTGATAAACTAAAACTAATTCAAAAAAGAGAAATACTAAACAAAGATAACTTAATACAACCCTCAGATAGAAATAAGGATAAAACCTTTTCTTATTTCGTATGCAAGAACTAACACATACAAGTTTTCTTTCTTCCCGCCCGGAATTTGGGCGTGATATGGGTTGCCTGAAGAAACCAGGAAAGCCTACACTTTATCCTCATTTAAAACTCTTATAACAATGCAGAACTTAACACAAACCTTCTGTATAGAAGGAGCGTCTGTAAGATATATTATTAGGTTTTGCTGGGGCGCTGTGACGCCTACTGCGCCCACTTTTTCAAGGGAATTCAGGGGCGCCTATGGCGTCACTTTTTTCAAAATCCCGAAGTAACTTACGTGCTTGCTATTTCATGCGTTCGAATCAGTGTTGTTGTTTTTCATCGTTCCCTTTTCAAAAATTAACATATAAGCTAAAACAAGGTCGTCATATAATATTTTACAGTGAGAAACATCACACGCTCTTTTAATCTCGAAACCAAAATGATACCTTTTTTAAAACTGCTCTGTACTGTTGTACAATGTGCGTTTGCGTTACTGAATGAGACAGAATGAGTGACCTGGGCTTTTTTAATTATTTATGTTGTATTGTGTTGTAGTCTTTGGTTGTATTCCTATTGTATTGTAGTCTTCAGTTGTATTTCCATTTTATGGTATAGTCTTCGGTTGTTTCCCATTGTATGGTATAGTATTTGGATGTATTCCTATTGTGTTGTATAGTCTTTGGATGTATTCCTATTGTGTGGTACAGTATTTGGTTGTATTTCCATTGTGTGGTATAACGTTAATTTTGTCTATGATTGTTATTGAATATATATATGGAATAAGTAGTAAGTAGATTACTAATATATAAACGGGTAGAGTGAGCCTGACAGAAGGTAACTAAACAACGAACGGCCAGTGAAAAAGACGAGATATGTTTAATTGAAATACAGTTAATAAAACGGTCCACTTCGTGTTAATATGTTTACTATAAACACAAAAACGACCCCGTATTGGACGTAGATGGTCAGTGGAAGCGCCCATGTAAACACGGGATGTGTGGTCATACACATTCAATTTGTCAGATTTTCAAATGTAATCTTATTGTCATTAAATTTTTCTACTGAATTTTGGACTTAACTCCATTAAGATGTCTCAATCTGAACATTGACAATAATTTTATTTTCAACTAAACTTTAAACATCTTTTACATCAACTAAACTTTAAATATCTTTTACATTAACTAAGCTTTAAACATCTTTTACATCAACTGAACTTTAAACATCTTTTACATCAACTAAACTTTAAATATTTTTTACATCAACTAAACTTTAAACATCTTTTACATCAACTAAACTTTAAACATCTTTTACATCAACTAAACTTTAAATATCTTTTACATTAACTAAGCTTTAAACATCTTTTACATCAACTGAACTTTAAACATCTTTTACATCAACTAAACTTTAAAAATCTTTTACATCAACTAAACTTTAAACATCTTTTACATCAACTAAACTTTAAACATCTTTTACATCAACTAAACATTAAACATCTTTTACATCAACTAAACTTTAAACATCTTTTACATCAACTAAACTTCAAGGTGGTCAATCTAAATTATTAGCCAAAATTAAAACCAGCTTTTTCTCTTTAAAAAAGTAAAATTTTCAATCATTCTTCCCTCCATTTATTCTCGGACTTGACGTTTTACCCATCATGCACCGCTCGACAGGAAGCCGTAAGATTGTAAGTTTGAAAGATTGAAAGGAAGCAATGCTTGACGCCATCTTGTTTACATCTGACACAAATATCGACAGGACAAGACGGCAGTTTGGTTTCGAGGATTCGATGCACATGACCCCACTCCACACACACACCCATATTCCCCCCCTACACACACATTCCCCCATACACTAATACGTGCAACCCGCCTCTAAACTCCAGGGAAGAAACGCCTGTCGTAGTTCCGAACTCGTCTGAAAGAATATTGAATTGTGTCGGTGTAAATGTGTGGGTTTATGAGTGTGTGTGTGGATGTGCGAGCGTGTGTGTGTGTGTGTAAGCGTGCAAGTAAGTGTGTAGGTGTGTGAGTGTGTGTGTCGGTGTGAGGTTGTGTCGCAAGATTTGATGGTTACCTGAGAGTGGGAGGAATAATGTGGCCATGTGGAGGTTCTTTTGGTGGAGGTATGAGGCTGTATTGTGGGGAGAGTGTAGCTCCAGGGTCTGTGGATGGTCATCCATGGTTATCGGGGAATGGACATTGGAATGTACTAAAAGACGGATGGGATTTACAAGGTGACGGACGGAATGTACGAGGTGACGGACGGAATGTACGAGGTGACGGACGGAATGTATGAGGTGACGGACGGAATGTACGAGGTGACGGACGGAATGTATGAGGTGACGGACGGAATGTATAAGGTGACGGATGGAATGTATGAGGTGATGGATGGAATGTATGAGGTGACGGATGGAATGTATGAGGTGACGGATGGAATGTACTAGAAGACGGATGGAATGTATGAGGTGACGGATGGAATGTATGAGGTGACGGATGGAATGTACTAGAAGACGGGTGGAATGTATGCGGTGACGGATGGAATGTATGAGGTGACGGATGGAATGTACTAGAAGACGGATGGAATGTATGAGGTGACGGATGGAATGTATGAGGTGACGGATGGAATGTACTAGAAGACGGGTGGAATGTACTAGAAGAAAGATGGGATGTACAATGAGTAGGTGAAATGAGTATAGATTTCTGTATGTGGAGGGGGTGGTGGTATAATGTTGAGTTTTTAATGGCAGAAATGAAGACCTGATTATTTAGATACACATAAGAGAGTTTCACAATGTTAGACGCAGACTTTAAACTTCAAGACGTGGGAGTTGGTTTACCGGTTCATCAATCGAAGAGGTCGGAAAATGTTTTCGAGGGCGTTGATGGTTGGAGCTGTTGGGGTCGAAAATCCAAATAGCCCGTGCTCGCCTTTAACCCCCCCCCCAATCGCCCCCAACCCCTTGCTGCTAGAATTCGCTGTAAAATTAATTCCAACAATAGCTAAATGTCGGCATTGATACCATGTTTGCTACAAATATCTTTACTTCAAATTCACAGCAGGTTTTATTCTTTCCCACGAACAGAACAAAACGCTGATCCGCTTTAACATATAAAATACTTTTATAGCATAAAAAATAACATTGCGAAATACAAAGACAACTTTGGCAACGTTAATGGGGGATGGTAAAGAAATTGAAATGTATAATATGGGTAATGAAATACAGCCAATCGAATGTGAAATATGAAAGATGGGTTATGCGATACTGGAGGTGTAACATCAAAGATGGGATATGAGATATTGCCTATTGAAGGTGAAACGTGAAAGATTGGATATGATATGATATGAAATATAAAAGATTGGATCTAAAAGTTGGTCTAAAGGCGGCCTATCATAGATGAAGGATGGTGTTTCAAATGTTTGATACGACAGGTGAGTAATATCGATAGATTGGCAGAGATATTTGCACTTATCTATGATTGTTTTCAGCAGCTCTTCTTTTCTGTGTAGTCTAGCGAAGAAAATACAAACGATATCAATAAACCAGAACATTGAGACCATAAACAAACAAAAAAACAATTTAGGAAACTTCTATACAGATGATTATTGCGTCCTACACTTATCCAAGGTCAGTGTAATAACCCTTCATTCTTATTAAAGTTTTAAATGTAGATAAAATGTTGGTTTTCCTGGTTTCTTCAGACAATCCATTCCACGTCCGAATTCCGGACGGGAGGAACAAAAATTTGTATATGATGGTTCTTGCATACAGAATAAGAAATCTGTACTTATCCTAATGTAATCTGAGGGTTTTATTAACTTATCTTTGTATTATATTTTAAAGTTAGAATGAATTGCCTAGTATATTGTTAATACTTTACTCTTTATTCTTCTGTCTTCAAGTGTTTCAAGGTTTAATGATTTAACTAATGATGTTATTCTTGTCAGTTTTGAAATTCTTGTAAAATCTCAGTTGTTAACTTTTTTTTCCTCTTGATTAACGCCGTTTTCAAATACCACTCCCAACTTTTCCTCGGGATATTGGAATTTCCCGGTAATTTCCCAATGGCCGGTAGTTAAGGTATAACAGGTATCCTTGCAAACGTAAACATTAAGTCTTTCCTTCTGTCCTGGGAGAGATCATAAACACTAGGAATGTCTCGCGGGTGCCGCAACCACCACCCCGCCCCCGCCATGCCCCTCGCCTCCACAAATATGCAGCCAGTGCTCACCTTCAGCGTTGAGTGGTGAAGTTTTAAATATAATTCAACTTAAAAATTGATCATTTGGTCTATGATGAAAAACACCTTTTAATACTGAATTCACTGGTGGGCTAGGATTAAAAAACAACTTTCAATTTAGAATTCACTGGTGGGCTGGGATTTAAAAAAACACCTTTCAATACTGAATTCACTGGTGGGCTAGGATTAAAAAACTATCTACAATTTAGAATCCACTGGTGGGCTAGGATTAAAAAACAAACTTCAATTTAGAATTCACTGGTGGGCTAGGATTATAAAACAAACTTCAATTTAGAATTCACTGGTGGGCTAGGATTATAAAACAAACTTCAATTTAGAATTCACTGGTGAGCAGAGGCATAAGAACGACTTGGCATCGGGGCAGTTGTCATGGGTTTATCATTTAATTATTAATTTATTCTCTATAATTGAGTATTTTCCTTATTTCTCAAGGACGCCAAACATTAATTAGCCAAGGGCGTAAAAAACCCAGCTCCGCTTCCGATGGTGAGCCAGGATTGTGAAACACCCTTCAATTCTGATTTCACTGGTGAGGTGGGATTAAAAACCACCACTTAATTCTCAGTTAACTAGGAAACCACGATTGCAAAACACTCTACAATTCGGAATTCACTAATGTCCATGCTATAATAAACTCGTCCTATGTTCATTCACTGGTAAGCCAGGATGTCCCAACACGAAACAATTTAGTTCCTATTTGTTAATAGCGGTATGATATTAGCCTTTTATTGCTGGATATGTTACGCATAGTGATAGACGGGTATTCTGTTTAAAAGATGGAGCGATGGTCTGTTTCAGAAGTAGAATGAAGTGATACACTATAACCTATAGAATGACGATTCACCAAGTGAAACAAATTGACAGTAGCCGGAGTCGTTGGCCTTCTCCGTGACAGTTGTCATCACCTCGTGACAGGCGAATGACTTGACAAGTCAAGGATACAATTTCACGCCATACGTCGAAGTGTCAGCCCTCACCAAGGGCTCATCGATGATGTGTGTGTATTTGATGTGGCATCGGTAGAGATCAGAGATGGAACTAATGACGAATCGCTACGAGTTAATCAAAGGACGGCCTTATGATCTCACCACCAGCACCACCACAACCAGCACCACCACAAACATCACCACCATAACCAGCACAACCACAACCAGCACCATCACAACCAGCACCATCACAACCAGCACCATCACAAGGAGCACCATCACAACCAACACCACCACAAACCAGCACCATCACAACCAGCACCACCACAACCAGCACCACCGCTACGAGCACCACCACAACCAGCACCACCGCTACGAGCACCACCATAACCAGCACCATCACAACCAGCACTATCACAAGGAGCACCATCACAACCAACACCACCACAACCAGCACCACCACAACCAGCACCAACACAACCAGCATCATCACAACCAGCACCATCACAACCAGCACCATCACAACCAGCACCACCACAACCAGCACAACCAGCACAACCACAAACAGCACCACCACAAGGAGCACCATCACAACCAGCACCATCACAACCAGCACCATCACAAGGAGCACCATCACAACCAACACGACCACAACCAGCACCATCACAACCAGCACCATCACAACCAGCACCATCACAAGGAGCACCATCACAACCAACACCACCACAAACCAGCACCATCACAACCAGCACCACCACAACCAGCACCATCACAAGGAGCACCATACAACCAACACCACCACAAACCAGCACCATCACAACCAGCACCACCACAAAAAGCACCACCACAAACAGCACCACCACAAGGAGCACCATCACAACCAGCACCATCACAACCAACACCACCACAACCAGCACCATCACAAACAGCACCACCACAAGGAGCACTATCACAACCAGCACAATCACAACCAGCACCACCACAACCAACACCACCACAACCAGCACCACCACAACCAGCACCACCACAACCAGCACCACCACAAGGAGCACCACCACAACCAGCACCACCACAACCAGCACCGCCACCAGCACCATCACAAGCATTACCACAGGCACCATCACCAGTACCACCACCACTACATGAGTAGGGATGTAGGTCAGATTAGTTAGTGGAGTAGGGATGTAGGTCAGATTAGTTAGTGGAGTAGGGATGTAGGTCAGATTAGTTAGTGGGGTAGGGATGTAGATCAGGTGAGTTAGTGGAGTAGGGATGTAGGTCAGATTAGTTAGTGGAGTAGGGATGTAGATCAGGTGAGTTAGTGGAGTAGGGATGTAGATCAGGTGAGTTAGTGGAGTAGGGATGTAGGTCAGGTGATTTAGTGGAGTAGGGATGTAGGTCAGATTAGTTAGTGGAGTAGGGATGTAGGTCAGGTGATTTAGTGGAGTAGGGATATAGGTCATGTGAGTTAGTGGAGTAGGGATGTAGGTCAGGCGAGTTAGTTGAGTAGGGATGTAAGTCAGGTGAGTTAGTGGAGTAGGGATGTAGGTCAGATTAGTTAGTGAAGAAGGGATGTAGGTCATGTGAGTTAGTGGAGTAGGGATGTAGGTCAGTTGAGTTAGTGGAGTAGGGATGTAGGTCAGGTGAGTTAGTGGAGTAGGGATGTAGGTCAGATGAGTTAGTGGAGTAGGTATGTAGGTCAGGTGAGTTAGTGGAGTAGGTATGTAGGTCAGGTTAGTTAATGGAGTAGGGATGTTAGGTCAGGTGAGTTAGTGGAGAAGGGATGTAGGTCAGGTGTGTTGGGGTGTAAGTGAGGTAGATTAATTAAGGCAGGTGTAAAAGGGGATGAGTGCATGCATACTGTATGGCTGTACAGTACAAATGTCCCATGAAACTATTCGACAAGACGTCATTGTCGATCAACTGCCCACCCTCCCGCATCTACTTTTTATATCAGTACAACTGTACTGGCACATCATGCATTCAGATTGTTACATAGGGGAGGGGCAGAGCGGGGATTGAGTAAACCCCAAAAGATCCCCCTTTGTGGCGGGAGGGGGGGGAGAAAGTTTCATTGAGAGAGATAACGAAGTCAATGTGTCGGACACTTGGACTCGCTCATACGTCTGTGTGGACACAGTGGCTGCGGTAACCAGGGAGCGGTGACACGTCACGAAGTTGTGTTAGCGGCACAGATGTTACCGGGGCGTTGATTGGTTGTTTGCGCACAAACAATGGCGTCCAATGGTCAGGCTAATCTGACCTGGCAGAGGTCATCAAATATCAAGTGTTGGAGAAATCGGTCAGTGTCGCAGCTCTAACCCGTCAAAAGAGGCCACGTTTTAAAATTCAAACATTGATTTTCGAAGTACACGTGAAAAAAACAACAACACTACTGGTGGCTATTTATGGCCCTGTCCCACGTGATGGCTAAGAGACGGTCAAAGACATTTCTCGGGTTACAAAGACATGCTCACCGAAAAGGGTTTTGGAAAAGCTGAAGGTATGAGTCTTGTAACATGGCGGCCAATTATAGTTATGTACACTCTAGCTCCTACCCCCTCTCTCTCTATCTCTTCCTTTCTCTTTCACTGTTTCTCTGTCTTTACTCTCTTTATCTTTATTCTCAGTTGTCTAACTCGGGATTGGCTACTTGCTACGTGCGGGCCCAAATGTGGCCCGCCATATAGTTTTTGGTGGCCCACCAAGTCATTCACAAAACCCGCCTTGAACTGAAATTGGCTTCATGTCTCAACAAGCAACTTCCTAAAACAAATTTACAACATGTTTGATAGGTTGCAATTGTCTCATTAGAAACATTATATAATTAAATGTGCCATTAACTAGAAATCGAATTGGAAATTAGCACAAAAAATGAAAAAAATGAACCTGCCAATTTCTGTAAAGTTTTATTTATTCATTTTTATGATAGAATTTATTGATTATTGATACCACGTATTGATTATTGATACCATTTATTGATTATTGATACCATTTATTGATTATTGATACCATTTATTGATTATGGATACCATTTATTGATTATTGATACTATTTATTGATTATTGATACTATTTATTGATTATTGATACCATGTATTGATTATTGATACCATTTATTGATTATTGATACCATTTATACTTTTTCTAAAATGAAAAATAAATGTAAACTGAAGAATACGGCCCTTCACTAAAAATCCTCTACAACAAAGTGGCCCCCTAGCAAAAACAATTGCCCAAACCTGGTCTAACCCCATCTGTCTTTTCGTTCAGATCGCTTCAGTTATATTCGGTATAAAAGACACCAGGCTCAAAAGCGTGTAAATCTTTTGCATCGCGTTAACGTAAGACTTTGAGGTTAGGGTTTGTAGTGTGGGGACTCAAGACTGTGTTAAGGGGAACACATCGTCGTAACCTTAGTTCTTTTAATGCACCACATCACGTGATCAGCTGCTCTATTTCCTTAACCATGTATGTGAGCCTAGAAAAACGTGAAAACATCTTAGAAACTAAGAACTTACGTACGAGTTGGTCGCTTGGTCAATATTTCTGGCCAGTCATTTGTGTTATTACAACAACTCCAAGCCAAGCCAAAGTTAACACTAATTTTTACTTATAACAAACAGATGATGTATATAAGGAAGAGCATGTCGATAGGGTACTTAAAAAAATAGGATTCACTTAGCATTAGATGTGCTTTCATGGACACGGTGGTCGAGTGGCAGCGCTCGAATGGCGTACCGATGGTCACGGGTTCGAATACATGCGAAGGCAAGGATATGTTCCTGGGGCCTAGGGTATCCCTGAGTCACCCAGCTCCGAATGGGTACCTTACACTAGTTAGGCGGCTGGTTAATGCGTGGAACCCTTATAGCCGTGGCTTGTGAACGCTGCATCAGTTACCAAAAGATCATGTGTCAAGGTCTGTGGACGCAATTTACTTCTGCATAGAAGGAGCGTCAGCATATCTAAGAAGTAAGAACCATTTTAAAATTTTCACAATTATGAGTTCTGCCTAAGTCACCAGCTTGGGGTTAGAATAGGTTGCCTGACCAAAACAGGAAAACACACACTCATCCACATTTAAAATTCTAATAAAGATTCAAGGGTAGACGTAAAGCATGGGTATGCATAGGACGCATTAATCTCCTGTATAGAAGGAGGATATTAAAAAATAAGTGTGCGCGTGTTGTCATGGCAACGACATGAAGTTGTTTTTTCCCTTAATCTGGATATGGCTTCTTTAACCTGGGCGAAACGAGCTGGTCCGTATGGATTGTAGCGAGCATGGAAAGTACCCTTGGAAGTAATGATTTGAGAACCTGCTTTCGCAAGTGGGAGCTGTTCTAATCCCGGCAAGTTAACGTGTAATACAAACTGACCGTTGAGTTTAACTAAGTGACCGTGGAGGTGACTGTGCCGTCAGAGGCGGCGACTCGCGTTAAGATTTATTGGTTTTGACACGTGGCCATTACCCCTAAGAGGCAAGTGGAGATGTCGTCTGACCCTTGGGAGAGCCGTCTAGTCCAGTTGAGGGGTATGGGGGGGGGGCTTTGATATTTTTCGGTTTCATGCTTTAGAAAATGATGATTGGTCTTTTAAATAAATTCATATCACACATTTTTATACCTAAAATTCTGAGAGCCAAACTGGACACAGCGGCGGCCCTGGCGTGGGGATATTGGGATGGGAGCCGTTGGGATATGAGCCGTTAGGCAAGGGGCCGTTAGGTTAGGAGACGTTGGAATATGAGCCGTTGGGATAGGAGCCGTTGGGATAGGGGCCGTCGGGATGGGAGTCGTTGGGATAGGAGTCGTTGGGGTAGAGCCGTTGGGATAGGTGTCGTAGGGAAAGGAACAGTTGGGATAGGAGTCTATGGGATAAGAGCCTTTAGGATAGGACCAGTTGGGACAGGAGCCGTTAGGATAAGAAGTACGTGTTTAGCTTTCAGCAGCGAATGGACCATATATTTGTTAGTATTCCTGGTAATGAAGAAAAAAGTCAAAAGAAGCAAGTGTCATCATTTTGCTCAACCTTGTTTTCATATTTGATGCTGAAATCCTGGGGGCCCATCCTGGTCAACTCAATTAAGTTATCGTTTGATGTGTGAAGATCAGGATGAACAAAGCCATAAAGAAAATTAAGTGAGTCTTTCCATTTCTTCATCCCTAGTTATTGCTTTCAACGAAAGATGTGCAGCTTGAAGACGAGGATACAGATAAATTGATCTAAAGAGATAGATAGAAATGTGGTGATATAAAGATAAAGATACAGATAGAATGATCTACAGAGAGTGAAACAGATTAGGGCTGAGGAAATTAACGATTAAATAATCGATTAATCTATTAAAATTGTCCCCGATCAATCGACATATTTTTTTAAAAAATCATTACCAGCCCTAATGAAGATAGAATAATCTTAAGAGAAAAATGCAAATTGAATAAACTGAACCAAAGGATTTTTGTGCAAAAACTGAATTTGTTTTTTAACCTGGAGTGAGTTTGTAGGGAAAACATGGTTCGAAAAGGGGGGGGGGGGGGTGTTGTGAGAAGTGGCAAAGACGGAAGGAGAGGAAGTGGAAGAAATAGAGGGACTGAAATGGGGAAGAGTCGACAGTGGGAAAAAAAATGTAGAGATTACTGGAGAGACGAAGGGAGCAGAAGGTGAGGTTGATGTGTGAGGTGGGGCCGTGGGGGAGGGATTGATGTTGAGCTGCACAAACCTGGGCTCGACAAAGGGTAGGTAACTGGTGTAAACGCATTGATTTTTTTTTTTTTTTTAAAACATGAAAGCCTTTCATGGATTCACGACCTGAAAACTAAGGGGAAGAAACTCCCGGTTAAACAGGTGACAAAAAGGATCCTATAAAATAACCCTATTACTCCCCCTTAACAAACAAAATACACATTAAGAGATCGAGTCGAGATGCAAGCTTTTCAAACTAGGTAGCGGGTAGCGTAAGTCTGTCTCAGGTATGCTACAGACAACTACTCTACAAGCAGAAATGAAAGTAAATCTTGACTCTCGCAACAATGTGTGTGGCTACTTTACTTACTTGATGCTTCAGTTTAAAATATTAAAGCTAAAAGATGGCGTCTAAAAGAAGTTGGAATTAAAAAACCCAACTACGATAAATTAATCAAACCTCTTATTTTGTCTGATATCAATGGTTTCCAGCTTTTTAATTAAATTTAAAAAAAAAATATTTAGCTATATTAAAATAAAGATCTGACCAACGGTTAAACATCGGATCTTTGAAATACATGTATTTAAATATTATTTTATTGGAATTCTCCTCTGCCTATATTTTGTGCTAGCATTGGCACGACTGTTTGATTAGACAGAGTAATGTTGCGCCTCTGTACTGTCTTCCTGTTAACGTTGACATGTCTATTTGATGAGAGAGAAAGAAAGAAAGAAAGAGTGAGAGAGAAAGAGAGAGAGAGAGAGAGATACGCCTCTGCCAACACTTGTGTAAAATGTGACATGTCTATTTGATAAGAGATAGAGAGATACGCCTCTGACAAAACTTGTGTAAAATGTGACATGTCTATTTGATAAGAGATAGAGAGATACGCCTCTGCCAACACTTGTGTAAAATGTGACATGTCTATTTGATAAGAGAAAGAGAGATACGCCTCCGCAACAACTTCCTGTTAAATTTGAAATGTCTACTCGATAAAGACAAAATTTGATCAAGGTTCAATGCTGTTTTCTTTGCGGTGCAACTTTTTATTTTACACGACAAAAAATATTTGCCGATGTTTGACTTGGCAAGCCGTCTTGTCGCTCGCTCGCTCCTCGGCGCTTCAGTAAACAGTTTTCCAACTCGCGCCATAATAATATGTTCAATATGGGTCTATACGCATTCACATACGACAGACCGCCATCAGCAACAGAAACTTATAAGAGATTGGATGGGCTGCAGGACATGAAGAGTGTTACGATAGAAAGTGAGAGTAGGTCTAGACGTCTAGAGCTTTTCCTTACACGTACTGTATTAAACAACTAATGTATATGAGTGATACTCACCTGATATATAACCTCCTATTGCGCTATCCTAATAAACACCTTATATACACACTCATATACATCTAGTACACACGCCTAAAACACAACTAATAAAGAACAATTTTGCTCGAAATGCACACATAATGCACAAGTCAAATTCACACCCAAGTCGAAAAAAAAACAAAAACAAAAAACAATCTAGTGCACATTATAACACACATCAAACATACATATAATACGAACATAATTTATACACTTGATACACACCTAGTACAGACCAATTGCTCACCTAGTCTATGCATAATACACATCGCCACATACTGTTAAGATACGTCTTATACACAGACCAAATACACACGCTTTATACAAACTTTTTCACACAAATAATACATTCTGCAACCTCTTTCCCTCTCTCTATTTCACTCTCCTTCTCTCTCCATGCCATTTCTCCCTCCCTGCCCTTCCCTGTGTTCCTTTCCCCCTCTCATTAACTACTCTTAATTAAAGTATTCACATTATCTATCTTATCCTCCGAAATTCCAGAAACCTTAGATTTTTCATTTGCAATCTCCCTTAGAAAACAACATGCTATAAAAACCTTATGTTGTGTTTACGACCAATTTGCAGTGTGTACCCATCCGTGGATCACATCCCTGGATCCGCCTATACCATTCATTTTCTTTAGTCAAGAAAAATCTCTAGACCATAACTTCCGGGTTTAGAGTGAGCGCACTGGAATGTCATTGTATGTGTGCGTATGTGAGTGTGTGTGCGTGCGTGTGTGTGTGTGTGTGTGTGTGTGTGTGTGTGTGTGTGTGTGTGTGTCCCTGTTGAGAGTGGGGACAGGGCTGGAGGTATTCGTTATAATACGTAACAGCCAGCAGAGATCTGAATCCGAGAACAAAGCGAGGGCATCAATTGTAGATGCATTTTTCTCAAACACAACTAAGAAACTTTGGCAGACGCCAAAGCAACAGGAGCATATTTGTATATGATTCAGTGACAGATGACTTAAGATAATATGACATGCGAACTTTTGATTTAGTACCTAACACACACACATCAACACACACACATGCTCTGTTTTGTTTTTGTGTGAAGTCAATATACGCTGACCAGCTAAACATTTAGTCCAGGCTCAAGTAACAGGTGTCTTTCTTACACTTAACCCCCCCCCCTTTTACTGTCTTGCGAAATAATCTCTCAGATTTATGACTCTTCATGTGAGGTAACCAGAAAACGTCTGTAATATGAGAGACGTCTTTAACATGTGAGACTATGACACGTGAGAAGTTTGTGACAGATGGAATGTCTATGATATGTGAGACGTTTGTGACATGTGAGACTGTGACCTGTGAGACGTCTGTGACAGATGAGATGTCTGTGAAATGAAAGTCATCTGTGAGATGTAAGACGTCTGTGCGATGTAAGACGTCTGTGAGATGTAAGACGTCTGTGAGATGTAAGACATCTGTGAGATGTATGACGTCTGTGCGATGTAAGACGTCTGTGAGATGTAAGACGTCTGTGAGATGTAAGACGTCTGTGAGATGTAAGACATCTGTGAGATGTAAGACGTCTGTGAGATGTAAGACATCTGTGAGATGTAAGACGTCTGTGCGATATAAGACGTCTGTGAGATGTAAGACGTCTGTGCGATGTAAGACGTCTGTGCGATGTAAGACGTCTGTGAGATGTAAGACGTCTGTGAAATCTGAAACATCCTCTTAGCATTCACGTGACTTACTCAGGGATTTAAACTCATGCACACGTGTTAGAGGGTGAGACTGGATTAGCCCCCAGAAATAGAAAGGGTTAGCCAGAATTATCAAAAGTTAGTAAGGATTAGCCAGTTTGGCACCAGATTAGCCGGGTTAAGCCAGGATTATTAAAATTTAGCAATGATTAACCGGTTTGGCGCAAGCTTAGCCGGGATTTACAGGATTACCATAGGTGAGCAAGGATTAGCCAGCTTGACCATAGATTAGCCGGGGTTAGCCAGAGTTCTACTTACATGTGCGGTCCACCGTCTCCTCCTCCTCCCTCGTGTGCGCTGGGAGTGGATGAATGTGACGTTAGGTGGATCGTATGCTCAAGCCTCTCCCCAACCTCCGAGCCCCTCCTCAAACTGTGCCTCCGTCCGCTCGCTCCAGATGAGTGCCCCGATGTGGCTAGTTCGCCGAACAGACGTACCATAGGCGGCATGGTGTCACTTTCCGGGAATTCCCTATCTCGGCTAGTTCACATGTCGGCGGTGTGCAAACCAAAGTGCGTCGTGGTGCGGACAGCGTCGGTGCATGACGGTTCAGTGCTGCGCCAAGATGTACGTGCTCGCCCCCTGCAGTTGGCTTACATGACGAGTTACTGGCTGATGTCACCATGGATACATGGCTAGCGTCCGAGCAGTGTGCCGAGGGTTATTAAATGCGCTGCTCTGTAGAAGGTCACTGGTCTAGCTGACTCTAATAGGTAATAGTCAGTTCAATAAATAAGTTTACCGTCACGAAGAAGGCGAGTCAGTTTTTTTTTCTAGATCAAAAATATAACTCGAAAATGTAAAGTGACGAACTTAAATTAAAACAAAATGTTCGTAATCAATGACGTAAGAGCTTAAATGAGCTCTGAGCGATAGAGATGGCGAAACAGATTGCAATGTTAGCGGAGGAAGAGCTCAATTAAATATAGGACCTGAATGTTTTAACAGAGAGAATTTAACGGTAAAGCAGTATGTCGTTAAGACATAACAAAAATAACAAAGTTTTCGGCGAAGTGAGTTCTCTGGCAAAAAAAATTACGAAAAAAGAAAAAAAAAACGAAACGACAGATGGGCAAGGCTCACTACAATTACGGTAGACACTGACCCATTCAATACTGACCCATATCATATTGACCCATTACATACGAACCCATCACATGCTGACTCATCATATACTGACCAAATTCATACTGACCCATCACATACTGACCAAATACATACTGACTCATCACATACTGACCCATCACCTACTGAACCGTTACATACTGACCCATCACATACTGACCAAATACATACTGACCATCACATACTGACCCATTACATACTGACCCATTACATACTGACTATTACATATTGAATCATTACATACTGACCCATCACATACTGACCCAATACATACTGACCCATCACATACTGACCATTTACACACTGATCAATCATATACTAAACCATTTCATAACGTCCTATTGCATACTGACCCATCACATACAGACCCATTACATACTGACCTATCACATATTGAACAATCACATATTGAACTATTACAAAATGACCTATCACATGCTGAACCATCACATACTGAACCATCACATACTGACCCATCACATACTGACCCATCACATGCTGACCCATTACATACTGACCAATCACAAACTGACCCATCACATACTGACCAATCACATACTGACCCATTACATACTGACCCATCACATGCTGACCCGTCAGATACTGACCAAATACTGACCCATCAAATACTGACCAAATACATACTGACCCATCAAATACTGACCAAATACATACTGACCCATCACATACTGGCCTATCCCATGCTTACCCATCAAATACTGACCCATCGCAAAGTGATCCACCAAGCATATGTTACTTTGATGGACGGCCAAGAACGTCCCCTTTTAAGTTATATAATGATCAGTTTAGAACTGTGATGGCGAAACTATGCCACGCGTGCCACAGACGGCACGCAGAGCCTCATTAGCCGTCACGCAACTAAAACATTTCTTCTTTAATTAAATCATTGTGCTTGCACTTTGTGATGTGACTTAGCTATGTAAAAGTAGGTCTTAATTGAATTTTGGGTACGCGGCCCCAATTAGGTTCGACATCCCTGGTTTAGATAATATGTCATTAAACTCCGTGTTCACGAGTTACCTATTCTCATTTCGTTTGTACACACATCATACGAATGTCGGATGCTACTTTATATAATAAATAACTGCTTGCAAGCCCAGGCAGACGAGACAGGCTAAAAACATATTTAATCGCATTCTTGCATTGTGTATTTATAAATGGAATCTGTGGTGCTGAAGCATTTACTTGCAAACGAGTTTAACACGAATGTTTGACTTTATTCACGGAGGCCTGGAGAGATCGATTAGATCTTTCAGGAAGTTCTCGTGTGGGTTGGTTGGGGCGGGAGAGTGTGATTGTGTGTGTGTGTGTCGGGGGGGGGGGTAGATATAGCGAAGGTAAATAAATTCATCCGTTATTTGAATAGCATCAGCACAACACATCAAATCCACCCTCGCTGAGAAAACAAAATTTGCTTAACAGCTTGTGTGAGTTTCATGACGACATCACATATACATACAGAAGGAAACATTGCGTCAAACAGGAGGAACAACCATAAAACGATATCTCAGGCATAACTATAAGAACTGTTGTATAAATATTGACCGTGCTAATGTCATTGACAGATTACAGTGATGTATTCTTTGGTTTCAGCTTAAAAAAATATGGTTTTAAGAACCTAACGTCAGGTAAGGTAGACATCAGAGGCGTGAAAAGACCGAAGTTATAATGGAGGCGATAGAATGAAGATATGACGATGAGAATCATGCGATGAACTTGTGATTTTAATAATTATAAAATTTCTCCAGTACAAAACAAAATTGAAACAGATGGAATGCGTGCGTGTAGCGCCAGCAGCACATGTTCCGATAGAAAGGGTTTGGGTTCAATTCAAAGTAATGCATATTAACGCTGAACGATCAAACGCTTATTTTCATCTCAAACCTAAAGAAATGAACTTCGTAAACTTTGGAGCATTCCTACTACAAAAACTTTGGTCCTTTCCTACTACAAAAATGTTGGTCCTTTCCTACTACAAAAACTTTGGTCCTTTCCTGCTACAAAAATGTTGGTCCTTTCCTACTACAAAAACTTTGGTCCTTTCCTGCTACAAAAATGTTGGTCCTTTCCTACTACAAACATTGTGGTCCTTTCCTACTACAAAAAACGTTGGTCCTTTCCTACTACAAAAACTTTGGTCCTTTCCTGCTACAAAAATGTTGGTCCTTTCCTACTACAAAAACTTTGGTCCTTTCCTGCTACAAAAATGTTGGTCCTTTCCTACTACAAAAACTTTGGTCTTTTCCTGCTACAAAAATGTTGGTCCTTTCCTACTACAAAAATTGTGGTCCTTTCCTGCTACAAAAAACGTTGGTCCTTTCCTACTACAAAAACTTTGGTCCTTTCCTACTACAAAAAACATTGGTCCTTTCCTGCTACAAAAATGTTGGTCCTTTCCTACTACAAAAATTGTGGTCCTTTCCTACTACTAAAACGTTTGTCCTTTCCTACTACAAAAACTTTGGTCCTTTCCTACTACAAAAACTTTGGTCCTTTCCTACTACAAAAAACGTTGGTCCTTTCCTACTACAAAAACGTTGGTCCTTTCCTACAACAAAAACTTTGGTCCTTTCCTGCTACAAAAACTTTGGTCCTTTCCTACTACAAAAACGTTGGTCCTTTCCTACTACAAAAAATTTTAATCCTTCTTTATAAATATAAAACGTTGATCCTTCCCTATGACAGAAACTTGGTCCTTTCCTACTAAAAACATTGGTCCTTTCCTACTACAAAAACGGTGGTCCTTTCCTACTACTAAAACTTTGGTCCTGTCCTAATACAAATACTGCGGGTTTATTTCCTACTGCAAACGTGTTTGATTTGTAAACGTTACCAAATACTAAGTATGAGGTTGCCTTAAAGAAATCCAACCAACAATTTCCCCTTCTATTTTTGAGATATTCGTAGCGCAACGTTTGCTTTAGCCACACTTGAAATTGACACAACTGGTTCCTGCAGATTTTTTTCTCGACAAGGGGAGGGGGGTGTCTTCAATGTTCCAGATCTGTTTAGTTTAGCACAATTAACATTGTCTGTGGAAAATGCCTAAAAACAATTGAGAAGTTTAAATACTTCAAGCAAACTTGGAAGCGACCTTCCTGAATAAGAGTCCCCCCCCCCCAACCCCAGTGTCTGATCAGTCCTCCAGCCTCTCCCCGCAAGTTGCCACCCACCCACTTTTCATGGCCTACACAAAACAATACTTCAAATCATTTAATTTCTTCCTGCACTGTCAATTAAATTGCTACCCTCTAGCATTGACATTACGTAGCACTGTCACACACTAGCACTTTTACACACTAGCACTGTGTCACATGATATTATTTGATATGTGTATGTGAGTGGTAGAGAGAGATCCCGTGCTGAGTGACTTAGAGACCGGAAAGTTAGATAGTTGAAAGTGTGTGCATGAGAAAAGGCGAGCAGGATGCTCAACCCATTTCACTGACTATCTGTAAATAAGTTCTAGTATTGGATTAAAGTTTATCGTGTTATAAAGGATCTATGTGTTTTAAAGCAAGCTGGAATGTGTCAGTAATACACGCCTACAAGTGTTAAAGCGGCCCCAACAGACAAATAAGTTACACACTGTCACACACTACCACTGTCATACACTAGCACTGTCACACACTAGCACTGTCATACACTAGCACTGTCACACATTAGCGATGTCCCACAGTAGCACTGTCACACACTACCACTGTCATACACTACCACTGTCACACACTAGCGATGTCCCACAGTAGCACTGTCACACACTACTACTGTCATACACTAGCACTGTCACACATTAGCGATGTCCCACAGTAGCACTGTCACACACTACCACTGTCATACACTACCACTGTCACACATTAGCGATGTCCCACAGTAGCACTGTCACACACTACCACTGTCATAAACTAGCACTGTCACACACTACCACTGTCATACACTAGCACTGTCACACATTAGCGATGTCCCACAGTAGCACTGTTGTAGCACGCGACCCTATACGACACTGAGCGACTCTTCAAATCAATGCCTGTACCGGAAGTTAATCCGATTATCCGAAGCTTTTCGATACACAACAATATCGAATTGCCTCCAGATATCTCTGTGCAAGGTTATTTCCCTTGACACGATGCCGCTCCGGATTAACTCCCTACCAGTCGGTACTGGGATGAAAAAGTTATGTTTGGAATCCTTCAATTCATCTCGGCCAAGTTATAACGTCTTACCACTAAATAATGCGAGTAAGGCACTGTAAGATTTGATGATTGTACTTTTGTTATTACGGAAAATGTTAAACATGTTCAGAAATGATTAGAGAAACTAACGTAAAGAGTGGTTTTTTTTTTTTTTTTTTTTTTTTTTTTTTTTTTTTTTATTTTTTTTTTAAAGCTTTGGTATAGCTGTTGTAATTTCACAGTAAATAAGGTGGCTTGAAATATTTAGTTACAAATTAATAATAAAATAAAACTATTTTTTTAGCTTAATAGAAATTGACGGATGAAATTATGGTTTGGTATCTAATTATAAAGATGAAAGTTTGTTTGTTTGTGTGTTTGTTACCAATAGAATTCCACACCATTGGACCCAGGCTGCTGAAATTTTGTATGGGACCTCAATTTAATCCGGAAAAGGTCATAGGTTATGTTTCAACCCCTGGTGACCACCCCTAGGGTAAGGGGACCCATTATTTTGTTTTTTCTTTATATAAGCTTTATTAAAAAAATGAAAATCACTAATTCTCATATTCCTTTAAAAACTGACTCATCACTAAGTCTCCAATTTCCCGTGTAGGTAGAAGCATGAAACTTTGGTAAGTTGTTGATTAGCCTCTCGCAACGATTATTGGCGAAAAATAATTTTAGAATTCACCCTCATGGGGGCCGGGGGCCCAAAAACGTTTTTTTTTTAATACTGAAAATCGCCACTTCTCCACTTTCCCGTTTAGGTAGAAACATTCAACTTTAGGGAAATTATTGAGTACACTCCCACTATGGTAAAATGTAAAAAAAAATATTTAGAGTATCTCTCACTTTGCGCCAGGGGGCTAAAATGTATTTTTTCTTATATAAAAATTAACTCATCACTAATTCTCGAATTTCCGGTGCAGGTAGAAGCAGAGTAGCCTAATGCGAAAATAATTGACGGAAAATAATTTTAAGATTCACACTCATGGGAGTCGGGGGCCAAAAAAATTTTTTTCCCCTGTACATGGAACAAATAAAATATGAAAATCACTAATTTTCCTATTTCCCGCATAGGCATGAGCATGAACATTTGGGAAGTTGTTGAGTACAGTTCCACGATGGTAACAGATAAAAACAATATCTAAACTATCACATTTTTCCTTATTGGAGCTTCATAAAAACTGAAAATCACTAATTTTCCTATTTCCCGTGTAGGTAAGAACATGAACATGTGGGTAGTTGTTTATTACGCTTCCACGATGTTGAGAGGTGAAAACAATATTTTAAATATCACTTACTGGGAGCCCAAATGTAGTTTTTTTCTTATATTAAAAATTTACCCATCACTAATCCTTTAACTTCCTGTGTAGATAGAAGCATGAAACTTTGGTAAGTTGGTGAAAGCCTCTCGCAATGATTATTGTAAATTTTTTTTAGAAGTCACTTTCATGGGGGCCGGGGGCACACAAACTTTTGTTTCTCCTTTTACTGAAAATCGCTACTTTTCCCCTTTCCCGTGTAGGTAGAAACATGAAAATTTGAAGAGTTGTTTAGTACACTCCCGCAATGGTAACAGGCACAAAACAAACATTTAAAGTATTACTCACTTTGGGCCCAAATGTAGTTTTTCTTATATAAAAACTAACTCATCACTAATTCTCCGATTTCTCATGTAGTTAGAAACATGAAACATTAGGGAAACTGTTGAGTACACTCCCGCGCAGGTAATAGGCGGACATTTTTTTTTAAAAATTGCCACTCACTGGGAGTTTTACAAAACTTGAAAGATAAAATCTTGATGGCCTATATTAAAATTTGTTAGGTCATTAAAGTTATATTTTTTTCAATATTTTGTAGCCAATGTCCCCAAATCTCTTTTTCATTGACGTTTAAGACATTTTAACCATTCGATTATATTCGATTTTTTAAAACAAATTCTGACTAACAAATAAAATCATCATGATCCAAATTGAAATAAGGTGTTGTTTTGAACAATAAATTTTACACGGATAGGGCCTCCGACCCTTATTTTAGTTTTTTTTTTTATTAAAGGCGATTTAAGAGTAAATGTATTAATTCATCCCACGCCCACGGGCATTAAACTTTACGAAGTTTTAGGGAACGCTACAGCGAAGGTTTCTGGCATTAAAAGTAGAAGCTTTGAAAACACCACCTTTCAAGGCTGGGGGTCCGTATGTCATTTTTTAACATTAATTATATAAAAGGTAATTTAAAATGTGGCTACTGGGTAAGTGGATAAATTATTGACCGAATATGATTTTTTTAAAAAAATAATAATACATTTTCAAATGGAGCAATGAACTTCTAACGTCTTTTCCTTCAGGACTTAAAATATTTTTTTCGTAAACATTTAAAGAATTGTTCCTTTAGATGTTAAAACAATTAAATAAATATAGACACGTATCTCTATCATGACCTAGATTGAAATCTGCAGACCTTATGAGTACCCATTTGATATTACACTACCGTGACAAATATTAGCTAACAAGTATATCAATCTTGATTCAGACTGAAATCAATTGGTGTTTTGAATTGATGTAAAACGGGTTTTCAACGTTTACTAAAATCCTAACTTCCGGGTCAGAGTGTGGTATTTTGCTAGGGTGAACACCCCTGGGTAAGAGGGGCCATTATGTTGCTTTTTTGCTTTTATGAACAATATAATGAACCTTGACTAAACTTGGTATGTAGTATGTGAAGGCCTTTATTAAAATATTGCCATGAAGTGGATTCATAATGTCCATTTCTTCGGGGCCGGGGGTACCAAATGTTTTTTTTTCGGGGATTGTTTAAGATTTTATCTCCCATTCAATTTTATAAGATCTTGAGAAATAAAGACAAGACGTTTTAAGTTAATATATTTATTATATCCATCATGATCCAGATTGGAATCAAAGGGGTTTTGAATTAGTGTGTACGGGTTGTCAACGCTAAATGAAATCCTAATTAACCGCTGCAAAGCGCGAGTAATTAGCTAGTTTAAAATAAAGCAGTTAAAAAAATATGAGTATCTCATCCTGAATTAATAATGATGGAAAAATGGGAGAGAAGTTTTGTGAAAATAGATAACTACAGTCGTATGAACATTTTTTTCTTTGCCTATGTAATGTAATGTTATGTCCCCTTTAAAATCAGGTTGTTACTCCTGTGGTGTAATGTTGATGCCCCTGTATTGTAAAGTTATTTCCATTGTATTGTAAAATGTTCACCATTGTAATTTTAATACCCTTAAAGGATGCCAGAAAATAGAGCAGCAAAAATTATTTAGACAGAAACCAGGGGCAAGGCGACTCACTAGTCGCCCAAGACTGAGGTGGATAGATGATATGGAAAGGGGCCTACACCAGCTGGGGGTCCAAGCATGGAGAAGGAAAGCCTTCGATCGATCCGAATGGAAGGATATGGTACAGCAGGCCAGGGCCCTACATGGGCTGTAGCGCCACTGATAATGATATTCAGTTACAAGCTCACCTTTGTTCAATAAGATTTAAGATTTTAAAATATTTAATCTGTACTTTTACTTTGCAAAAATGATTTCATTTTTTTTTCTCAGCCCACATGAAAGTATTAAGATAATTGTACGAAAAAATATTTTTAAACATTTTTTTTACTGTATTGTTTAAAGAAAATCGTAGCTTTTATCACTTATTTTTATTTAACGTGACAGTGAAAGACTTGGATGTCTTTTGTTCAAACGATTGTTGATAAATGAGAACGTCTCTTTGCTTGAAGGGATGATGTATGAAATGTCAACAGTGGCTTAAAGTGCATCTATACTTTGTTGATTTTTATTTTTAGCGCATTTTCGAGAAGTCGAATGCGCTATTGCACCCGTTTTGTCCGTCCGTCCGTCCGTCATCACCCTTGATCTCAGCATCCATAAGTCCTAGACCCATGATGTATATATGTTTTTTGTATGTCCTGACCTGCCATTTGTGCATCAACACTCAGTTACTCGATCCGTTAAAAAATCCCGTTAAAACTACCAAAAAATATTTCGAATCGAGAGGTAACACTAGCGCAGGGAACGGCCGCCATTGCCGGAAGTCGAATACATAGTTTTTCAAGCATTCAAGAGTGGTGCGAAGGCGTGCAAAAGAATTATTATTTTTTTTTTATTTTTTTTTTTTGACGTCATTAGAATATGTGTAAAAGTTTAGAGAGTTTTACGTCATCATTTGTGGTGACTTGTAGTTAGATTAAAGAGAAAATTTTTTTTTTTAAATGTAAAGAAATGACTTTTAAATAAAAAAAATGTCAGGTATATTCATTACACAAGAAAATTCATAAAAATATGTCTAAAATCTAAACACAATTACTGATAACTACATAATGCTGATATCTAACATAAGTACTGATACATAATACGAAAATGCGCTAACACGTCCTGAGTTCCAAAAGGGACCAGGCTTAACATGATTTTTTGTTGTTGCTGTTATTTCTATGCTCATTTTATCGGGTACTTGAATTTTTAGATCGTACTTGTGTCGTGTTTTTATTGGTGTGTGAGTGCATATTTAAGGTTCATATGATTTTGTTGACATTTTAGGTTTATATGATATTGTGACTATTGAATGTTTTCATCAAGCCTGCAAAATTGTTTCTGAGAATAATAAATGCGATGAAATTTTAAATCCTCAAATGTACAGTAAAATTTTATAAGATTAAATGGCCATCGCATTAAACATAAACTAATTACCAACTCAATAGTCAATACAAAAATGTTAAATCGATTTCACGTTACAAATTACAGCTTTGATCCCTACTACCTAGGAAACATGACAAGCAATTTATGTTCCTTCAATGTGATCGATAATTTGACTTCTTTTTTTTACGAGTGTGTGTGTGTGTTAGTTCTTCAGCTCCTGTTTCAAACATTACAGGTGTCTGCATTCTTCTCTTTCAAAACTTTCAGCAAGATCTTTTCTTGCCAACAAACATAATTAGGCAGTCAGGCACGCTCTTGGCAGGCATTATTTCGTTTCAAGGTAAAGTCATTTTCTAAGGGTTAGTTCCCTTGTGATCTACGTGAGATTCCTTCCCCTGAAGACGTGGGGGTAAAAAATGGCGGAGCATTTGATAAGTTCAAATGTAATGGTGTAAGTGTAGATGGCTCACCGATTGTAAGATTGTTAAACACGATAAAATGTAGATGGCTCACCGATTGTAAGATTGTTAAACACGATTAAATGTAGATGGCTCACCGATTGTAAGATTGTTAAACACGATTAAATGCAGATGGCTCATGGAGTGTAAGATTGTTAAACACGATTAGATGTAGATGGCTCACCGATTGTAAGATTGTTTAACACGATTAAATGTAGATGGCTCACCGATTGTAAGATTGTTAAACACGATTAAATGTTGATGGCTCACTGATTGTAAGATTGTTAAACACGATTAAATGTAGATGGCTCACCGATTGTAAGATTGTTAAACACGATTAAATGTAGATGGCTCACCGATTGTAAGATTGTTAAACACAAGTAAATGTAGATGGCTCACCGATTGTAAGATTGTTAAACACGATTAAATGTAGATGGCTCACCGATTGTAAGATTGTCAAACACAAGTAAATGTAGATGGCTCACCGATTGTAAGATTGTTAAACACAAGTAAATGTAGATGGCTCACCGATTGTAAGATTTTTTAAACACGATTAAATGTAGATGGCTCACAGATGTTAAGATTACTAAAGACGAGTAACTGTAGATTGCTTGTGCATTGTATGATTTTTACACAGGTTTAAATTTACATTTATTGTAGATTGTATGATTGTTACACATGGATAAATGTAGATTTCTTGTCGATGTTATGATTTTTATACACGGGTATAATGGCTTGTAGATTGTATGATTGTTAGAGTAAATGTATATTGTTTATGGAATGTATTATTGTTATACGTATATATTTAGATTGCATGTGGAATGTACGATCGTTATACACGGGTAAATGTAGAGTAGATAGAGTGTGTGTGGATCACCCAAAAAGTAATTGTAGCGTTTAGTTGGGTGACAATTATTGGTTATAGCATACTTTATACTGAACACTAAAATTCGGAGTCAGAATTGGAGTTATGTAGACTAGTTTGTGTGTAAACGAATAAAAAAAACAAGTAATAAAAGCTCAAATGAGTATTTAAACGCAATTTCTAACAAAGATTTTCCTTTTTTTTAAAAATTCAATGGGAATCATTCTATGTTACATTAAAAGGTCATTTTAAATCAATAATTCTGATACTAAACAAAGCAATTGTTATCTAAAAATTGCTGTTAAAGTTACGGGAGTCGAACGAAAAGTGATTTTTCAAAAATTCATTCTCCAACATTTTTCTAAATATCTTTAGTTACCGTTTGGAGAGAAATTGACAAAATACTGATTTATTTAATTTTAAAAATTTTTTAAAATTTTAATTTTTTTTTAAATTTATGTATTTTTATTTATTAATTTTATTATTATTAATATTATTATTATTTTTTTTTTATTTTTTTGATTTTCCAGGAAATCCAGTACACCTTTTCAGTATTTTTTGTGTGTGCACGTTTACATCCTTGGGACCTCCTTAGCATATTTGAAAAATACCTGAACCCTCTATCTGGTATAGTTCAGGAGTAGTTGCATGATCAAGCTCGAAACAGACATGACAGACATTTCAAATACATAAACGCAATTTTTCTCATCGGAAACTGAATTAAAAAACGGATCATATATAATAATAAAACTCTGGAAGAACATTGAGGAAGATAAGAAATAATAACGGGCATTTGTCGGTTCTATTTTAAAGAAATCCATGTCCATCATAGATCATGTTTCAAACTTACTTCTGTAGTTGTGTAAAACTATTATGTTTGGTAGCACTATGAAAATGATTGTTGTATTGATAAAAACCATTTTTGTATTGATAGAAAACATTGCTGTATTGATAAAAAACATTGTTGTATTGATAGAAAACATTACTGTATTGATAGAAAACATTGCTGTATTGATAGAAACCATTAATGTAATCATAGAGGCCATTGTTGTGTTGATAGAAACAATTGCTGTATTAGTAGAAAACATTGCTGCATTGATAGAAACCTTTGTTGTATTGATAGAAACCATTGTTGTATTGATAGAAACAATAGTTGTATTGACAGAAACCATTGTTGTAATCATAGAAACTATTGTTGTATTGATAGATATAATTGTTGTATTTATAGAATCCATTGATTGGATAGAATGGAATAATCTCAGCGGGGTTGCTTATATTAATGACAACTGTCAAGGAATCCCCCTCACACTTTTACGACACCCAAGGGCGTAGAATTGAAATAATATCGTGGCACATCGCAAGGTTTGCTTCGAGTGGGATAGAAGTGGCTGAAGTTAGAGTAGTATGATTGTAGAACCAAAATATGATAATTTGTCAAAAATTGAAATAGTATGGGCATAATAAGGATACTATGTGGCTAATATAGGAAACGTGTGGCCAAGAGAGGGACCATTCGACAAAGTAGGTATATTTTGGTCTAAATAGGGATACTGTGACCAAACAAGCCAATTGTGGCCAAAAATAGTGATAATTTGGCCGAATAGGAATCTTGTGCCCAAAGTAGGAATAAGTTTGCCAAAATAGGAATATTGTGCCCAAAGTAGGAATAATTTGTCCAAAAAAGGAATATTGTGCCCAAAGTAGGAATAATTTGGTCAAAGTAGGAATATTGTGCCCAAAGTAGGAATAAGTTGGCCAAAATAGGGATAATGTGGCCAAGGAAAAAAATTGTGGCCAGGAAAGCTAAATTAATAGACGTATTAAAGATAAATGAATCACTGTGACTGACGTAGAAGTTAAATTGTTGAAGGTCGTGTGTTTAAACTTGATTCGTGTCTTCTAACACGAGCTGTGATAAATGTACACCTGGATATTTATTTTTTTGTTTATTTTTTGTTTTTTTGTTAAGGATAAGTAGCGTGATTATTCTTGTTTTTTCCCCAACTTTTTATCGCGTGCAGGATAACACAATATTTGTTTAAAATAGATTTTCTCTAACTTTCTCCGATGCCCCACCTCTTCACCTCAGCGCTGTACATCAACTATTAATGTATACCAGTGTTCCCATAAGCTTCGTAGGTCTGTGTGCAATTTAAAAAAAAAATAACTCGTTTGATAAGTTACGAAGCATCAACATACGCGGTAACTCTAAACTGCTGCGTAACGTCGGTCAGATAATTGCACGCATTGCTGGGAACATTTCTGTTACATGACCTGGTACTGTGTACATCACACGTTTCTAGGTACTACACATTTACATGCACATCCAATATTCATGGGTGCATCCCCTAGTAATGTGTACACGCTTTGTACTGTGTACAAACCGTATCTGTGATTGGGTAAAAATGGCCCTCAGAACATAAAACTCAACACTCACTAAAATGTAGTAGATCTAATAAGTGCTAAAGCCAATCTTTAGAAGCACATTCTATCTCTGTAAATTCTAAATATTAAGATATATTCGCGGGATCCTTACCATGATGGTTCAGGAGGCTGTTTGGACTAAGTTCTAAGGCCCCTCGCCCGTCCGGTCAAAGGACTGGTTGGATGGACTATGCTCCAATCCAGGGGTTGCTATTGTTTTGGCTCGGGGGCCACTTTGTGGTATCGGATTTTAGCGGAGGACCGCACCGTTTAAAACTATTGTATTCTTTAGTTAACATTACGCTTCATTTCAGGAAAAGTATAAAAATCAAACAGTAAAGCTTAAACAAAAGTGCTATTTTTTAAAATTAATTTATTTTGCTAATGTCGAATTATCTAGAATTTTAAGCGCTAGCTCTTTTAATTATAGAATCAGTTAATGAGACAAGTGCACACGAACACAATGGGTTTTCTCAATATCTTTGAGGGCCACAAAAATCTCTGTGGCGGGCCGCATGTTGCTCGCGGGCCGTATTTGCTCAAACCCTGCTCTAATGCAATCGCGTCTTCTCAACTGCGGTGCGTAATTAGGCCAGTGATGTTTGCTTGTTTTAATTTGTTTGTTATTTTTACTCGAAGGTTTGGAGGCACGACTGAGTTCATCCGGGTTCTAAAGTGAACTCTTTTTTTTTTAAACGGACGTGACGTCACCGCTGGCGTAATGTTACCTCTGCGCAATTATCAATAGATCGGCACGGTGGCTCGTTTTCCGACTACCAACTGGAAGGGGAAGTGACGTACAAGCAGCCATTTTGGAAACTTTGGCACTCGCTAATCAAAGCCCTCAATCAGACGGGCGCGTCTCGGCCTTGTCATAACATTATTGGGGGGAGGGTGGGTGAGAAAAGGTGAGAGAACCGGGGTACAATAGAAATTTTGGCATTGGGGTTGAGGATGGTTGACGGGACACCCGTGGAGGTTGTGTTGGCTAGGCGCGCGCTTTTCTTCCTGTCAGACGAGAAATTTGAAAGGTGGTAGAGGGGGGATCAAGTGCGGAGTCGAGCGGTGATGAGTTAATGTCCCTAGTCAAGGGTAAAAATGTAGCAATCGGTGAAATGAAGCAATCAGTGAAGCGTGAAAATCAGTCAAGTGTTGCAGTCAACTGTAGCTATCAGTCAAATGAAACAATGAGTCAAGTGTAACGATCAGTCGAATGGGGCAATAAGTCAAAGGTAGCAAAAAGTCAAGAATTGCAATCAGTTAAATGTAACAATCAGTCAAATAAAGCAGTCAGTCAAATGTAGCAATTAGTCAAATGTAGCTATAGCTACGGGGATTCCCGTTGCTGTTGGAGGTGCGGGGGGGCGGGTCTCCTTCCAATTGTATGAGTTATCATTTGTCTGTCTGGTTTACCTAGTGGTAATTGTGTAAGGTGAAGATTGCGAAGTTCTTTTCGTTTTTTTAATAAGATTCCTGGGTAAAGGAATTTGTTTTTGTTTTCTGGAGGGGGTTGGTGTTTGGGTGGAAGGTCGGATGTAGAATGGTGGAAGAGATGATGGGTAATGGCTGATTTTTGCTTTCAGGTGCGTACCTGCACGGTCGCACATATGTCTGACCGACGCCGCGCAGAAGTTTATATTTACCGCGCAGCAACATTTATAAAATAGTGCACAAAAGATGGATGCTGTGCAACTTTGCACACTAGGTTTTTCATTTTGCTCACGGACCAACGATCTTTAGATGGAACATTGGTGATGGTTTTGCGGTGGGAGTGTGGATGGGTGATGGGGGAGTGATGATGGGTGGTTAAATTTAGGATGGTTTGTGGTTAAGTGCACAGGGTTGGTTGGGTAGGGTACAGGATGGGTCACGTTTGAAGAAAATGTTTGGCGAAACATGAAGTGGTAGAGAGTGTACAAGAAAATGATTTGACAAACGAAACGACGGAAGGGTTTCAAGCAGGGCATTCGAGAACGTTACTCTGACGTGAGGTTGGGGTTTAAAGGCACAGAGAGGTTGGTCTTATTGAGGTAATAACAGCAGGCGATCCAGGTAAAATTAAAGAGTCGACGTTGAACGAGGAAGAAAGACGAGACTTGGAGATCCTGGATTAAAGGACTGCGTGGAAGGGGTCGGCTTGGCGATAAGAGGAAGAAAGGCGAGACTTGGAGATCCTGGATTAAAGGCCTGCGTGGAAGGGGTCGGCTTGGCGATAAAAGGAAGAAAATATCCGAGTTAAAGATGGGATTAGAAGTGTCAGGTTAGAGGGAAGGGGGGTATAACGGTGGGAGATCCCCGGATATAACCACAGGCGGAGAAATAGAAAAGTGTTTAGTAAATAGCGTGTGCATGTGCCTCCTCGACAAAGGCTAAAAAACACGCCGATGGTTTGTTGAATTTGTTGACAGCGCATGTAAATACTAGAAATTCCCTGTTCAGAGTTTACTCGCCTGGTTTCTGTTTGTCTTTTATTTCTTTTATTTGTCAAACTTCCCAGGTTATTGTGGGACCAGATAGTCAGGAGATAACATGCATCTCTGTGTGCAAGAGGTTGTGTGGCAAGAACATGTGGGACAAGAGGTTGTGGGGCAAGAACATGTGGGACAAGAGGTTGTGCTATTCGAACATGTGGGACAAAAGTTTGTGCTGCTAGAACATGTGGGATAAGAGGTTGTGCTGCTAGAACATGTGGGACAAGAGGTTGTGCTGCTCGAGCATGTGGGACAAAGGGTTGTGCTGTTCGAGCATGTGGGACAAGAGGTTGTGCTGCTCAAGCATGTGGGACAAAAGGTTGTGCTGTTCGTGCATGTGGGACAAGAGGTTGTGCTGCTTGAGTATGTGGGACAAGAGGTTGTGCTGCTTGAGTATGTGGGACAAGAGGTTGTGCTGCTCGAGCATGTGGGACAAGAGGTTGTGCTGTTCGAGCATGTGGGACAAAAGGTTGTGCTGCTCGAGCATGTGGGACAAGAGGTTGTGCTTCTTGAGCATGTGGGACAAGAGGTTGTGCTGCTCGATCATGTGGGACAAGAGGTTGTGCTGCTCGATCATGTGGGACAAGAGGTTGTGCTGCTTGAGTATGTTGGACAAGAGGTTGTGGTGCTTAAATATGTGGGACAAGAGGTTGTGGTGCTTAAATATGTCGAACAAGAGGCTGTGCTGCTCGAGGAAGTGGGACTAGGCAGTTAGGAGCATAGCGTGCTATAATACTTATAACAAATTTACTGTGACAATGGGTGTGGAATTAAAACATGTAGGACAAGAGCTTGTGGGACAAGAGCATTTCCGATTAGAGCATGTGGGATAAGAGGGTTCGGAGAACATCGTGTAATACAAGAGGTTGTGGGACATAAGTGTGCGAGACAAGAGAGCATTTGGCAACATGTTGTGGGACAATATTGAGTGGGACAACAGGGTGTGGGATAATATTGTGTGGGACAACAGGTTGTGAGACAACATTCTGTACAATAGAGGGTGAAGGGTGAGATATGATTCACTTGTTCTATCTCCAAAATGAGATAAGCTACTTCAACAGATAATAGAAATATAATTTAAAACCTAAATATACATACTTATTAGGGTTCGACGAGAACTAAAAATATACCACCAACTCATAAAATTACAATATCCAAATACCACATTCATTCACATTTCCCAATGCCAGTGTCGGACTCGATCCTCAAGGCCAAATTTCAGTCACACTTTCCATATAAAATATTTTTTACAATCCCCAAAGCCTCATTGAGCCCCAATCTTTCAAATCTATGCAAATACTGATTTAAGCCACATTCCCAATTACAACTTCATTCACCATCTCCAATGTCTATTTTATCAATTTTCCCCGATGTCACTTTCATCCTTACTCCCCAATGTTAATTTCAGCCATACTTCCCATTGTCAATTTCAAGCATGTTCCCCACTGTCACTTTCAGCCTTACTCCCCAATGTTAATTTCAGCCATACTGCCCATTGTCAATTTCAAGCATGCTCCACAATGTCACTTTCAGGCTTACTCCCCAATGTCAATTTCAGAAATACTCCCCAATATCAATTTCATCCATACTCCCCAAGGTAATTTCAGCCATACTCCCCAATGTCATTTCAGCCATACTCCCCAATGTCCTTTTTAGCCATACTCCCTAATGTCAATTTCAGAAATACTCCCCAATGTCAATTTCATCCATACCGCCCAATGTCCATTTCAGCCATACTCCCCAATGTCACTATAGCCATACTCCAAAATGTCCTTTTCAGCCGTACTCCCTAATGTCAATTTCAGAAATACTCCCCAATGTCAATTTCATCCATACCGCCCAATGTTAATTTCATCCATACCGCCCAATGTCCATTTCAGCCATACTCCCCAATGTCATTTCAGCCATACTCCCAAATGTCCTTTTCAGCCATGCTCCCTAATGTCCACTTCAGCCATACTTCCCAATGTCCATTTCAGCCATACTCCCCAATGTCCATTTCAGACATACTCCTCAATGTTAATTTCAGCCAAACTCTTCAATGTCATTTCAGCAATACTCTCCAATGTCCATTTCAACCATACTCCCCAATGTCAATTTCAGTAATACCCCCCAATGTCAATTTGATCCCAATACCCAATTCTGAATTAAGCCATCAATTCATTGACACAAAATTTCGTAATAACATCAAGAATACAAACTGAGCCAGGTTTACCATAGTAACATGACCCTGGCAGAGCTGATCCTCGTTTTCAAGGATTACGCAGTATGTGATTAAAGGCAGAAGACAATTGCGTCCATAGACCATGACAGATGATATGTTGGCAAGTGATGCAGCGGTCACAGGCCACGGCTTTTGAGAGTTCCACGCATTACCCAGCCGCCTAGCCATTGTTAGTTAGGTACCCATTCGGAGCTGGGTGACTCAGGGACTCCTCAGGCCACAGGAACAAATCATCGCCTTCGCATGTTTAAAGAATGGAAAGAACCTGACATTCTGCTTGGGTCTAAGAGTTTGATAGATTTTTACAAATTGACAAAAAATGTCTACCTTTTTGAATTGAATGAAAGAAAGGGCAACAAATGTTATGGAGGCACTTCTTCAAAAGGAATGAACTTTAAATGAATCTTATCTTATCTTTACAAACGCTCCTTCTATACAGAAGATTATTGCGTCCTACGCTTATCTTTGGTTTGTGTTTATTCCTGCATTCTTTTAGAGTTTTAAATGTTTGAATGATGTGACGGGTAATAGATTTTAATCACAGCGCTAAAGGAGCCAGAAACAAATTTACCTTCGAATAGACACTTATAGCCTTTTGAGAAAAGCGCAAACGATTCTCACTCTATTTTTATGCGCTACAGAAGGCGTGGGTTGGGGGCGGGGGAGGGGTTTGCAAGCCTAATAAAGTCAACATCCCGCACAGTTGAAGTAGTCTCTAAAGCAATGCTAACGGTAAGTAGAGGACCGTCGGTTGCCCACTTAAGCGGTACGCCCCTGCAGAGACAACACGACGGAGAGAGTTTGTATATAAATACCCGGGGTCCCTGTCAAAGGCGACCAATCAAGAGTTTGATGGGATCCATCAGCGAGTAGGTGAGCTGTACTGATGTCTTCAGATGTAAACATTGGGAGTAGATCCCCCCACCCTCTCCAACCCTCTCTATTTACCCGATTAGATCTGGCGCTGTTGATGTGTACCAATCTTCATTTCCTTCTTGCAAACTGCAGCTATTTCTTTCGCTCTGTCTTTCTCTATAACAATCCATCTGTCACTCTCTCTTTTTCTGTCTTTCTGTCTCTCTTTCTCTCTGTCTCTCTTTCTCTTTGTCTCTCTTTCTCTTTGTCTCTCTTTCTCTCTGTCTCTCTCTGTCTCACTGTTTCCCTTTAATTTTCTCTCTCGATATATCGCTATTGATGTCATTTGTTCAAACTGCGTTGATCTCTATAAATCTCAATTTCTATCAAATCTTTTTTTCTTAATTTATCTCGGTATCTCCGTTTCTCCATGAAAACGATTTCATTGTTCATTCTCTCCTCTCTCTCTCTCTAGCTCTCTCCCAAAGCCACATAATGGAAACATTCTTTGGTCTATATGTTAAAACCTAATCATCTACAACAGGGTTCTCCAAACTGCGACCTGTGAGGCCCTTTCATCCAGCCTCTGAAGACCTTTTCATCTTCAAACAAAAAAAAAAAAAAATGTTATTTTTACCGGTAGTTTACCACAAAACGTATTAGTTGGGGGTTACTAGTCGGCTCCCAACTACTGTTTGACAGTTAATGCGGCTCGCTGGCAGAAAATTTTGGAGACCCCTGATCTACGACAGTGAATCATCTAAAACATTTTTCAATGAATTTTTTTTTAAATACAACCTAATGTTGGTTCTTAATCTGGGTTCGATCAAACCCCAGGCGTTCTGTGAGTCCGTTTCAGGGGTTCGGCGGAGGTCAAGACGCACACCCTACTCGCATGATTCGCGCTGACGCGCCCCGCTTGAGAAGTTTTCGGTGAATGCGCACACCAAACTGGTGGCGTTCATAACCTCCAACATGTTTAAGCCCCAAATGACTAGGCACAATCTGAGTGGCTCCTATTTAAAGAAACTAAAAGCTTTCACTCGAGTGTCATTTGGTATCTACTTGTAATTACGTTGTTTAAATGACTCATTTGAGTTGATTTTTTTAAAGCTATTGAAGTATGAAAAGCTAAAAAAAAAATGTGTTCTTCAAAAAGTGCGGATCAAAAACATTGCTTCCTAATGGTATCTTATAGTGGTAAAAGTAATAACTCATATGCCTATTTCTACAGTACTGGTTTCCTTTCACAAATACTTTGCGCTTATACAAAACACAGAGGAAGACAAAGAAAAAGATTAGACAACGAAAATGAAACTCAAGATAGCAACATAATTGTGAGATATCCAATTTACGATTACACATCAGAGATCCTCTAACATCTTAACATGACCATATTACAGGGCCTAACTCAACATGACCACATGACAGGACCTAACTTAACATCACTACATTACATGACCTAACTTAACATGACGACATTACAGGATCTAACTTAACATGACCACATTAGAGGACCTAACTTAAGATGATGACATTACAGGACCTAAGTTAACATAACCACATTACAGGACCTAACTTAACGTGACCACATTACAAGAACTACCTTAAGATGACGACATTACAGGACATAAGTTAACATGACTAAATTACAGGACCTAACTTAACATGACCACATTACACGACCTAACTTAAAATGACGACATTACGGGACCTAACTTAACATGACTACATTACAGGACCTAACTTAACATGTCCACATAACAGGACTTAACTTAACATGACCTCATTACAGTACCTAACTTAATATGACCACATTACGGGACCTAACTTAACATGACAACATTATAAGACATAACTTAACATGACCACATTACATGACCTAACTTAACATGTCCACATTACAGGACTTAACTTAACATGACCTCATTACAGTACCTAACTTAATATGACCACATTACGGGACCTAACTTAACATGACAACATTATAAGACATAACTTAACATGACCACATTACATGACCTAACTTAACATGTCCAAATTACAGGACCTAACTTAACATGACCACATTACAGGACTCACTTAAAATGACGACATTACAGGACCTAACTTAACATGACCACATTACAGGACCTTACTTAACATGTCCAAATTACAGGACCTAACTTAACACGACCACATTAGAGGACCTAACTAAACACGACCACATTAGAGGTTCTTTACCAACAAACTTCTTGAAAGCCTTATAATGAGTTAAAAATCTTTTAAATATACAGCTCAGAGCTATAAAATGGTCAACAGCTTCCGTTTCATCGGCAGTTGCTTGTCCAAAATCTAAACCTATCAGGACGTGATGAAACTCCGCATTGGAAGAATTCCACTCAGGGGAAGGCATACCCCTTTTTAAAAAAAACTGAACACGTGACCGAGCTAAAAAAAATGGCTGCCCTGCGGTTATGGACGATAACAAACATGTGGTCGGTACAATCAAAACAAGTTTTGAATTGTTATTCTAGCATCCAGGGATGAGATAAAACGACACCAGGGAAAGGGGTGGGGACGGAGGTGGGTTCACGCCAAAATTCAGGCGGAACTAACAATATTAAGATTTTTTTTTGGAGGGGGGGGAGTATGTTACAAGAGTAACTGTAACAAGTCAATGCTGACCATCTTCATGTCATCAATTTCCCTGCAGCTTTAAACGAAACACTCGTCACTGATGCCGTCCAAATGGAAAAAATACCCAGGCACTTGGAGTTAATGAAGTGATCTTTGGAAATTTTTTCCGTATGCACAAAGGACCTGAAGTGTTTCCGCTCCTCATACTCTGACTAATGGTCAGAACTGAGAGCAATGACGTAATCTCGAGTTAAAACACCAGCTGATTCAATTTTTAAGTCATGACATCTGTGGTACTTTGCAATAAAATAGTTTATAATGGAACCCGTTTATCTCAAACTTGGTTAATTCGCACGCCCTGTTAAGTCGACGTTTTCGAAGGAAACCAACAAATTATTCTCTTTTTTTTTTCCTTTGGTATTTTCTTATCGATTATGTCGATTATTTTATATCGTAGAGCCAGAGACGTAACAACGACTTGGCATCAGGACAGTTGCCAAGGGCGCCGAGGGCTGAATCTTCCTACCTTTATAATTTTGTATATCCATGTATATCATTTTTTGTTATCAGTATCATAATAAGTTAAAGTTTTTCAACTAAGATAAAGCAAGTATTTTTTTTCCCTAACTATTGAAGAGCCACAAATCTGAAATTCGTGTAGGGCGCCAAAAGCAAATTAGACAAAAGCGTGGAAAACTCAGTTACGCTTCTGCGTAGAGCCCTAATATATTTTAAGAACAAGAGGACTGAATTCGCCACTCAGCGTCGGTTACCACGATCCTCATGAACAATCACCTTTAACCAGAGGCGTCACTAGGGTTGGTGTCATCCGTGGCGGCCCACCCCCCTCTGCAACCCCCAAGTGACGCCACTGCCTGTAACATAAGTCTATATTACTTTATGTCTTAAAATTGTGATGATCACGCACAATCTCAACGTAATATCTTAACATGCATTTTCAGATGTAAATTTTTTAATCACCATTCAATCAATCCAATGTGGGCCAAATTTTTTTTTTTAATAATTCAAAATAAATATTTTATACAAATATTATTTAGCAGTAACACGTTGGTCATAATGTTATTTTTACTGGTTAAGGCAAATAATTTTAACTAGATACGCCCCGCGGCGTAGCATACGCCGCAGGCTTGCTCATGGAAGTGTAAAAAAAGTGGGGAAAGAACGGACACAAACTTCAGCACGAAGAAATCCAAACAACACGAGACGTTCGCTCAGCGGTTATCTAATTGCCCACCACCCTTCAACACCCGAGCTTGTCAATCATAAACTGTGATTTGCCGACCCTAGCGAGGATCAGCCATATTCGCAACAAAGAGGGAAAAGAACGGACACAAACACGCTCCAATAAATTCTGGTGGTATACAAATTAACAATGATGTACCTGATAATTACGCTTTATCTTGTACTAGCAAGTTACTCACGCTTTGCTGCGGTAAATTAGGATTTCAGTTATTGAAAAATGCGTCTTTTTTATATAGCTCATTATGAGAAAAATAACTATTTACAGGCAATCGTTTTCCTAGTGAGAAAGGACTTAATATTTTTTGCCTCTTACCATCGCGGGAGTGTACTAAACAACTTCCAAAAGTTTCAAGCTTCTTCCCACACGGAAGCTTGGAGAATTAGTGTTGATTTAGTTTTATGTAGCCCATTTTATGGGGAAAAAAAGGTTTAGGGCCCCCGGCCACCCATTAGTGGAAATTTTTGTAATTTATGTAATTATTTTCCTTATTACCATCGCGGGCTGTTACTAAACAACTGCAGAAAGCTTATACTTATACCTACAGAGGAAATGGGAGTAGCAGTAATTTTCAGTTTTTATATAGCTCATTTAATGGAAAAACTACATTGGGGCCTCCGGCATGCAGTAATTTATAATTTAAATATATATTCACCTGTTACCATCGAGGAAGTGTACTCAACAACTTCCTAAAGTTTAAAGTTCTACATACTCGGCAAAACGGACAATTAGTGATTTTCAATTTTTACAGATAAAGAGAAATAGTTTTTGGGACTCCGGCCCCACATAAATGGGAATTTTAAATTTCCTTTTCGTCGTGAGAGTGTACTCAACAACTTCCCATATTTTCATGCTCCTACCTACACGCAGTGGCGTAGCTAGGGGGGGGCGGAGGGGGCGGTCCGCCCCGGGCGGCACTCATTCAAAGGGCGGCATTTGTGGGCATTTGAAAAATATTCCCAGCTATTTCCGAAAACCGCCCCTTTTCTTTTGAAGGGGGAAAACCATAGTGAAACAAAAAGAATCTCAATTTTGAGTTTGAATTAGCAGATTCGTGCAACATTGATTACATAGTGGTTGTTATAACTAACGCAGAACAGATTAAAAATTTAAAATCGCTCAAAAAAGGTAACTATTTGTTTGCAAAATAAAGCGGTATATGTCACAGATGGCGCTTTTATAAGAAAACTACACAAAAAACAACACATCACCGCTGGTCCGAATATATGTAGTATTAATATCGCACGACAGTTTTAGCGTGGAATTTCGACATTCGCAGAATGATGCGCTAACAAGTACCTACATGACATAGTGAATCAAATATTCTGTATAAATTGCAAGTATTAAATAATATTACAGTTTGAGATTTTATAAAATTATTATAAGGTAACTTATTAAAAATTAAATTTACATATTATTTGTTTCATTAAAGTAACACAAATAGCTTGTATTTTTCATTAATATATACATTTTATTCATAAAAAATGAACGATTATTCATTTCTCCGTTAATAAACACCAGAATAACATAAATAATTCCGAAAAAGACATACTTAAAAATTTCAAGCGTCTAGGAAAATTGACATTTGAAGTAACTAGTAAAAAGAGATCAGATGCTGGAATTTTACTCAGTTCATGACAATCTTTTACTTTTCTATGATATCCCAATTTATGGGAACCCGTCTTTTTTCAATTAATTCAAACTATGCAAACCTATTTGATGAAACAAAGAAATTTTCTTATAAAGAACGCTGTTACAGAGAGTTGGAAATATCGACTAGATACCAAGTTAAAGGGAGAAAAATATGAGTGAGGAAAATTAAGAAGACGTGGTTCTATATTTAGAGCAAGAAGTACAACGAGAAATGTTTTTATCCATAGATGTAATTATAAAAGAAAATAAAAGAACGAGGTGATGAGTTACATGTCCTTGCAAGAAAATATTCATGTACAATTCTATATCTTCTAGGATTCTAAATGAAGAATTTGAACATCAATTAAATTTATTTATTTCCTTTGATAAAGAAATGTTCGAGATTGAAAGAGAAAGGATCCAGGTTTTTATGGCAGTACACGGGGCCGGTCTTAACTATTGCGGGCCCTTATGCAGCTTAGTATACGAAACTGATTGCGTGGGCCCCAGTTTGGGTAGAGATAAAATAATAAGGATAATAAGTGAAAATTAAGATAGATTGGGCCTATGAAAGCGCTGGCCCCACTGCTAACCGGATAGGTTGCTGTATCCTAAGACCAGCCCTGGCTGTACCTACACTAGAAGAAGAGGCATTATGTTAAAAAAGAAGAGGGGAAATACTTCCTTGATCCATTAAAATATATTTAACAGTTAATATTGGAACATTCTTTATCAAACATTACAAGTTTGCTAAGAATTTTTTCTACAATTGCTATCAGTGTATCTAGTTGTGAAAGGAGATTCTCCTAACTGAAGTTGAAAAAAAATATTTTCGCTCCACAATAAGTTATTTAAGAATACAAAATCTTGCAATGTTGTCCATAGAACATGATATTACAAATAATATAAAATTGATAACATAATAAACGATTTTTCGACAATGAAAATTAGGTGAGTAAGTAAAATTATAAATTTTTAAAAAATTTGTTTACGTACTGATGTATACAATTTCTATTTTAATTTTTTAAAAATCATATGTTTATAAATTTAAAAAATAAATGTATATTAATTGTTAATGTTTTTGGGTGTAAATTTGAAATATCTTTAGTCTCTTTTTTTTTTTTTTTTTTTTTNGTAGTTTTGTCCCCTGCCCCCTCGGTTGCAAACCAAAACTTCGATCCCTTCTTCAAGGTGAGGTACGTGACAAAGTCCCCCCCCCCCACCCCATACAAGCGGTATTTTGTATTTGAAAATGAGCATGTTTAAAATTATTTTTTGTTTGTTTTGTCATTTCATTATGTTTTTAGTTTAAGGTTGCACTCTAACATCGTAACACGCGTGAAACCACGTCATTGAAAAAAGTTTGGGTAATCATATATTTCAGTGTAGCTTTTATTTAAAGTTGCGCGTTTTGAATGACATCAAATGTGTGACCACCACCCGCCCCCGGTGCGTGACGTCATTTATGGGCGGCCCTTAAAAGGGCGGTATATTGGAGACCGCCCCGGGCGGCAAAAGCTCTAGCTACGCCACTGTCTACACGGGAAGTAGGAGAATTAGTGATGATTGAGTGAGTGAGTGCATTAAAAACTATATTTAGGTCCCAGGCCCCCAGTAAGGGATGTTTTAAATATGTTTTCACCTGCTACCATCGGGGAAGTGTATTTAATAAACGCACCAACGTTACACGACTTTACCTATTCGGGAAATAAGAGAATTATAGACTTTTTAAATTTTTTATATAGCTCATATAAGAGGAAAAAAACAGTTTTGGGGCCCCGGCCCCTATGAGTGTGTATTTCAAAATTCTTCTACACCAACTTTCGTTGTGAGAGGGTACTTAACAATTTCCCAATGTTTTATATTCCTACCTGCACGAAAAATTGGAGAATTAGTGATGAGTCGGTTTTTAATATAAGAAAAATTTATTTGGGCCCCCGGCCCCCCATGATAGGGAGTTTTAGCAATCTTTTTGCCCATTGTCGTTGGGAGCGTGTACTTAAAAAATTCCACAGTTTCATGCTTCTATCTATACGGGAAACAGAAGAATTATTTATTTTCATCTTTTATATAACTCATATAAGGGGAAAAAACTTTTTTTTTTAGGCACCGGCCCCCATGAGTGGGAAATTTAACTTTTTTTTTTTTTTTCAAATTATCGTCAGGAACATGTACTCTAAAAAAATCCAAAGTTTCATGCTTCTACCTACACAGGAAATAGGAAAATTGGTGATTTTCAATTTTTATAGAACCCATATAAGGAAAAAAAAAATTGGACCCCCGGCCCCATATGAGCGAGATTTTTAAAATTCTTTTTCGTCAATTTTCGTCGTGATAGGGTACCCAACAACTTCCCAAAGTTTCATGCTTCTACCTACATGGGAAGTTGGAGAATTAGTGCTGAATCAGTGAGTCAGTGAGCTTTTATTAGTATAAATGGAATCAATTCAGTAACACTATAAATTAATTCTGCCTAAGCCCTAAGCCCTGCTGAGTTGATACTGTAGAATAACACTACGAGCCGTGTGCTATCATTGTCAAAAATTTATCACACATCATCAGGGTTATATAATATTAATACTACTACTATTACTAATACTACCACTACTACTACTACTATTGCTGATTGCTACTATTACTACTACTACTAATATTACTACTACTACTAATATTACTACTACTACTAATATTACTACTACTAAAACTACGACTATTACTACTAATACTAATACTAATACCACTGTTATTTCAACTACTGCTACTACTATTACTACTAGCACTACCACTACTATTACTACTACTGCTACTTCTATTATGATGTTCATTTATAAAAGTTAATCATGCTTGCAGAGAAAAAAAATTAAGCATTGGTCTAGAAAGGACTTAATTAATCAGTTGCCAAAGTTGAAGGTTCGAAAGAAGGTCATAATTATATATTGGTATATATGTAGAACTGCTAATGATTTTAAGCACATGTTAAAAATGAAGTATTATTGATTTTCGTTTAACTCGATCATTGTTGATCTAGATTTTTTTAAAAATTCCTTGCTACCGACATAACCAGATTCCATTGTATTCCGGTTTCAAAGTCAACAAATATTTATGAAATTAGTAGCAAAGTAAAATGAATAAAACTGTTAACAATCAAGAATTGTATAACTGGTGCAACAACTTATGAACCATGTTATGGTTGTTTGAAGGCAGGGGTAAAGCACGATGTATTGGCCGTTTAGAAGAAAAAAGCCGTTCACAGGAAAGAGATGTTGCTTGTGTGTGAACAAAGAGTTTTTCTGGGTTTTTTTCCTTCTTGAAAAAAAATGTTAGGGGTGGGGAAGGGAATTTCCAGAACATTTTTTACCCCTCACTCATTCTCCTCTCCCCCAAACAGTAACACCCCTTCCCCCATCCCAGACATTTTACATAGCACCCTCCCCCTCCCCTCCCCCGAGTCTTCAACAACACGAAACAAAGGTAATCCTCTGGTTACATCACAGACTTATAAAAGGTGATGTCATGGGCTTGTCCGGGGATTTGGAGTTAAAGGTTCATATATAATTCGTTCCTCTTTCATAAATATAGAACAAAAAAAAACTAAGTCATTATTTTCCCGTCTCTAATATATGAGTACAAAAGGGCATGTCATGTACTCAGAAGGTGTTTTTTTTAAACAGAAAATATTGGTTCCAAAAGATATTGATTTAAAATACTGTTTGCAAAGCACCTCTCATAAATGTGCACACAATTTCCTGGAAACTACAAAGATTTGCTTAACAATTTTACAAGCTGACGAATCACACAGAAGAAATGAAGAGGGTGATATTTCATATTAAGAAAGAGAATGCTAAGATATAGAACCCAGTGGATACTATCAAATATAAAACAAAGTGAATGTTATCACATATACAATTGAGTGAATGCTATTATATATACAAAAGATGGAATGGTATAATTTGTAAAACAGAGGGAATTCTATTCTATTTAAAACAGGTGAATATTATCATATATAAAACATAGGGAATGCTATTTTATATAAAACAGAGGGAATGCTATCATATATAATAAAGAGGGATTGCTATTATATATAAAACAGAGGGAATGATATTATTTGTAAAACAGAGGGAATTCTATTCTATTTAAAACAGGTGAATATTATCAAATATAAAACATAGGGAGTGCTATTATATATAAAACAGATGGAATGCTATCATATATAAAACAGAGGGAATGCTATCATTTATAAAACAGAGGGAATGCTATCATTTATTAAAAACAGCGTTGTTATCTTCATATTTAAAACAGAATTGCTGCTATCAGATAAAAACAGTGAATGCTATCACATATAAATCAAAGAGGATGCTATCGACGAGTGACGTTCAATGTTAGACGGATGCCAGTCAAGTGTATTGGTGATAGAATGTTGCTACTTTCCATTGAGCCATGTACCTCACAATGAAGCCTACACTCTCCCCCCCCCCTTCAATTAATAGCGAGGCGTTTATCCTGGTTTAATTGGCCTATTGAGAAATGAGAATGTAAGTTTCTGATTTAAAATAAGAGTTCTTCTTAACTGTTTTTAATAACTGTTGACATTTGTATGTGTCTATGCCTTTAGTTGGCAGTAATAAAAGTCTGTAAATCTTACATAATCTCGGGGCGTAACAAAAGCTACGTGTGCGTTGCTTACCGGTAGAAATTATGTCCGTGTAAAGGTAGCTGCACTTTCTACTAGATTTCTCGTCGGTGTAATGGGGCATCGCTTACAACTAGATTTCTTGTCGGTGTAATAGGAGCAATGCTTACCAAAACACTTGTCATTGTAAGCGTGACATCGCTTACCAGTAGATTTCTGGTCAGTGTAATGGTAGCTTCACTTACTACCAACTATCATGACGATGTAATCGGACCAGCGCTTACCACTAGGGGTCAAACACGGAGTAATCAAGGTCACTTCCGACAGAGCTGGGTTCACCCCGGTGTACTGATGGCTGTGCTGATAGCAGGGAGTTCGAGGCACGCGCGAGGGTGTGAATACCGTGCGTGTAACGCGTTATTATCGGCGGCGTGAAAGGATTTGATCTAATCCGCGAACACCTGTTAACCCAGTGGACACAAACCAGACATAGCAGGTCTGACTTCGGATGCTCTGTCAGGTGGGTTGGGTGGGGCGAGGGTGGCGGATAAAGGGTTTAAGGGCGGTCACGTGGGGGGAAAGGGGTGCACCTGCAACATGGGTGGTAATTGTAAGCACCCTCGCCTCCACAGCACGACACAACTGTAATTGTGTTTTGCTTTCAATCAGTGTGGAGCGTTGCTTGTGGCCCACTGCGAGTTGCTGTGTTAAACACACGATTCTGATTTAGGGGGCGGACAGGGTGTTTAGTCCTGCATTCTTGGGGCTCATTTTTACCCTAATCCTTCGAACTAAACATCAAAACGTACGTCAACCTAATCATCTCTTCCCTCGCCCACTACCACCTCATGCAAGTCCTGGACTATTTTCCAATCACTCCCCTACCTCCTACCCCACTGATTGCGAGCCTATGGCACGCGTGCCACAGTGGCCAAGTTGAGCCTCATCAGCCGACACGCAACTAACATATTTCTTTTCTTAATCAATATTTTTTTTTAAAATGATACTCTGTAATTTAAATACGTGTTTGAGTCTGTTCTTGAATGTATCACTCACTTACTTATCGCATTATGTCACTGGCATAAGGCTAAACCCTAGATGTAAGATTATCATACATCGCCATAGAAATTATATAAATATTTATGGACCCAATTTATGACGTTTGAAACGTTTGGGCCTGTCATATTACTTTATTACATGCATGGCATAGAATACACCAAGGTTGAAGCAGCTAACGTTTGCTAAAATAATTCAAAAATAGTGTAGACTGCTCGTGAGCATAAATACTTTCTTCTTTGGTAGATAGATTTCAGATTTAGATACTTTACAGATCTCAGCATTTTGAAGTAAACAATGAATCAATGTTAAATGAATATCTTAAACGGAATAGACAAATATAATGTAAAAAATGCAGCTTACAAATATAGCAAAACACGAAAGGAAATTATGAAGTCTTAAGTCAGATTTTTAGAAAACATCAATAACTAACCAGCAACTGCAAGGCTTGAAAGGATGATATGTTATATAAAAGCATTTGAAATAAAACTTTATGTTTTTTAAAGAGATCTTGCAAGTTGACATCTAAAAATATTTTCCAAGTTAAACATAGAAAAGTCTATACAATGTGTACACAATCCTTCAAGTCATGAAGAAATCTACAAGGAATTTTCGACCATTTCAGCAGCTGCTAAGTAGAAATTTAAAGAAAAATTTCTTATATATAATTCGTCAGATGGATAAAAAAAAGTTGTTTTTTCTTAAACTTCTCCAGATAAATCTAAGTTTGAAAAACCTGATCTTTCTTTCTCTGCAATGCCTAGATCTTGAAACGGAGCGTTTGGAATTTCAAGACAGCTCTATAGGGAAAAGAAAATTCTCTGATCATCGTGCAGCACATGAGACGATAGAGTTTACAGAGATCACACAGGACTGCACAATTGATAGTTATGAAAATGAAATCCTTATAGTTATAGTGTGGGATTATATCCCATATGAGTTTAAATCACTAAAAACACTTGATGTTGCTATTCTTATTTTGTTTGGATGATCTTATGTGTGTGAGCAGCTTTAAATAAAATCAAATTGTTCATAACTCAAGAAACAGACTAACAGATAACCTGAGTACTGTATGTGTTACTGACAGATAACCTGAGTACTGTATGTGTGACTGACAGATAACCTGAGTACTGTATGTGTGACTGACAGATAACCTGAGTACTGTATGTGTTACTGACAGATAACCTGAGTACTGTATGTGTTGAGTTCAAATTAACGAAGCAAGAACCAATCTTTGAGGAATTATCAGTATTACACAATAGCAAATATCCCTGGAATTTTCCAAAATCAACTTATTTCCTTTAAAAAAGTTTCTTTGTATTAAATGTCTCGCTGAAAACTGTCTTCTTGTTTTTTTTTTATCTTTAAGTCTTAAGACAAGTGTGTTTTTTGCTAAGCCTAAACCTCCATTTCGGGTTTAATTGGAGCGCATCCGGTCAAAACAGCGACTGTCAAAACAGCGACCGTCAAAACAGCGACTTCAAAACAGCGACTGTGTCAAAACAGCGACGGTCAAAACAGCGACCGTCAAAATAGCGACTGCATCAAAACAGCGACTGTATCAAAATAGCGACTGTATCAAAACAGCGACTTTTTTCTTTTGCTTGTGATAATGCAGGTTTTTTGTAGAGAATGGACAATATAAAATTAAATACAATCAACTGGAGGTGTGTATAAATAAATGTTGGTGTTTTAAAGAGTGCATACACAGTGTCAGGTCATACGGGCCCAGCCGCTTGAACGATATTGTTCGCTTTGCGGTGTTAGCAACTATTTAATGTATTAACTTTATATACTGACAACTTTGTACATCTTATTACAATTCAGTTTTTATGCTAAGTAGGTTTACACAAGAAACAGAAGTGAATGAAAGGGCTCAGGTTTGTGGTGGCCTGCAAGGTTCGCCATTAATGTCAACACCTTAATAACAAATTGCTTTTTTAAATTTCATCAATTGATTTTGATTTTACGATGAAAAGCGTAAAACCACTGGAAAAAATATATTTTTAAAAAACCAATGCTAAATGTGGTCCTTTCTAATTATGTTTGGCATGAGAGTGGAGGGAAGATTGACCTTTATGTTATAGTGTAATGTATACCTAGGGTTATGGCGAGTGTTATGGGAAAGGTAAATAATGGTATCAGAGGCAGAAGGAAGTTAGGTACCTTTACTGACCACAGTGGCATTTTTTATTGTCCTATTACATCGCCACTTTGATCAGGGTGGAGAGATCGATTGAAGTCTACCGAGACCAGGCAATTTTCGTAGGCTGGCCCATGTTACATCAGGACATGTTACGAGGGCTAGACTCAATGACAACCACAGGTCAACCTTTGCTGGCGAGATTTATGGGAAATGTAAATAAAATGACTGGGGGTATAGTGAATCTACGTACCTTTATCTGACCACGTGCCGTTTTTATTGTACGATTACATCGGATCGTTTGTGCTGGACGTTGACAAGGTTACCGGGTATATATGCATGCTCGCAAACAACAGGCTGTTGATGATTTACTAAATCTGAAGTACCAAGCCACATACACATGTCATCATTTCACTGACTGCTAGCTAACGAGAGAAAACCAACTGCATATGTCAGTCGTGTTCAAACCACAGTTTAGACAATGAAAAGGGGTCTATGTGTTAAAAAAGTTTAGAACCACTGTGTTAGGTTTACGGTTGGACCAGAATAGCTTTGCGGTGAAGTCGATGTTTTAATACAGTCGCTGTTTTAATATAGTCGCTGTTTTGATACAGTCGCTGTTTTGACGGTCGCTGTTTTGACAGTCGTTGTTTTGTACCTGTGCCTAATTGGAGTGATGTTAGCACTTGGATAAAAATAAGTGCGTTTAGCTTGAATTTTCGGCACGCGGCACAAAAAAGGTCCGCCATCACTGTCCTTCCCTAACATCACCTCATCTACCACCTACCCTAACATCACCTCATCTACCACCTACCTTAACATCACCTCATCTACCACCTACCCTAACATCACCTCATCTACCACCTACCCTAACATCACCTCATCATCTACCACCTACCCTAACATCACCTCATCTACCACCTACCCTAACATCACCTCATCTACCACCTACCCTAACATCACCTCATCTGCCACCTACCCTAACATCACCTCATCTACCACCTACCCTAACATCACCTCATCTACCACCTACCCTAACATCACCTCATCTACCACCTACCCTAACATCACCTCATCTACCAACTACCCTAACATCACCTCATCTACCACCTACCCTAACATCACCTCATCTACCACCTACCCTAACATCACCTCGTCTACCACCTACTCTAACATTACTTCACCTACCTTCTACCCTGACATCACCATATATAAATCTCTGACAAAGATAGCTAACAACTCCTTCACGTCTTATCGAACAAATTAAACCCCCTTTATTTCTCTCTCTCTCTCTCTCTCTCTCACACACACACACACTCCCTCGCTTGCTCTATAACTTCCTTTCTCTCCTCTCTCTCTTACCCTCACTCACTCTATAACTTTCTTTCTCTCTCTCTCACCCTCGCTCACTCTATAACTTCCTCTCTCTCTCCCTCACTCTGGCCCTCTCTGCCTCCCTTCTCTCCCCTTCTTTCCATGTGCTATGTGCTCAATCTGGCACCTGGACTATATTGAAGATTTATGGACATCGATGCTAGGGAAACAACCACTATGTTGGTTTTATTCATAAGTATTGAATATCTAGGTCTTTGCTAGAGACTTAATTGTTTGTCAACAGGTGTACTGAATAAATTCTTACATTTAATAACAACTAACTGTTATAAACTAAAATAATAACATATTGCTTACTTTCAACAATTTCAAAGTTGATAAATTTCATGCGACTAACAGCTTGAAAGTTACTAACTAATTTATTTTACTGTTAGTTTTTAAGTTACTAATTTATATTTTTAACTAGATTTTAAGTTACTAACTAATTTATTTTACTGTCAACTTTTAAGTTATTAATTAATTTATATTATTAAGTAGTTTTTAAGTTACTAATTTATATTATTAACAAGCTTTTAAGTTACTAACTAATTTATATTATTAATTAGCTTTTAAGTTACTAACTAATTTATATTATTAATTAGCTTTTAAGTTACTAACTAATTTATTGTACTGTTAACTTTTAAGTTACTAAATTTATCTTACTGTCAACGTTTAAATTACTAACCCGTGGTAAAGTACACACTGTTTGATAGATGCTAGCAGTTCAAGGGTTACATACCAAAGGAACATTTAAATAAGATAAATTAAAATTTACGGAAATTTAGAAATTTACAACATGATGTTAGACTTGAGTGTTGTTTTTTTTTGTGGAAGTTTGCGTTGTTATATGTTAAAAGTTCATATGGTCTGTACCTGTCAGACCAAATAGAAAACATGTGATTCGTACAGACACAAATACCTGATAATAAGCATATCAACATCCTATATAAATGCGCACATGAGAGGTTTTTTTTAATACAACTAATTATTAAACAAACGTTCAATTAAATAAGTGGGGGGTTTTAAATGAACGAATTATTAATAGACAAGTTTATATCTTGGAATATTTGGACAAGGTTACAGTTTTTTAAAAATATATTTATATATTATTATTTTTTTTAGAAGAATAAATCGAATAAGTTTGGTCGTAGTTAAAGGTTGAGATATTTGAAGGAGTTTGGACAAGGATATGGCTTGGACTATCTGGAAAAGGTTCAGTCTAGGTATACTTGATTGGGTTAAATCAATAGTATAATTTGACGGAACTTAAATAGTCATATTATTAAACCTGACTTTAAATTGCTAATCGGCTTACAACCCTCTATGATTATGTTTCCAATTAGAGCCGTTTGAAGTTTGAGATTCTTGTTATGTGAAGCTAACTCAATAATCTGTACTTAATACGTCTGTCTAAGGTCAAAGTCAGACTTCGGACAAAAAGTGTGTCTAGGATTTACCTTAACAGTTATATGATGTGTACATGTCTAGACGTCAAATAGACAATTAGATGATGTGTACATGTATAGACTTGACCTAAACAGTTATATGATGTGTACATGTCAAGACTTGACTTAAACTATTAGATGATGTGTACAAGTAATGAATTGGGACAGATTGCCGGGGGAATGTCCAGATTATACTAAACATACAAATGTAGCTGAGTACTAACCGTGTGTTAATGAGGACTGTGGAGTGTATATGTGTACAAGACAAACGTGTGATAATATTACCAGACTTATCTGTGACAATGTGTACAAGACTGATCTGGGAAAATGTGTACAAGAATGATCTGGGAAAATGTGTACAAGACTGATCTGTGACAATGTGTACAAGAATGATCTGTGACAATGTGTACAAGACTGAGCTGTGACAATGTGTAAAAGAATGATCTGTGACAATGTGTACAAGACTGATCTGTGAAATGTGTACAAGAATGATCTGTGACAATGTGTACAAGAATGATCTATGACAATGTGTACAAGAATGATCTATCAATGTGTACAAGAATGATCTGGCAAAATGTGTACAAGAATTATCTGTGACAATGTGTACAAGACTGATCTGTGAAAATATGTACAAGACTGATCTGTGAAAATATGTACAAGACTGATCTGTGACAATGTGTACAAGAATGATCTGTGTCAATGTGTACAAGAATGATCTGTGACAATGTGTACAAGACTAATCTGTGAAAATATGTACAAGATTGATCTGTGACAATGTGTACAAGAATGATCTGGGAAAATGTGTACAAGACTAATCTGTGAAAATATGTAAAAGACTGATCTGTGACAATGTGTACAAGACTGATCAGTGAAAATGTGTACAAAACTGAACTGTGATAATGTGTACGAACCCAGACAATTCAGAAACGGAAAAGTGACAATAAGTGTAGGTGTATGCGCGCACATAGGTGACAACAACTTGTACACGCGTAGATCTCACGAGATGTCAAGTGACAGTTTGAAGTACGCCAGACATCACAGAGACAGTTTGGTCTCAGCGAGGGCTTGGCTGTAAAGAATAATGTCAAACACTTGGGAACTAGTTGAGCTAAAAACGAGGAGCTAAAAAATGTGTGTAAATCAACGATAAGTAATCTGGTGACCAATTTACATGACGTATTTGTTAAACACAGGGACAGTTTGAACACACCACCACGCACGAATAATAACATAAATCATCAAAATGATAATAACAATAACAATAATTATTGTAATGTGATGTCTCACATCTAGCAGAGTGTTCCAAATGAGGACTTAACCTCAACCACAATTGTCGAAGTCATATTTGTCTGGCGCTAAATCTGACGAGATTTACACACAGACATGACATCTTATCAGTTCTACACACAGACATGACATCTTACCAGCTCTACACACAGACATGACATCTTACCAGTTCTACACACAGACATGACATTTCACAAGCTCTACACAAACACATGATATCATGTCAGTTTTACCCCCAGATATAACATCTTACAAGGTCTATACACAGATATAACATCTTACGAGGTCTACACACAGATATGACAGATTCTCCGCCTTGCGGTTTTCCACGTCGATATAACTATTCCGCACACCGTCTTACATATTCCCAACTGCGATGCGGCAAACAGACTTGATATGTTCCTACGCCGATTAGACATGTTCCCCACACCAATTTGACACTGCGATATGATAAGTTCCTCAAACAGACTTGATATGTTCCTACGCCGATTAGACATGTTCTCCACACCTTTCGACATGTTCCCCACGGAGATTTTATATGTTCCCCAAAGAGATTTGATATGTTCCCCAAAACAATTTGACATGTTCATCATCCAGTAGGCCATGTACCATAGACCTATTTGACATGTTCCCCCAACACAAAGTGACGTGTTCCCACACAAAGTTGCCATTTTTCCTACTCTGATACAACAGATTTCACACACCAATGTGACATGTTCCTAACAACGATATGACATGTTCCTAACATCGATATGACATGTTCCCCAACTCGATATGACATCCAGCCCAAGAATCTAAACCAAGGGAACTGTTCCCTGTACGCATCAAATATTCGCTCACCCTTGTTGCTTCCTTACCGATAATGCAACATGGAGATAACACCCTTCAATGCACACTGAACACACGAGAATGTGGATAACTCATGGATTATGACATGGATTATAACTTCTTGATCATATGTATCTTTATTATTTTCCACATGAAACGGATTGTCACGATTTATGTAACTGATTGTCACGATTTATATAGCTGATTGTCACGATTTATATAACTGATTGTCACGATTTATATAACTGATTGTCACGATTTATATAACTGATTGTCACGATTTATATAACTGATTGGCAAAAATGTATGAAGTCCATCGCACAATTTATAAAGCTGACTGTAATCATTTATGAAGCGGATTGTCACAATTTATAAAGCTGACTGTAACCATTTATGAAGCGGATTGTCACAATTTATAAAGCTGACTGTAACCATTTATGAAGCGGATTGTCACAATTTATAAATCCCACCGTCCCCGTTTATAAAACTGCCACAATTTATCAACCTTTAAGTCACAATTTATAAAGCCTACTTGTCACCATTTATACAACCGATTGTCACAATACACAAATGAGACTGTCACAATAGATAGAAACAGACTGTCACATTTTATCAAACCGAAAGTCACAATGCATAGAACACAAGGACCATCTAAATGAAACCGACTGTGACAGTATTTAACAACGGCTGTCACACTCAGTGCGGCTAATCAGTAGTAGAGTAATTCAGTTACTGAAGACATCAACACTATATCACAATAATAATCCTCGTCATTTGAAGAGTGCACCACAAAAAACTAATACCACCTCAAGCATTATTCCTCATCGACTGTGGATACGTATCCGGGGCCGCATCCACACGTGTTGGTGGAGCAGTTTCCCCCCGTCGCCAAGTATCCAATCAACAGATCCACTAAAACACAAGTATCCACACGACAGATCCACCTAAAACACACGGTCGTTGTTTATTCTCGGCTCAACTCAAGCCCCGCTAAAACTTGTGCCTTGTATTTTGGCCATGGTTGAAAGAAAAAAAAACCCAAACCACAAAACCGAGAAACTATAAATAAAAATGAAGAAAATGGGAGTGGGGGACGGGAAGGAAGAAAGAAGCGGTATTCAGGAAGAGATAACTTCTTGCTCACCTTCCACACTGTTAGAACTCCATTGCACGTTACGACAATGGTTCAGGGAGTTTTTCCCCCCAGCCACATACTCTCACACCCGACCTGCATCTACGCTACACCTGTGTTCGAACTTAATGTGCAGCATGGCACAGGGGCGGGGTCGGGTGTATAGGAACGAGGGGAGGGGAGGAAGGGGGAGGGGAATATGACCAGTTGAAATCCGATGTGTAAGAGTGAGTTGGGGGGGGGTCGGTGCCACTGGATTAAGGGCGCGGGGTATTAATGGCCGATATAACCAGGGGGGGGGGGGTGTTTAGGGATGATAATTGTGTCATCGGACCATGTGGGCGGCTCAACGCGTGTTGTGGGTGTTCTACGTTAAACAAAGAAGGCATGGGGTAGGGGAATGGCCGGTGGTAAGCGCATCTCAGAGCGGAACAAAGGTGCCTTAAGTTTCCCATTAGCTAAACATATTCATGACCACCAGGTACAGGCGTAAATATCGAAATCAATTTTTATTTGATAAGAGCACTGCAGGTCAAAGGTTATTTAAGGGCAAGGTTACTTTTAGAGAGAATGGTTTTTAAGGCAAGGTTTCTGTAGGGCACAGATCACATAAAGGCAATAATTCTGTTGGACAAAGGTCGTATAAGGTCAAGGTTTTGGTGGGTCGAAGGTCATATAAGGGCAAGGTTTCTTTCTTAAAAGATGGTTATTTAACGCCAAGGTTGCTGAAGAGCAAGAATTACGTAAGTACATAGTTACTGCTGGATGCAAGTTTCACGAGACAACAGCTACTCCGGGTAATAAGTGTAATGTTGGACACAATTGTTAGTTGATTAAACTATAATGAAGTGGATAACTACTTTACTTACATTAGTACGATGTGTTCTGTACAACGGAACACTATCTTTAACTGACCGATAAGGTCTGAGACGGTGAGCTTTGAAAAACCTCAGAAACAGTCAGTCTTTTTCGCCGGAGACAAGATTCATTTGACGCCCTCCCCCCTACCCAAGGCTTTTGTTTTTATTTCCGTCCATTCCTTTTTTTTTTTTTTTTTAAATCTGGAAACGATTATGGTACCATTTTGCTACCTGATTTAGTTAAGAGCCAAAATGCATATTTCCCTTTGGCTACGCCTCTGTTTTTTTTTATCAACTCAATTTGAAACCTGTCATCGCATTAATTATTTGCCCATACACCCAGTGTTGTCAGCTACAAACAATAGGTGGCTGAGTGGTCGGCAGAAATGCGTTGTGTCTACAAGACACACAGTTTTGTCAGGTATTGTGGGGGGTCGGATTTCCTGGCATCCCAGAAAGATACTCACTCAAGCCAAGGGGCAGTAACCTCATCCAATCTGAGTTATGTTTCCATTAGACATGCTGTTTGTATGACCTCATCTTGTGGTCTGTGCTGTTGTATTTGGATATGCTGTTTATTTGACCTCAGATTGTGGTATGTCCCATGTTGTCTTTGGATGTGGGCTGTTTGTATGACCTCATAATTTGGTATGTCCCATGTTGTCTTCGGATATGTGCTGTTTGTATAACCTCAGAATTCGGTCTGTCCCATGTTGTCTTTGGATATGTGCTGTTTGTATGACCTCAGATTGTGGTATGTCCCATATTGTTTTTCGGATATTGTAATTGTAGATCCTGGGAGCTCTGTATTTTCCATTTTGTCGTTGGATATTATTTTAGTGTTTTTACCACCATAGATTGCCGACTGTATTTTAGGACCTTAGATTGCCGCCTGTGCTGTTAGGACCTTAGAATGCCGCCTGCGTTTTGTTGCCTAAGTTGCGTGTCACGCTGACTCAGGACTAGGTCCTAGTCTAAAAGCGCTGTCTTGGGATTAGCGTATGGACGCTGGCCCCATTGAGGTAAGAGGGGTCATCATATACCGTAGTATATCTGGACCCTTGTGACGGGGTATTATTTATTTGGAAACTGTGGTGGGGTATTATTTATTTAAACCCCTGTGGCGGGGTATTATTTATTTGGACCCTTGTGACGTGGTATCATTTATTTGGACCCCTGTGAGGGGGTATTATTTATTAAGGACCCCTAGTGGCGGGGTATTATTTAAATGGGCCCTTGTGGCGGGGTATTATTTTTTTGGATTTTGTGGCGGGGTATTATTTATTTGTACCATTGTGGTGGGGTATTATTTATATGGACCCCTGTGGCGGGGTATTATTTATATGGACCCCTGTGGCATGGTATTATTTATATGGTCCCCTGTGGCGGGGTATTAATTATATGGTCCCCTGTGGCGGGGTATTATTTATATGGTCCCCTGTGGCGGGGTATTATTTATATGGTCCTCTGTGGCGGGGTATTATTTATATGGTCCCCTGTGGCGGGGTATTATTTATATGGTCCCCTGTGGCGGGGTATTATTTATATGGGCCCTTTGAGGTTGGGTTACATTTATCTGGACCCTTGGGGCGGGATATTATTCATGATTCAAATATCTACTCAAAAGACGATGCCGTTAAAGGCTTTTAAAAATAGCAAGAGCGGTATTATTGTGGAATTAAATAACATAAAGTCATAGAGCTAACTTAGCAAACAAGTGCCAACTAAATTATAATATTACATATGCTAACAATAATAATTTGATAATTTATATAGCGCTACACCCCAGTAAGCAGCTTTGCTCAAAACGCCTTACACAAAATATTGATACACATATAATTAATGAACAATGTAAAACGTATATAATACACATCATAACGCTCAACATAAAAAGAAATAACAGTGTACATAATATAAGTTTCAAGAGATTTGTCTCAATGGTTAAAACATTTATAGGTTTGAAGCATTGTTTTATTTATTTTTTTAGATTCGTTTGTCGAGCTGAAAAACTGTAGCATCATATTTTTGTTTTAATTTCAAGATAACGCGATAAAGCCTTTTTTAAAATCTGTTCTAGAATAGCGTTCAGGAGAAATTTTTAAAAAATAATAATAAAATTAATGAATTCTTTCCTGCGAAAATGATAAGATTGCCTGGACTTCAAGAGTTTCTCTTCTCGTCTGTGACGGGTAAAGTACACCGAGTCTACCATAAAACACATTTATATTCTAGTTAAACATTTCTATTTTACCTTACGATATCTAGTTTTAATCAGATATTGAAAGCCCCCACAAAGATTTGTTTCTCTGAGTCCAGAGAATCGCGGCAATAAAACAACGAGGCATTGGTCAACGCCAGGAAGTGGTTAAGTGCGTGATTTTTTAAATTATTAATCATCGTGATGTTTCGTTAGATTAACTGCAGCAGACGGCGAAGATGTTTTGAATGATAAAAAGAAAGGATTAAAAGATGTTCATGGTTGGTTAGCTAAAAGTTATTACAAAGATTGGTTCTTTGAAGGTCACATTTTGCTTTATCTGATAGCATTATTTGATGACTACCAGAGAGTTGTCCTGTTTCTGTTGTGATATATGACCTCTATACACTACAGTGCCAGACGCCCGGTGTTTGACTGACTTCTCTAGCATCTGGTCCCCGTCTCAGCTGAGGTTCTATCGACGTAATCAAGATATAATCTTAGTCTATCACACTCCACCCTTTTCTGCGAAATCTCTTTCGGGTGGACCTAAGTCCTTTGACCAGGGTTGTGCAAAGTCGTCCGCGTGCAAAATACGGCTCGCTATTTAATTTTACTTCGCCCACAGCCACATGGTACAGAAATAATTGGCACATTTGAATATTTCTGTAATGATATTTTATATATAGATCTATAACAATAAGGAGAAATTACGTGCAGCTTTGAATGCAATGACCACAAATGATGGCAAAAATTCTATGATTTTAGTGTGTTAACCAAAAAAAATCTTGATTAAAAAAGCATAAGAAGTTATGTGATGTAATGTGCAAAAAATTCGATCAATCCGAGGACAAACATCAATGCCGTAATACTGTTAATTTTAACCAACTGGGAAACATGAAATTTTTTACATTTCAAATAATGACATACCTTTTTCGCCCCTGGTTAAAGTTAAAACATTTTTATTTATTTCAGTGTACGTAGTATAATAGTTAAGTTACATCTTTACACCATAACTTGGAGTGTTGTTAGTTGGTACCGGGATTGATAGCTGTGAAAGTTCAAAGCTGGTGGAGTCGAGATTTGGTGGAGTTGGCGATTGGTGAAGCTGAGATTATGTGGACTTAAGATTTCATGGAGTTGAGCTTTGGTGGAGTTAGGATTTGGTGGAGTTTAGATTTGGTGGAATTGAGAGTGGGTGGAGTTGAGAGTTTGTGATAGAGATGATAGTTTGTCATGTTTAGGGTTGGTGGAGTTGAGATTTGTTGAAGTTGAGATTTGGTGGAGATGATAGTTTGTCGTGTTTAGGGTTAGTGAAGTTGAGATTTGGTGAAGCTGAGATTGGTGAAGTAAAGATTTGGTGAAGTAGAGATCTAGTGAAGTTGAGAGATGAAGGCGTCTAAGAGAAATTGATTTTTTCTAAGTTCACATCGAAAATGTCTGGTAATAAGTTATTTGGAATGACTACGAGAGCCTTCATCTTTAGTTTGAGACCCACGAACACATCAAGCGAGTATGTCGGACCTACAGCTAGCTACCACCTGTAAGCCAGACATGCAGACAATCAGGTGAGTGGCGACAGACAGGGCACTTGATAGTGGCGCCAATTAAAAATTGAGTTAATTGGAGCAGCAGGTCAGGAAAAAACAAAATTTTCACTTTCTCGGAGGATTAGGCAAAGGTGTTTCATAGAAGAAATTTCTGATTGATTTTTTGGTAAGCGGGGAAGTAACTAGGGCATATTATCTGTTTGATTATGGGCTAGGCCGGGAGGTGGCAATGTATTTTTGCTTTTTAATTTTTATTCTAGGCAGGGAGGTAACAAATTCATGATAGATATTTGATTTTCAGTTAGGCAGCAAGGTAACAGGTCATTTCCGCTGTTATATATTTCTCTAAGTAAAGTGGTAGATACTCATATTATCTGTTTGATTTTTACCTAGGCAGGGAGATAGGCAAGTCCTTTTCGCTGTTATATATTTCTCTAAGTAAAGAGGTAGATACTCATATTATCTGTTTGATTTTTACCTAGACAGGGAGATAGGCAAGTCATTTTCGCTGTTATATATTTCTCTAAGTAAAGAGGTAGATACTCATATTATCAGTTTGATTTTTACCTAGGCAGGGAGATAGGCAAGTCATTTTCGCTGTTTGATATTTGTCTATATAAGCAAGGAGGTAATAAAGTCATGTTATTTTTTTGATGTTTGCCTAGACGGGGAAATAAACAAGTCTTATTCGCGGTTTGAGTTTTATACAGGAGACGGGGTTGTACCATTGACGCGAATACAGTATACATTTTGGCTTGCTAGTTCGCAACAAATGAAGGTTTTCTAATATCCATCTACTCAGGGCATGACTGTTGTACCATCGTCCATTCAATACCCATCTTTGTCTATTACAAATGTATTCTATGAAGCTCCATTTTCATCGGCCATGTAGAGCTGTATGTAGGACCAATGCCTGGACTTGCACATGTTACTTTGCCCTTATATTTGTAACAAAAATTATCTCTAAGAATTTCAAACAGCTACAACTCGAATGTTTATCTGTTGACACAAGTCGTGAGCTTCTTCTTCTACATATTCTTTTGGCATGAGACTTGGTCTCTTAAGGCTTTTGCTAATACCTGGGCAACCTGCTTCATCTGTTGAGCAGTGCCATACAACACTGTCTTTACGTGGAACTCTTTTGCCTCCATGACCTCCCCGGCTATGCCCAGCGCGGGACACGAAGTTAACAGGTGTAGTACTGTTTCAGAGTCTAGGCTGCAATGACGGCAGTTCGAGTCCCTGTTATGGTCTGGCCTGTTGAACTATGAGTTAGTTGGGCAGTGCTCTCTTCGCATTTGAGTAAATAAACTCTGATGTTTATTACATGTCGTTTTAGCTCAGCGGTTAGGGTCAACTTGGAAAGCGTTGGGGTGCCAAGATTCAGCAGCACGTAGGGCGCCAGTGAGCTTTATCATCTTTGTTGAGAATTGGGCCGAAAACATTTTGCGATACTGGTATAACCAGCACCTGTGTTCAAGAATTTAAACATGAAATAGCCAAGTGGAGTGAAATGTTAGCCTTGTACATAGATGTCGTAGATAGTTAACCTATAACACGGTATATTTACAGACAAGGGAACTATCAATTGATTTCCCATCATTCCCCTGCCCGCCCATGGAACTGTTATATCATTGTGGGAACAAGGGGAGTCTTACGTCAGAACATATTGCACACCACCGGACACCACATGGAGCAGGCTGCTAATGTACCAGCCAATATGACCATTGTGACTGGAGAGCTCTACCCGGGCAAAGCACTGAACAACATATGGATAAGTTTGCTATACGACGATTCTGTTTGTTATTAAGAACAAAGTTAAGTAGTTTGCATGTGTTGACGTAAATCTGAGTACATTACTGTTAGAAGAGATGTAAGCCAAGTCTCTTGGGTGATCACGATACGATGGTGGTAACCTTGGTGACATTGCTCGCGTGCAGTTCGATTGGGAATACGGAAGGAATCTACAGGGATATTTGTATGCGTATTGTAGGTGTGCTACAGGGGTTCTGTAGGTGTGATGTAAAGGTCCTATAGGCATGCTATAGATGTGCTAAAGACCTGCAATAAGCGTGCAATAGGGCTACTATAGGATCTTTAAGGTGTAGTTGAACTCTGTCTGAGGATCGCTTTGGCGACATTGGAATAAAAAGACGGGGGGGGGGGCATTGTGGGATTTTATCGAAACAAATGGCTTTTTACTTTATCAAAACTGTTACATTTTGTACTAAACAAAATGAGGGCTGGGACTGCAATCAGGCTTATAAAAAAGTAAATGGAAAAGACTTTCATCGACTCTTTGGAATTTCACCGCAGCTAAGTTTTTATTTTTTATATTAGTTTTATTTGTGTATTGTATGTCCGTTGAAAAAAGGCTCTTTGCCGAAACGTTCGCTGTTTTGTTACGTCCTGTCAGGCAAACCCTTACCCTATTTACTTCTTTTCCATTTACATTTTGTACTGCTTTTGACAAATGATTTCTTACAAGCCGTCTACTATTTTTTAATAAATGTATACGGTGCCTTCACTGCGTCTGTCTCAGTGCAATCGACTCATTTCAGAGCTGTTCAGCTATGATCACGTGACTGATGCTAAAGACTTCATTTAGAACGACATTCTACATTCCTACGTTTACCGTTTACGGCATTTCCCCCGCATGAGTAAACTGAAATCGAGAGTAAAACGGGAAAGGGGCTGGTAAGGGTGTTAAATGCTGCTGGTGTAATTTTAGGGTCACATAACGTCGGTTGGCATTAAACTAAAAAGAAAAATAGGAAGTAAGCGTTTCTTTTTTTTTTTTTTATTTACGTTCGGCGTGCGAATAGACATTTACTGCTGGAATTTCCTTCCCATTACTTCTGTCTCGAGGCGCGAGAGAGGGCTGGTGCTTAAGTCTTTAAGGCACATATTAAATATCTTCTGTACAGAAGGAGCGTCTGTAACATATAAGATAAATATAGAGCGGTTTGGCGGTAGGGCGTCTAGGAGGGTTAGCAAACGCGAGTCTTTTAAACAGGATCACCTGACTTGGTTGAAAAGTAAGGGGAGATCTCTTGGTCATGTGATTGACTGGTCATGTGATGTGATGATGAGATCTCGTGGTCAGGTGATTGAGTGACGAGATCTCGTGATTATCTGATATGGTGGGACATCTCGTGATCAGTTTGGTGATGGCGACATCTTGTGGCCAGGTGAAATGACGGCGAGATCTCGTGATCAGGTGATGTGATGGCGAGATCTCGTATTCAGACCCCTATATTTTCGAGGATAATAAACATTTACCATGGAGAAGAATTGAATGTGTTTTTTTCTTATGACAAACTTAACACGATAAAAGCCAACAACAAAGATGTCAAAAAAAAAAAAAACAAGACTATTTTGGAGAAAACTTACTCCATAGAATTAGTAAAAACTCAAATTTCTACATTGTTCAAAACTTTCAAAGTTAGCGGTTTCCAGGCCTTGTTACAACCGTCTGAGATATCAAAGTCAACTTCTCATTTAAATACCCCCATGCTGAAAGTGTCCTAATGCTGTTGCTTAATTATTACAGGCGCGCATTCTATACAGGTGATTATTGCGTATTGCGCCTACCCATGTTAATTATCATAGTATCATAGTCTTTCATTTTTAACAGAGTTTCAAGTGTTGATATTCCCATATTGTCGTAACAATTCATGTGCAATAATTCAAGATTGAACTAATTTCTGAAATCTGTGGTAAGACCCCGTCAGCGAGTGTCCTACTAACATGATAGAATTTCACAAATCGCGCCCCTGATTCCGTGTTGTTTTCGTGTGTGAGAGTAGTGTCCCTTGAAGAAACGCTGTAAAGGGAAGATTGCATCTACTCTATTCCATACACCTGCGGTAGTTTCTCGGTCGTTGTAGCCGGCCCGAGGCCCTGGGTCCTGTCTGTCATAGCTGACCGTTAGAGGCCGGTGTCATCACCAGGGGAAGGTAATCTGGACATAGTTGGTGGCACCCCCATACCCCACCCCTATGCAGCCCAAAAACCTCATAACATTTTTAAAAAATCTATTGGGTACACTTTTTAAAGTGTGTTATGCATCTATTGGAACACTTGTCAGTGTATTTATTTATCTATTGGCACACTTTTACATGTGTACCACCTTACCGACGTCTATTTCACACTTTTACCTGTGCCACCTTACCGACATATATTTCAAACTTTTATCTGTGCCACCTTATCGACATCTATTTCACACTTTTACCTGTGCCACCATACCGACGTCTATTTCACACTTTTACCTGTGTACAACATTACCGACGTCTATTCCACACTTTTACCTGTGTACAACATTACCGACGTCTATTCCACACGTTTACCTGTGTACCACCTTACCAACGTCTATTCCACACTTTTACCTGTGTACCACCTTACCGACGTCTATTTCACACTTTTACCTGTGTATCACCTTACCAACGTCTATTCCACACGTTTACCTGTGTACCACATTACCAACGTCTATTTCACACGTTTACCTGTGTACCACATTACCGACGTCTATTACACACTTTTACCTATGTACCACCTTACCGACGTCTATTTTACACTTTTACCTGTGTACCATCTTACCAACGTCTATTTCATACGTTTACCTTTGAACCACCTCACCAACGTCTATTTCATACGTTTACCTGTTAACCACCTTATTTCTCACGTTTCATCTTAAATCCCCAAATTACCTTTGCCACAATGATCCTGATCAGCTTGATTTATCGCATTCACACATCCCCACACACAAAACCACACACACTCCACTCACACCCAAAACACACACATACTCACAACCACACACACTCCACACACATCACTGACACCCAAAACACACACACACGCTCACAACTCACACACAAACATACACCCACACACATACCCGTATTCTTACATACACAAACCTCGCACAGAAATCTCGCAAACACAAACCTCTTACACACAAACCTCGCAAACACAAACCTCGCAAACTCAAACCTCGCACACACAAATCTCGCAAACACCAACCTCGCACACAAACCTCGCACACAAACCTCGCAAACACAAACCTCGCACACACAAACATCGCAAACACAAACCTCGCACTCACAAACACCCACATCCACAACCACCAGAGTGGCCCATAACGTTCCCTGAGCACAGGTAGATATTGTTATTGGTCGGCCGGTTGACATTTTTTCACCTGGGGTTTTATTCCGTTTCACTCAGACAAACGGCTGCGGTGTATCGCGTAACGTTTCCTGACTTAAGCAGACGACACGAGTCATCACTGCAAGATGGAGCGGGAGGGGAATTTTTATTTAATAAGGGAGTCAAGTAAAGGTAAACCTGGAGAGAAAAAAAAGTATATGTGTGTGTGTGGGGGGGGGGGGTAAGAGACAGGCAATATTTCAAGAACCCATAAAACACATCAAAAGATATTTAAATGAATTTTGATATAGATCTATATACTTATAAAATGCATCGTTTACTTTGTAAATTACTTTTTTCTTTTAGGAAAAAGTTAATTGAGAATATTGGTTTATCTATTAATAGGTATGTTATAGTACAGTGGTACTTCCAGATATGAATGTTTCAAGATACGAACAATCAAGATACGAAAGTCCACTGAAATAATTATTTGTTCCATGATGCGAAAAAAAAATCAAGATACGAAAAACACGAAAATGACAATATTTGGCATCACTTGATGGCATTTAACGCACCACCAAAGTTCTTGGGCATTTCAATGCAGTGGCGTAGCTAGAGGGGGGCGGTGGGGGCGGTCCGCCCCGGGCGGCACTCATTCAAAGGGCGGCATTTGGGGGCATATAAAACTTAAGCCAACTCCGAAAACCGCCCCTTTTCTTTTGAAGGGGAAAACCACGGTGAAACAAAACGAATCCAATTTTGAGTTTTAATTAACGAATTCGTGCAACTTTTATTTTTATAACATAATGGTTGTTGTAACTAACTCAAAACGGTTAAAAAATTTAAAAGCGCTTGAAAATGGTAAGGATTTGTTTGGAATATTAAGCGGAAAACCTCACAGGTGGTCTTTAATAAGAAAACTGCGCAAAAAACAACAACACATCACCACTGGTCCGAAAATATGTACTATTATATTGCCACGAAAGTTTTAGCGAGGAATTTCGACATTCGCAGAATGATGCGCTAACAAGTACCTACATGGCATCGTTGTTCAAATATTGTGTTTAACTTGCAAGTGGTAAATTATATTAATGTTTCAGGTTTCATAAAATTATAGAGAGGTAACTTATTAAAAATTAAATTTATTTTGTTTTCCTTGCATTAAAGTAGCACATGTAGCTAGTGTTTTCCATTAAAATACGGTTATTCATTAATAATGAACGATTATTCATTTCTCTGTTTATAGACCCCACAATAACACAAATATTTCAGAAAATGAAATACTTAAAAATTTCAAGCGTCTTGGAAAAATTGACATCTGAAGTAACTAGTACAACAAGATCAGAAGCTGGAATTTTACTCAGTTCAGTGCAATAACTTTCTTTTTTATGGTATCTCAATTACGGGAACCCGTTTTTTTAAATTAATGCAAAGATATGTACTAATACTTACACTGTTACAGTGAGTTGGAGATATCAACTGAATACCGAGTTAATAGGAGAAAAATATGAGGGGAAAATTCAGAAATCGTGGTTCTATCTTTCGAGCAAGAAGTACAACTAGAAATGATTTTATTTATAGATGCAATTGAACTTGAACTTGAACTATCCCTTAACCCGACGCTGGGTCGTTGGGGCACCATTTTGAGCTGCGCACTATCTCATGCCAAGTGTCACGGTTCTGAGCTGCCTTCTGGGAATCGCTAAATGAAAGGCCGGTCCACTCTTTGATGTTGTCCTCCCAACTGTTCCTTGGTCTGCCTCGTTTCCTTCTTCCCTGGACAGTGCCTTGCAATATCGTCTTTGAGAGACCTCCAGATCTTGACACGTGTCCGTACCATCGTAGTTTCCTTTTTTTAATTGAGGTGAGAAGTTCCGCGTAAGGGCTTGTAGAGAGCGCTGGGCAGAGGTAGTACCTTTTGACGCTGTGACAGCTGCACCCTCTGGTGTTCAAGCTCACTGGTCCTCGTCCATTTCTCGAAACTCTCACGTGTGGCTCCCAGCGCCACACCCCGGGAAACGGTCTCAGCTGACCGGCTAAACCACGTGAGGGGGTGGTGCTGACACGGCACCACTGGGCGTACGACTTCCTAGTTGGAGCACCGGCCAGGGCGGACGAGTTCACATGCGAACTCAACGGCTACGTGTCCACGACCAAGGCGGGCCACCGATAAGGAGGAAACCGGCTGTGGTTAAGCTTGGAGAGGGATGGGCGCCGCCAAGCAATTCTTGCCCTAGACACACCATATGACTGTTATACTAGATGCAATTATAACAGAAAATAAATGACGCGATGATGAGTTACATGTTCTTGCAAGAAAATATTCGTGTATAATACCATCTGGCCTACTAAATGAAGCATTCGAACATCAAATAATTTCTTTGTTTACATTGATAAGGAATTGTTCAAGATTGAAAGAGAAAGGATCCAGGTTTTTATGGCAGTACACGGGGCCGGTTTTTGCAATTGCGGGGCCCTATACAGCTTAGTATGCGAAAAGGATTTCGTGGGCCCCAGTTTGGGGAGGGTTAAGGTATTAATAAGGATAATAAGTGAAAATTAAGATATGTTGAGTCTATGGTAGCACGTGGCTCACTGCGACCGCATAGTTTGAAGGAGCCAAAGACCAGCCCTGCCTGTACCTACACTACAAGAACAGGCATTATGTTTCTTTTTAAAAAACGGTGGGAAATTCCCCCTTGATCTATTAAAATATATTTAACAGCAAATATTGAAAAAATTATATACCCAACTTTATAATTTATAAAACATTTATAAATAAAAAACAGCATATTAATCGTTAATGTTTTGTAGGGTTTTTTTTAATAGAAAACTTGGATTATCTTTTGTCTCATTTTTTTGGGGGGGTTGGGGGGGACCTGCGAACCCTAAAACTTTTTTGTGGCCTTGAAAACAATCATCTTGTATTTTTATAATTAGTATTTATAGGTATATTTTCTTATGTGGCCTTTTTTTATTTTTAAGCCGTGCAATTGTAAAATTGCTCTCCACCTTTTACAATGTACTTCGTTTCAATTACAATTATTTATTCATGTTTATTAATGTATAAAACCATTATATGATTGACTTAAGGGGCCGTCCATAAATGGCTTCACCTGATTTCGGCTGATCTTTCACCCCCTTTCCCCTTGTCACACAGCGTCACGAAACGTAAACTTAGACCCTTCACTCAATATGAAGTGACAAAGATCACCCCCACCATACAAGCAGTATATTGTATTTGAAAATGGGCATGTTTCAAATCATTTTTTGTCATTTAAATATGTTTTTAGTTTAAGACTAGAATCTAATATCGTAACCCGCGTGAAACCACGTAAAACGTCATTGAATACAGTGTCCGTAATCATATATATTTTAGTGGAACTTTTATTTAAAGTTTTTCGTTTTAAATGATGTCAAATGTGTGTCCCACCCTCCTTCTCGGTGCGGCCCATAAAAGGGCGGCATATTGGAGACCGCCCCGGGCGGCAAAAGCTCTAGCTACGCCACTGGTTCAATGACATTTGCCTGAATCATTTCACAAACATTGTAAAATGCAGTTTAAAAAAAACAACAAAAAACTAGCTTCCTTTGATCAATATTTGCTAAGGACCATCAGTAAGGGAAGATTAAACAATTTTTTTTTTTAATTAGACAGGAAGATGTTAGTGCTAAGTAAGGCTAATGAAATTAAAAGTAAAACGGAAAATTATACAACGCAAGATATTTTTTTTTCTTTCTTTTTTTTTTTAAATAAAAAAAAAATAACGCCTGTACATAAGTTTAAGTGTTATGTTACGTTTGTTTAGTGTACTGTTGCACTAAATGTGTTTATTAGTACATAACGTATACTTTACATAGAGTTGAGTGTTTCGTACGAAATGCCGTAATGTCTTCTCCCATCCGTTCTCCTCCACTACTACCTGCTCCGACACTTCGCCACACTCTTGTTTACATTTGTTTATATATTATTTTATTCTTTGCCTTCTTATTATTTCTTTGGTTTCTTAAATATTCTTTTAAGGATTGAAGAATCCTACTTTGTTTCTCTATAGTTTACCCATAATGTTTTCAATTTTCAGTGTTTTCTCTGTGTGGTTTGTAAAGGGCTAATTATTTTACTTAGTTCGAAATACAAAATTCAAAGATACGAAAGCAACCCCGGAACGGATTCATTTCTTATCTCGAGGTATCACTGTATTTATTTATCGGTTTGAGGTGGGGGGGGGGGGAGGTTGACGTGAGACATAACATTATATTAAAAGCTAATCTAAACTTTACATTGTTCTAGAATCATCTGGACATGGCATCGGCTTATAAACAGTTTGAGTTACTTGAAAAAACAAAACATTTCTCAAGTTAAAACTCCAATAAAAACATATTTTTAATTCAGGGAAAGTCTGCGGTGTCAGAGTGCTCCACAAGTTGATCTCACTGACGACCTTTAGAAACTCTGTCTGCCAGGAAGATAGTCTGTCTGATATATGTCTTGTGTTTTATGTTTGCTGCCCCGCCCCGTTCCAAGATTATCCACTTTTTTATTTGGGGAGTTAAATCTTGTGTAAGGAAGTAGGTGTGTACTACGTCACAAGGCCATGTTCTTTGTGTCAGTAGTCCTCAAACTGTAGTCAATGTTTATACAAGCTGTATAATGTCGTGCTAATGGTAGTTTGATAATGTCGTGTTTTATGGAACTAAAGCTCCAAGTTATATTCCTTGATTTATTGTTAACAAGATGACCCGCAGCGTTGCATATGGACAGTAGCAGTTGTTACCTGCCCCACCCCCACCCTTTACTACCATCCCTTGCCAACCATTAACTGTGATTTTCCGACTACAGGGTTAATCATGTTCGCAAAAAATGGGGAAAAGAACAGGCAGAAAAATAAATGAAGGCGGACGTGATAACCACTACACTACAAATCATATTTTATTCTGTGAAGGAACAACCCTAGTGAACGCAAGAAGCATTGTTGCCACAACCCCACTCCCAACTTTATTTATTTTTTCTTTTCATCCCACTCCGCTTGCCTACTGTGATCTTTGGACCCCATCAAGGGTCATTCGTCATGCTATTTTGCACATGGTCGTTAACGTGTATTCTATATAAAGATAAAGCAAGTAACTTGTTTGATACTCAAACAGATACAGGTGGAAGTTGTTGTGGAGTGAAGAAGAAATATGTATTAAAAGTAAGTATTATTCACATGCACACGGAGATGAGGAGAGAGGTATATAATGTAATAAATAATGTAAAGAACCTGAAGTATAGTGTGTTACAATCAATAAATCTAATACCGATCATTGATGAAAAGTTTTATGCTTAGGAAAAGCTGTATCATATCAGACTCCATGTTATAAATATTATATGCATTGTCCCACGTAAACTATTTCACTATTTATGTCACATTCTATGTTATCGAAGTCACTTCCCATGTTATCTAAGCAACATCCAATGTTATATTAGTCACATCCCATGTTACACAAGTCACATCCCATCTTACATAAGTCACATTCCATGTTATATAAGTCACATCTCATGTCAACAACGTAAAAGCCCATGCTGAGCCATCGTTTCAGTTTTCTACTAATGTCACATTCCCTGTTTTGTCTACAGCCCGCGTCAAAGACAATGTAATGTTTATAGGTAACAACCCTCTAACGCATTCCCTGCATTTTGTTGGCGTAACTGCTAAAGGGTATTGACATATTATTTCCATAGTCCTGAAGATATTGGGGTGAGTGGGTAGGGAGAAGGACGGGGGTGGGGGCACAAAAAAACTAAAAACAATCAATAGGATTTGAAGAAAATAGCTAGAAAATATCATAAATGATAAAAGAGAAAGAGTGAAAGAGAAATTGATGGAGTGAGATAGGGAACGGGTAAATGATGTTTGGAAATGAATATTGATTATCATATTGATAACTTTTAATAGGTGGCATGGCATACCCTCAAACATAAGCAAGCAATATGACATAACCCTTGTTACCCCACAGAGAAAAATTTGCTTTCCTATGTTGTTTTTGTGAAACAGCGCTCGTTCTGATGACGTCATTTTGGCCGTTGTTTGTTCTGGGCGGCATCTAGGAGTCCCGGGCCGCCAAATATCATCCGATTACATGGAGGGGATTACGGTCGAGACAAAATAGAACTGTCTACGAAAGCAAGGCGACTTTATTTGATGTTTCTCTCCCTTGCTGAGTGAACATGTCACGGGGATGTTATTCCCCTCCTTGGAAGAATCAACATGGAGGGCAAGGCTCGTGAAGTGCAAAGGTCAAACTCCTAGATTCTTGGTCAGGAATTTCACAACGTCCTAAAGATGCTGTGTATACATGTTTGTCGTACCGTGTGCATGTTGTAGACGGTGTACATGGTGTAGATAGTGCATGATGTATAAGCTGTATATGTTGTATAGGGTGTACAAAGTAAATATGGTGTATATAGTGTTAAATTGTATACATTGTATGCATGTTGTAGATGGTGTATATAAATTGTATGGTGTATATGGTGTAAACTGTGTATATGGTATACATGGCGCATCTAATGTGCCTTGTGTATATGGTGTTCCTTCGAGTTTCCAGCTGGGGTCTCTTCGAGTTTCCAGTTGGGGTCTCTTCGAGTTTCCAGTTGGGGTCTCTTCGAGTTTCCAGCTGGGGTCTCTTCGAGTTTCCAGCAGGGGTCTCTTCGAGTTTCCACCTGGGGTCTCTTCGAATTTCCAGCTGGGGTCTCTTCGAGTTTCCAGCTGAGGTCTCTTCGAGTTTCCAGCTGGGGTTCTTTCAAGTGTCCAGCTGGAGTCCAGCCAAGAACCCTTCGTGTATACTGGTCAAAAGATGATTTCCGAAAGTTTGTCATTATTTGTACTCTCTTTTACAGTCTCTGTCTCAGTCTTTCATTATTTGTCTACAGTCAAGTGTCCCATCGTTTGTCTGTCTGTTATTGTCCCATAACACCGTTTTCATCTATTTTCTCAGCAGTAAGTCTACCGGAATGTCTTTGCTCAAATTCAGACATTTTTAGTCGGCGCTGAGTATAACTTTTAACTTTGTTCAGTCCACTTTTTTTTTCAAACAATATACTTCTAAAATATTTAATGTATATATATTTTTTTAATGCATTCGGCAGTTGTTTTTTTTGCTCCGTACTCCACTTCACTTCAGAGTTAATACATTTAACACGAAAAAGTGTACAACTTGGGACTGTGTTGCAATTTCGAGGTGGTGGGGGTATATCTGGAAGGTGTTTGAATGTTTAAGTGTATTATGTTTTGGACAACTTTCTTTGGCGGCTTGTTATTGAATTAAGCGCAGACCGTACGCCGAAAGAGACGAGCGGATGCCGAGGATTATGTTATCGGCTACCTAACTGGCATCAGTGATAACCTGCAGCAGAGGAAGACTGGTTCTCAAACTAAACGGGGACGTGGGCACGTCATGGAAGCAATGTTCACTTTAAGAATTGCGGCTGTGCAACTATCCGACCGAAGTCGCGCACACGAATTTTTTTTTTACTATGAACATGGACAAACGAACCTTAGAGGTAACATTGCTCGGGATGTCGTATATATTCTCTTCTGTTCCATCTACGGGCGAAGATTTATGAGAAATATGAATTTGGGGCTTAGAATAAGAAATATGAAATTAGATCTTAGAATGGGAAATATGAAATTGGAGTTGAAAGTGAGTGATGGGAAATTTTAGTTTCTACTAGGAATAAAAAATGTTTTTTCTGATACAAGTCAAGTTGGTAAAATGATTGTCTTAAAGACATGAGAAGGAAGTCCTGGAGAACGATAGGGCAAACGGATGTATTTATGGGGCGATAGAAACAATACAATGGTGTTTGTTATGACAACGGAAATGGGTGTGTGAGTTTGAGGGAAAGAGAGAGAGAGAGATGTGCTTGTGTGTGAATCTAAGAGAACGGTGTCTGTTGTTAACCAGATAAGAGACCGCAAGAGAGTCAAGAAAGGTGTGTAGATATAAATATAAGAGAGAAGATGGGGTGTGTAGACATAATAATAATAGAGAATATGGGGTTTAGACATAGGAAAGAAGATGTTGTGTGTACATAGGAGAGATGATGGTTGTATAGTTTTAAGAGAGAGAAAAGGTGATGCCTAGATATAAGAGATAAGATAGGGTGTGTAGGCATAATAATAATAGAGAATATGGGGTGTAGACATAAAAGAGAAGATGGGGTGTGTTGACATAAGAGAGAGGATGGGGTGTGTTGACATAAGAGAGAGGATGGGGTGTGTTGACATAAGAGAGATGATGGGGTGTATAGGTTTAAGAGAGATGATGCGGTGTATAGGTTTAAGAGAGAAAAGGTGGTGTTTAGATATAAGAGAGAAGATGCGTTAACAAGTGAGAAACGTGCCCTGTAGTTTAAAGCAATGGAAAAAACTACACAATTTAAAAAGTGTTTGGGGGGGGGATTAATCTCCACAACACACTAATGTCGTGATTAACGCTCTTGTTTGTGTGCTAGGAGACGGGGCAATGTGGGGACAAACCATGGCCACAACCAATTCCCTTTTTAATACCAATTTAATCACGACAGCAGTGGCGTAGCTAGGGGGGGGGCGGTGGGGGCGGCCCGCCCCGGGCGGCACGCGTTTTAAGGGCGGCACTTGTGGGCATTTGAAAAGTACTGCCATTTCCGAAAACCCCCATTTTCTTTTGAAAAGGGAAAGCCCGGGTGAAAGAAAAATATTCGTACTTTCGAGTCTTAATTAACGGATTCGTAAAACATTTGCTCGATTACATACGATTACATACTAGTTGTTATTACTAACACATAATCGTTCAGTAATTTATAATCCCTCAAAAGCGGTATCGATTTGTTTGGAAAATTAAGTGTTATACGTCACAGACACCGCTTTGAAAAGAAAACAACACACTCACACATACACACTCAAAACAAAACACACCACCACTGGGTTGAATATACTATTAATATCGCCACGACATTTATTGCGTGGATTTTCGACATGCGCAGAATGATGCGTGAACAAGTACCTACACGGCATTGTGGTTCAAATTTTGTTGTTAAATTTCATTGATGAGTAATTATCTAGCTGTTTCAGTTCTCACAAAATATTCTAGGGTAAGTTGTTGTTTTTTTTAAAATTATTTTTTCAATTGCATTAAAGTAGCACACATTATTTGTGTTTTTCATTAATAATATTTTACCTATCCAATTCAAGTAATGTTTAAATGATTTGAATACGTCTATTTTATAGAAAATTATTAAGGTTTATGTCAAGACTATGAAAATATTTCATTTTTTAAGTTAATATAGTGGCCGTTTATAAATGACGTCACACGATTTTGTCCGATTTTTAACCATGCCCCTTCCCCACTCGCCACACTTTGTCATAAAATTTTAGAACCCCTCAGATATGTTACAAAGACCCCCCCCCCCAAGCCTTATTTTCAAATTGAAAATAAGCATGTTGTAAATTAATTATTTGTCATTTAAATACGTGTATAGTGTAATTCTATACTAAAGTAGTGTAACTAAGTATGTCAATACTATTGAAAAAAGCTGTCCGGGTAACCGTCTGAATTTTCAAGTGGGTACGACGGATATCCGTTCCAAACATCGATAATTTTCGCGATCATGTCCACTATTCAAAACGCAATGCACCCTAGCAACCATCCATTCACCTCATTTTACAATGACTTGCCTCCCAACAGCACACTTTTGTTAACTTAAATGTACTTCAAACTTTTATTCCTTATGTTAATGCATTCGTCATACTCAAAAGAAAAGCGAATATTCAAGCACAATGTCACCAACAATGACATAACGTCATGTCAGGTTACACGGGCCCAGCAGCTTTATTGATGTTTATTGTCTCTGGGTAGTGGTAGTAATCAATGTTCCCTCTAAGGTTCGTTTGTCAGTGTGAAAAACACTCCAAAAAACAAAACAAACCAAAACTCGTGTGCAAATTTGCAAATCACCCATCTTTTATGCAATCTTTTACAAAATTTCCTTCGCGGTAATTCAAAACCGCTGTGCTACGTCAGTCAGATAGCTGCGCGCCCCTGCACAATCACGCAGCTCTAAAGGAAACGTTGGTAGTAACTATTGTAACTATTTAATTTGTAAACTTTAAAGACTGTCAACTTACACATCTTATTAAAAATCAGTTTTCTGCTAGGCCTGCACTTGTTAACGAATGCTGAAACACAAGCAAATGGAAAGGGCGCACTTTTGTAATTTGTTTCAGGGGCTGTAGCATGGGTCATTCGGCATTTCCACACCTAGTGGCGGATGATGACAGTAAATATTACCAACCATTTACAAACCAATCGCTGCCTGGAACTTGTAAATTTATATCAAGCAAACATTATTTTCAACCCTTTGTTTATGTCCAGACGTTTTAAAACATTTATTTTTCGTTCCAAAGAGAAAATTATTGAACGACGCAAACATTTTAAAAAATAAAACCAAAATAATACAACAGTTTTTATTTTAAAGTATGCTGGGGATAGGAATGGACTGAGCGATGAGGGGATAGATAACACTTAAGCTTGCCACTGTTTTTGGTATATTTTAAAGTAATGTTCACGTCCTGTCATATAATAGAAGCTGCAGTGTTATAACTAATAAAAAAACAAACAAACAAACAACACCGCTTTTATTTAATTCCCACCCACACCGGTGGTGCGTTAGTGTTTTCCTGGCTTCATTGCATTGTCATAATATACATCGTTACAAATGAGTGACTCCCCTCCCCCTAGGCACGTGACTTCAATTATGGACGGTCAAAAACACCACAAGAGGCAAAAAAAATTTAGAAAAACTCTATACTTTTAAAATATGAAAGGGACGTTTATTTCTTTAATATACATTTTTAAAATATATCCGTAGAATGAAACGAATAAAAGNTCTTTGAATATTGTTGCCTCAAGTACTAGCGAAGAAGCAGCTTTCAAAGGCGAAATATTTTCTGGTAATGTTGTTGAAGAGGAAAGACCTGCCTCACCTACTGGCCAAGAAGTAGAAAGTTCATCAATTTCTAATGAGTTAGCAACACAATTCTTTCCGACTATTTCTATGAAAGATGTTGGATTATGGCCAAACAAGATCGACGATAATACAAGAGTATTCCTGATAAGTCAAGGTCCGTTTGAAATTCAAAATTTAGACGCTGATTTCAGTAAAGGAGTAAAACGTACTGGTAATTCAACCAAAGGTGAAACAAGAAAGCTTACTCGTGATTGGTTTTTTCAAGTTTTGCCTAACGGGGAAAAGTTGTTAAGATCGTGGATGGTGTATTCGCCATCGAAGAAAAGCATCTATTGTTTTTGCTGCAAACTGTTTGATGATCTTTGTCATTCAAATTTTAACACGGAAAATGGTTTTAACAAATGGTGGAAACTTAATCCCAAAATAAGCCACCACGAGTTGAGCCCACAACACATTCGATCATTTTCCCAATGGAAGGAATTAGAAATAAGAATTGGACATGGTGCAACATTTGATAAACTGCAACAACAGAATACTGATAAAGAAATTAAAAAATGGAAGGAAATTCTCACAAGATTATTTGATATAATTAGATTCTTAGCAAAACAAAATTTGGCGCTGAGGGGTCATCGTGAAAGTGTTCACGAGGAAGATATCAGTTCAATTAAAAATCGAGGAAATTTTCTAGAGCTTGTTGACTTGTTGGCTAAGTACGATCCAGTATTACGTGAACATGTAGTAAAAATAAAGATGGGTAAAAAATATAACGTCTCTTATTTGTCGCCAATGATTCAGAATGAATTCATAGACCTTTTGGGAGGCGCAGTGAGAAAAACAATTATAGACCAAATAAAGCAAGCTAAATACTTCTGTATGATATTTGACAGCACTCCTGATATTTCTCACAAAGATCAAACCAGTCAAATTATAAGATACGTTGTTATTGATGGCTGTGATGTTAAAGTTGTAGAATCGTTTATTGACTTTGTAGAAACTAAAGGAAAAACTGCTGAGGAAATGACAAATATGATTTTAAAGAAAATAGAAAATGACGGTCTAGATATAAATAATTGCAGGGGACAGGCGTATGACAATGCCGCCGTCATGAAAGGAAAGCACAGTGGTGTTCAAACTCGTATTAAATTAATAAATCCATACGCAGAATTTGTAGCATGCACAAATCATTCTTTAAACCTGGCATGTTTACATGCGGCTTGTACTGCTATTGATTCCTTAACATTTTTTGGAACTATTGAACAGTTGTTTTCATTTTTTTCTTCTTCCACACATCGATGGGAGGCTTTACTTTCCGTCACAGGCCAAGGTGTCAAACGCAGCATTGAAACTCGCTGGAGCGCCAGAGCAGAAGCAGTAACTATAGTCAACAAACATTTTATTAATATTTTAAGCGTTTTGGAAAAATTAACAGCTGAAGAAGAAAACAGTAAAACAAGAGCAGATGCTGGAATTTTACTCAATTCAATGCAATCTTTTTCTTTCCTATGTTATCTCTATTTCTGGGATCCCATTCTCATGGAAATCAATGATGCTCAAAAATATCTGCAAATAAAAGGGTTAAATGTTCATCAATGCCACGTAAAATTAAATTCTTTGCAAACCTATTTCATGGAACAAAGAGATGTACTAGTACAAAATGCTGTTACAGCAGCCAAAACAATGTGTGAAGAGTTGGAGATATGTACGGAACGTAGGGTAAGAAGAAGAAAAATTATGAGTGGGGAAAATTCACAAGACCTGGGTCTATCTCTAGAACAGGAAATACAACGAGAAATGTTTTTATCCATGGATCGCATTATACATGAAATAAAAGAAAGATTTGAGCAGTTAGACGTCCTTGCAAGAAAATATTCGTGCATAATGCCATGTAACCTAATCAATGAAGCATTTGAATGTGAAATAAATGACTTTATTGACATTGACAAGGAACAGTTTCTTATTGAAAGAAAGAGGATTCAGGTTTTTATGGCTGTACCTACATTACAAGAAGAAGCATTTTCTTGGAAAAACGGGACAAAAGGCCCTCTTGATCTTTTAAAATTCATACAGCAGTATAGATTAGAAAATTCTGTACCAAACATTGTAATTTTGTTAAGAATTTTCTTAACAATTGCTATCAGTGTCGCTAGTTGCGAACGGAGCTTCTCGAAATTGAAGTTAATAAAAAATTATCTTCGTTCCACGATGAGCGATTTCAGACTTCGAAATCTTGCAATATTGTCAATAGAACAAGATATTACAAATAATTTAAATTTTGATAGCATTATACACGATTTTTCTAACATGAAAGCTAGGAAAGTAAATGTATAAATATGTGTACATACTATCTAATGCATACAATTTGTTTATTTAAAAAATTAAAGCATTTTCATTTAGTTATAAAAACACAGTAATGCATATTCATTGGTAATGTGTTTCTGTAAGTAAATTTGGAATATGTATTCTCTCATGCGACTTCAGTAACTTTCTTGTGGTCTGTAAAAAGAATATCTTGCATTTTAAAAACAAAATATGTATTTACATGTATATTATCTTATGTGGCCACCTTTATTGCTGCTTACTTAAATATGGCATCTAATGGTAAAAATGTTCCCACCTTTACTTTGTTTCGATTGGAATTATTTATTTGTAATAATCAATTTATACAAAGTACCACGGCACGGAAGTCCGGAGGGCGGCAAATTGGTGACCGCCCCGGGCGGCAAAAGCACCAGCTACGCCACTGCACGACAGTTGTCCCCCTTAGCTGAGTTAATGCCATAGGCCGAAATGAACTACAGGGGGAATAACTGCTATGAATTTGTCATAGACGTTATCATTCCTCTCGATTGTTACATGACGTCACGTGTGAAGTTACGCAGACTAAATAACTCAGTCTAACACATCGGTATGTGTGCATTGACTGTGCCGACATTTAATCTACTTTTTATAAAACAGGAAACCAGTTCAGAGAACAGATAAATGGTTGAAACTGAGAAAATGTATGTGTAAGTTTAACCGTCATGTTATTTGTATGCTGGATGTCTGACGTCTAAACTGCTGAACATAAACCCTAGTACTATTACAACAATCAACCTGAGAGGTGACCACTACTAGTAAAGAATGGAATGTGTTGCACCCCGACTTCACTGAAGGAAGTTGTGCCAAAACTTTTTTTTTGTGTGCTTCATCTTTACGATAGAAAATTTTGTTTGCAAAACTTCAAAACGTTGACAAAAGGTAAGTTATTAACAAATCAAACAACAAATGTTATTAAATGCAGATTAATTCTGGAATTATTAAAGCACTTTTTTTTTTTTTTAAACAAAACTTTTCTACACATTTTATTTTTCGGTGAAATAAAATTGCTTTCTTGTTTTTACTGCGTCCGCAAAAGATAGTATTTCATAAATTTGTCAATTTTTGTTGTTGTAAATTACAACCATAAGTTCTTTAAAGTGAAATCCTAAACTTCTTATTTCCCATTACTATATTACGTTGAATAGCACGGTGAATCTCAGATCTTCTGTAGAGACGTTTCTTTCATTCACGGGTTACCTTGACAACCATGATGTTCAAAATATTTAACGGTAATGGAGTTTTGCCAATGGTAAAATATCTTGAGAGTAGCACAGTTCTGTATAGGTTACAAAACCCCGTAAGGGTAGCAAAGTCTTATTGGGTAGCATTATCGCGTTAAGTTATCACAAGCTCTTGGAATAGCACAATCTCTAAAAGGTAGTACAATCTCTAAGGGGTAGCAGAATAATCTCTAAATTGTAGCACAATCGCTAAAGGGTAGCACACTCTAAAGGGTAGTGCAATTTTTAGGTAACCCAGATTCTTAAGAGTAGCAGATTTTCCTATGGGTAGCACATTCTCGTTACATTAGCACTGTATCTTTAATGGAAGCGTGGTTCAAGTATGTCAATGCCAGGGCAGGGGTGGGAGATAAGCATCCACTCCTCTAGACATGCCATAAACGGCTTGCGTCTCTCAATGCCTCTGTCAACCAAAATCCAGCTCCTGGCCTTCACGCGTGGCTCACACAAAATCCCGGCGGACCAAGTTTCTACTAACAGGAGAAGGGATGAAGGCGGTCAATTGGTGCCTCAAAACCAGTATTTTAGAGTAGATGAGGCTCGTTAACCATGGTCGGTTGCCTATGACGGTGGGAGAGATCGCCATGTCTCAATAGATTGCTACCGCACGCTTCAAGCTGGGCAGATCCCAGCCAATCATGTGCTAATCTGTCATGACCTACCTGCTCCACTGGGTGCGTGGAGCTCAAAGAAACATCTCAACAAGTAAACCAGTAAATCCTGCACCTATGAATAAAAAGGCAAACGATAAGAAGATTCCAGCTCTTCGACTAGCAAGCTGGAACTTTAAGACCATTTGTCCAGGCATTACTGCCTACCTGCAGCTTATAAATGATGCCAGGAAGACAACTATCATTGACAGAGAGCTTAGCAGACTTAACACCGACATTGCCTGACTTCAGTAGACTATACTCCCAGAAAGTGGTGCCATAAATGAACGAAACTACACCTTCATCTGACAGGATGGACCCATGGACACACCAAGGCAACATGAGGTTGGCTTTGCCATGAAAAATGGACTCTGCTTTTCCATATACCCCCCCCCCCACCAAAAAAGAGGGGCACTAGCAGAATGATAACAATACGTCTATCAACATCCTTAGGGCGAGCCAACATCATCAGTGCTTATGCTCTAACCCTATCATCGAGCTCAGAAGCGAAAGACCAGTTCTATGAAGATCTTAATCAAACACTAGCCTGTATACCCCCCAACGAAGCAATCTACCTCCTTGGTGACTTCAATGCAAGAGTTAGAAGTGATCACATGGCCTGGATAACTTTCCTCGGTTGTTTTGGAAGAGGCATGCTAAATGAAAATGGGCAGAGATTACTAGAGATGTGCTGCTTAAATGGACTATGTGTAAGCAATGCCTACTTCAAATGTAAAACAATCCACCAAGTGTAATGGAGGTATCCCCGCTCTAAACACTGACACCAATTAGATATTATAAACAAAAGAAGCAACTGGCTAGAGTCCACCTCACACGCAGCTACCACAATGCAGACTGCGACAAATATCATTCCTTTGTGGCTAGCAAGGTTAAGTTATTGCCAAACCGCAACAAAAACGAGGGCAAACCATGCATAGGCATCTGCTTCACCAATATTCCAGAGAGAATACAAAATATACCCACTGTGAAGAAGCTCTTGCACAAATGCCACAAGTAGACACTACTGAATCCAAATGTTCAAACCTGCGGGGCACCATATATAACTAAGCTATTGCGGCATTTGGCAAGAGAGACGGCAAAAGTGCAGATTGGTTTGAGGCTCACTGGGAGGAAATGAAGCATGTCACTGTTGCAAAAAGAAAGGCAACACGCCACTACGCTAACACATATTGGCTCAATCTAAGTTGCAGCAGTCAGCTGCTGATAGAGGCGATACAAGGCTATGTACGATATTATATGAAACAAGCAACAGACCCTCTGACCTCCAGGAGAGCACGCCTAATGTCAAAATCAGGGAAACTTATCATTGATCGAGACCAGCTACTCAAACGGTGGATTGAGCACTACTTGGAATTGTACGCAAAAATAAACCAAGTCTCAACTTCTGCCCTGGAAGATATTCCAGATATGCCGCCCATGAAAGAGCTTGATACCCTACCCATAATAGATGAGCTAAGTAGCGCCATCGATTGTCTAGCCTGCGGGAAAGACCCTAGCAACGATGTATTTCCTCCAGAAGTTCTCAAATGTGGAAAAGAAGTACCTTTAAAACCTTTTCACGACCTCCTCACTCTGTGTTGGGAACAGGGACATTTTCCACAGGAGTTAAAAGATGCCAACATCGTTAAATTTGTATAAGAATAAAGGAGACAAGAGTGACCGCAATATCTGTCGTGGAATGTCTCTCCTCAATATAGTTGGAAAGGCCTTCCCCCGAGTTGCATTAACACGCCTGCGGACCCTAGAATCGCATGTACTCCAAAATCACAGTGTGGCTTTCGAGCCGGAAGATCAACCAAAGACATATCTTTTCTCTGCGTCAGCTGCAGGAGAAATGCGGGGATCAACATATTCCTCTATAGATCGCGTTTGTCGACCTAACTAAAGCTTTAGTTCTTGTCAGCTAAGGCAGATTTTTCTAGATCTTAGTAAAAATAGGCTGCCCTACACATTTTCAAGCAATTCCACGATAAAATGCAGTGCACAGTGTGCTATAATGGTGCCACCTAAGAGGCTTTCCCATGCAGTAAGTAGTGGAGTAAAACAAGGCTGTGTGTTGGCACCTACTATATTCGCAATATTCTTCTCCATTATACTTTAGCATGCCTTCAAGAACAACAGCAAAGGGATGAACATACACACCAGAGATTACCGGAGATTATTCAATACTGCCCGGCTGAGAGCAAAAACCATAGTAATTAAGAGTTTGCGCCGTGCGCTCTTATATGCAGACGATACCAACTTAATAATTCACACAGTAGACTACTGCAGAACCTTGTATCCAGCTTCTCTGCTGCCCGCAGCGAGATTCGTCTGACCATTAGCATAAAGAAAACCAATATTACGGCACAGGATGCTGCCTTCCTCCCGACTATCTCCATTGACGACTGCAACCTGGATGTTGTTGACCTTTCACATATTTATGATCGAACTTCTCGAGCATCCGCTCACTGAAAGATGAGATAAGGGGTTGCATAGGGAAGGAATAGACTGTACAACAGAGTCTTGTCAAAAGCCGAACTCACAGCAAGGACTAACCTGCAGGTATACTAGGCCTGCGTACTGAGCACACTCCTCTATGGATACGAGTCTTGGAATACCTACACGAGGCATAAAAGAAATCTCAATGGCTTCCACCTCAGATGCCAGTGCTGAACCCTGGACATCAAATCGACAGGGAAAAAAATCAGTTGATTGGTCATGTCTCAGATAAACGGACATATGCAAGAGAGAAATGAAAGAAGCCAACATTGAAATACAAAACTGGGAAAATCTGGCAGAGGATATGTCAACGTGGCGGGCTATAATGAGAGAAGGATAACTAAGAGCAATCGAGTAAATCAGGGTGGAAGCAGTTGAATTAAACAACCCGTAAAAACGACGTTTTTTTACTTAAAATCCCTCATATATGACACAGAAAAAAGAATTTTGTTTATTTTCAAACGTTTAAAGACTGAACTTGACTGAACTCCCCTTGCTGTAAAAGGTGGATGGGAACAATAGCAGACGACTAAACATTATATACAGCGATAAACTAAAAAATGCATTAAATTATTTACCGTACATTTGATCGATCAGAAATTTTGACACAATGCATTGTTAAGTGACACAAGTCTATGTGCAATATTTCAGCTCGATGGCATCACGTCAAATGGGTCATTTTTTACTTTTGTTTTTCAACCCTACCGACCGACGGACGGTTAATATAAGTGATTTAAATTATAAAAAAGTGAGGAGGGAGGCCAGGCAACACTTCCCCATTGCATTCGTGTGTGTGACATACAGAAGAGACTGCCACACGAGCATTGGTTTCATCAGCCACACCAAGAGCTACAAATAATGAAGATAAATATATCGTCTTTCTAGACGGACAGATGCCATACATACATTGAAGCATTATGACGAGACGGTTGCAAAGTGGACTTGAAAGTAGGTCAATGTGGTAAAGTAGGTCGATGACGTTAATGTAGCACAATGACGTAATGGTAGCGCAGTGAGATAAAGGTAGGTCAGTGACGTAAAGGTAGCATAGTGGCGTATAAGTAGCCCATTCAAGTTTCACAGTCACATGAGGGCAGTATATTTATGGAAGTGTAAACAAAGGAAGTTTCACCCCACCCCTAAACATTGCATGGAAGTCATCAAAAGTTGCCAGTTTACCTTGCAGAGTATTGATGTATCTTTTTCTGACAAAAGGGAAAGAAGCGGGTATATTTTTATATCTTCTTGGCTGAAAAGAAGTTAACTCCCTTGAAATGAGAAGAAGAAGAAAACAACACATGAAAGACGAAAGTTACTGATTTTAAGCTAATTTGAATTCCCGCGTTCATCTCTAACGAGGAAAACAATAGGAAGAGAAGATTAGAGGAGGTGAGTAGCAAGAATCACTAAAACAAAATCGTCAACATTAGAGACAGTAAAGGTAAAGATCAAGATTTTTTTGGGTCCAATAACCTAGTGGTTCTAATGGTTCCATTAGAGCTTTCTCGGGGCTTGGTTGACCTTGGAGGCGCCCATCTCCTCTCCGGGTCAGCGGATGACATTTTTAAACGATAGTCATTCATCAACATTTTTTGGATCCCTCAACCCTCAGCTTGTAAGGCGAGCGCACTATTGACTTTACTACCCAGCCGCCATATAATTACCGACCGTTATAGAAAGTATTAACCTTAAAGAATGCTAAGGTATCATTGTTTTACCTCCAATGAATTATCTTTTCTTCGTTATTACCAGTTAAACGATTCTCATTTAAAACTAAATTGAGGGACCCGTTTGGAAGGGAATGAATAGGGATTGAAATAGTGTGAGTTTTGAAAAGTATACTGATCTCAAATAGAGATGTGTGTGTGTGTAGTTCGTCCATCTTAGTGGACTTGGACCACTCTCATCAAATTAGTACAATACTTGGATATCATATACAGGTGTGTGTTTTCTACGTCTGTCGTATTGAATGAGGTCCACTCTTATCAAATTAGTCCAGGGCTTGGACATCCAATAACGGTAACGGACATGTGTCAGGAAAAAAACAATAAACAAAATGAGTGTTTCGAACGTTTTTTTTTTAAAAAAAAAACTGTATCTGCATTCTAAAGATTATTCAATGGAATATATTATATATGGCTAAACCTGATGAATGTATATCTAAACTTAATTAATGTATGTCTAAACCTAATCAATGTATGTCTAAACCTGATGAATGTATGGCTAAACTTAATTAATGTATGTCTAAACCTAATCAGTGTATGTCTAAACCTGATGAATGTATGGCTAAACTTAATTAATGTATGTCTAAACCTAATCAATGTATGTCTAAACCTGATGAATGTATGGCTAAACTTAATTAATGTGTGTCTAAACCAAATCAATGTATGTCTAAACCTGATGAAAGTATGGCTAACCGGAAGAATGTATGGCTAAAAATGAAGAATGTATAGCTATACCTGATTAGTGTTTGGCTATACCTGAAGAGTGTCAGGCTAAGCCTGAAGAATGTGTGGCTAAACATCAAGAAGTTATGGCTAAAACTGAAGAATATATGGGTAAACCTGAAGAATATATGACTAAACATGATTAATGTATGGCTAAACCTGAAGAATGTATGGCTAAACCTGAAGAAAATGTGGCTAAACCTGAAGAATGTTTGACTAAACCTGAAGAATGTTTGACTAAACCTGAAGAATTTAAGGCTTAAACTGAATATTGTGTGGCTAAACCTGATAACAGAAGAACAAGAAATTTTCAAAAGATGGACCGAATACTGTTCTGAGCTGTATAATGAAGACTCCAATGGCGATGCATATATATAAGGCATTACAGGCGGTAGGTGTTGCAGACTTCTAATTTTGTCACTTGTCGTTTGTCACTGTTTTATTGTTTTGTCAGTTGCTTTGATTTTTGTCTGGTTACCCCATTAAGAGATCACTTTTCAAAGTTACCCGTTGTCCTTTACACGGAGCCAAATCATGGGATATATTCCTGATTTAAGGGAAAGAAGCGGATATACTCTATGACGTCTTAACCGAAAAGAAGTTACGACCCTTAAATTAACAAAGAAAAGAACCAGCCATAATTTCTTATTTTAAATCAACTCGTGTCAATATACATGCGTCTACGCGGAATTGCATCTTAATTGGTCGCTACATTTCCATTTTGTCTAAATATTGTCATTTGACATGATAGAATTTTAAAATTTAATCACATAACTTTTTTATTTTAAAATTATTTTTTCAAACGAAAAATGTGCTGCAAATTTAATGAAAACAAAATAATTTGACGTCCACAAACTGATTTTGACACATAGAAAATAATTTGCTGATAGAAAATAGAGACCAGGTGTAAGTAGGAAATATAAAGTAAACAGCACGTAAGTTCAACATGACCTGGATGCACTGGCGTAGAAAGGGTAGGGTGGCATTGGGTGAGGGGAGGGAGGGTGTTAGAGGGATGAGATTTTTTTTTCTAAAAAGGGATCTAGAAGGTCATTTATTTCTCTTTGTATAATGAAGGGTCATATTTTAAAATATACTCTTATATTCCCCCTGAGCCATTCTGGGGACCTTCGTCCATCCCCTTGTTACACCAGAGCTACAGGAAGTAACATTTAGGTACTCACATTTTGCGATCGATATCCTATAATCCAGAAAAGGAAATATTTCTTGGCTTTCAGTGGGGTGATCCACGATTTCGGCAATGGATATGTACCTGTGGCTCCTTCTGATGATATCCACTTATCCACACGACCGTGCGGTATCAGCTGCAAGCGGGTCTGGATCCAGCAGATTGCAGTGGATTAACACCAGAAGGCTATAGAAGAATTAATGCCATCAGGGATGATACGTGAGTTCCGTATTGTTTCCTGTAACAAATTCAGTTCAGTACAAATGACGGGATGTCTATGTACATGTCGTTAGCTAACATCTGCTGGAGATTCACGACAAAATGTAGACAATGAAGTTTTTACATTTGAAACACTAAACGATAAAAGTGTGTACAGTCAAAGTTGGAGTGCGAAAATATTATCCTGACTTTGGCCTGTTAACTGGTACCCGGTTTTCCGGTTTCCCGGGTACCCTTTACCGTGCATTTAGCGGGGTAGTGAAATTGCGTCCAAAAAAAAAAATAAATAAACGCGAAGATAAGGCTGCAATGACTATATAAACTGGTGGCCAAACAGGGGCTCTTCTGTGTTCACATTGCCGCTCGCAAACAATTTATCAAATCAAAACTTTTCGTTTTAAGTATATGCTGTGAAATATGTTATTACGAAAACGCTTAAGAAGAGATATATTTCAACGGAAAATAACATATGGAACCGACAACTACAATGTATTTTGATAGACCATTTTTCACTGAACATGAAAAAAATCGATGAACACAAAAAGGATTTTGGTTCTTAAAAAAAATCGACATCAAATATATTTTTTTAATCTAATACGCATCGCACGACAATCCTAAAATCCAAAATATTAGTTATTTCTCAAATATATAAGGAATGTATATTTTTATTAAAAAATTAATTCCCATCGTGAGAAATACTTGCATTTACATTTACAGTCCGTGAATATATTTTACTAAAGTATCGTCAATATAATACGCACCGCGACACTCTAGCACAAAAATTAAACATGCTACATAGATATTAATAGACATATGCTAAAAATTCATTATTTTAATTACTGATCTGAAATTTAGATCGATTATTTTTTTTCGTCGGTACAAGTCTGCCTGCAAACTTTCAGCTCGCTAGTATACGGAGAAGTGGGATTAAATCGATCCAACGCATTTTCGCCAATCAAACAATCAAGTCATCAAGCAGATGCCAGGAGTTAATAGAAAATATTATTTAAAAAAAAAAAAAAAAAAAAAAACCGTAAATGTAAATCCTTTATAGATGAGACAGAATTAAAATTATTGATTACATTCAAAACAAACATTTACAGACTGAAAGTGACTTAACTCTCAATACTCTAAAATGGTGACGGGTGGGGGTGTGGTCACTGATCGTCTGAGTGAATTCAGCAAACTTGAGGATGTCATTAACAACAGACGGCCATTATACATTTATAAAGAGATACACTATAAGTGCATAATTTTTTATTACGGTACATTTGATCAATCTGAATGTTTCATACAATGCATTGTTAGGTGACACGAGTCTATGTACAAAATATTAGCTCGATAGCATCACGGAAAATGGGGCAATTTTTTACTTTTGTTTTTCCGCCTTACGGACGGACGGATGGACCAAGAGATGACGGTTAAGTTCCTTTAAAGGATTTAATAAAACAACCTATAAAAACCGAGGTTTTTTAAAACTATAAATCCCTTATACATGAGACAGAACTAAAAGTATTGATTATGTTCAAACATTGACGCATTGAACGTGACTGATCTATAATGAGGTATTGAACTACACAGCAAACACGTAAATGTCAACAACAGAAGGCTGCCATACATTTATATAGATATAAGCAAAAAATACATCTTTTTAAATTACCGTAAATTCCATCGATCTGAAATTTTGATACAATGCATTGTTATGTGACACAAGTCTATGTGCTGAATTTCAGCTCGATAGTATCACGGGAATTTGGTCATTTTTTTATTTTTGTTTTTCCGCCGTACGGACCGAGACAGAGCCAGCGGTGAACTTAATATATGGGATTTAATAGAAACAACCCGTAAAAACAAAGCTTTTGTCTATAAATCCTTTATATATGATACAGAACTAAAAGTATTGATTACATTCAAAACAAACATTACAGAATGAACGTGACTTAAGTCCCAAATGCTCTAAAATGGGGACGGGCGGGGATGGTGGTGCGGTCACCGATCGCCTGAGTGAACTCAGCAAACTCGTGGATGTAAATAACAACAGACGATTATTATACATTTATGTAGAAATTAACTTATTGTGCATTAATTTAAATACTGCACATTCGATCGATCTGAAATTTTCATACAATGCCTTGTTAGGTAACACGAGTCTGTGTGCAAAATTTAAGCTCGATAGTATCACGGGAAGTTAATCTTTTTTTTTTCTTTTCTTTTTCCGCCGTACAGAAGGACCAAGAGAGAGACGGCGGTGAAGTTAATATAAAAATGCTGTAAAAACGACCTCGCCACCGAGAAATAGGAGGAGCTGGAAACGTCTCACACACAAATGACACAATACATGCACTGAACACATAAACACAATACACAACATGTACAATTAAGATATACACATAATAAACACACTGAACTAAAAAGACACACTGAACACATAAACACAATAAACACAACAAACGCACTGAACGCATACAAACTCTTTCAAAATTAATTAAACAACAAGCAAACAATTTTTTTACACTATGATCATAGCTTATGTGAACCATAATGTAATCATATGTTGTAGTTAGGATATGAAGTTGGCAAAATTAATGCACTAATAATAATATGTGTACTACTATATGTACCGTACTATCATCATATTTTGTAGTTAGGATCTGAATGTTAAACATTGAATGCATTTTTATGCATGTTATTATTTTTATATGAAGCCCTATGAGCCAAGTTCCTTACTGGGGTTAAAGTGCTGTATAAATTATCAATTTATTATTATTATCAAAAGTCGAAGTTACTTTTTAATCTAAACATGCATTTAAAAAAATACTTTTATAATAAACGAGTTTATTAGAAGAATTCTTGGAAATTTTTTAGCGCATCTTTTAAACTCAGGACTATTGCCAAAATGGTTATCTCTGGATTTGTGCATTTACTACTTATATCATACACAATAGTTTCAAATAATGTAAAATATTTTTATTTTGTCGCATTTTAAACACCATCTTAATTTCACGCGAAATAATAATAATGCTGACAATTAATCTATTGTTTACAAAAAAAGTATTAAATTGTGAAAAGTTGTCTACGATAATTCTTAAGAAAGATGTTTTTCTGGCATTTAATTTTAACAACTTAAAATTGTTATGAGACAGTTATATAAAAACTAAAAATCTCTATTTAAAAACAAAAAGATTTCGTACTTACTTTTAAGTTTATAAAACTTATCTCGTACTTACACTTTAAAAATACGCCCTAAAGTGAATATTGATATTTCGCTTTATTTACAGATCCACCTTTTGAAGCCACAATCAACAAGTGAGTCTCAGCCCTCGCCGCGGCCTCGGTTTTTAAACCTGATTCCTACAGTCGGGGCAACCTGCTCGGAAATGTCAACAACAAACTGCATCACATTTTACGTGTCTATTCGAACCGTTAAAAAAGCTTTGTGTAGGTAGATGCGAGATGTCCCGTCCACGAGTACTCACATATGTGCACATTACGTCGTCGCCCGATCATCAAACGCACCGGCTGTTTACCCCTCGTCAGCCATCAAACGACTCACCTGTACCTCGGCGGCACACAAGAAATGATTGCCATATTCAACGAGCGCCAGGCGAGGGCTCGACCAAGGAAAAAAATAGTCGAATGTCGCGACACAGGGCTGTTTCCATATCAGAAGCCCATAATTCCCTCCCCAATACCTTGCTTGCATGCCCCTCGCGCCCTTGCCGCTCATCCCTAGGCACCCCTTCCCATCGGGAAATACGAGTTTTTCTGTTGCTATAGAGCGATGACGAGGCTGCCTGTTGATGGATGTCGAGGGTATGTCGAGGGTTTGTCTCGGTCACTCAGCGACTCGTTGCCCTTTCCCCCGACTTTCATTCACGAGATAATGTCCAACATTGCAACACGGGCGTTTATAGACGTGCCCTTTCGTTATCATCTTCAACTCTTCTCTGTTACACGACACAGCCGAAAATAGTTTTTGTACTCTCAGCGACTAAATCTTATTTACTCGGAGATAGACATGCACTCGATACATGGCTAAATATAGGCATTTTGAATGGAATGGGGTTTTTTTTTTTTACTCGAACATTCATAGTGTATCGCAAGAGATGTTTTTATGTATTCCCTTATTGCAAGTTACTGCAGAATATGATAAGATATGTTTTATAGAAAGTGGTAGGGAAGCATTTAGTACCGCATATAATCACATACATAGGCGTTTTAAAACTGCATCCAATATTCGAGATTGTTTGCAATTTGCGGGTTGGAAAAGAACGTAGCCTCTGTAAATAGCAAAGGAATACTATAGACGTAAATGTCCATCTTTTCTTCATTACAAGCTGAACAATTGTGAAAATCTGCAACAATTCAGAGCTCAGATGCTATAAGAAGTCAGGGCGCCTATCTTATGTTACCTTGGGGTGAGGGCGTCTCGTTGCTGTTTTCTGTGCAGGTCGAAATGTATTACTGGCCATGACAGTTATCATAACATTGGCGGTAGAGCTGAGATAACGCACGGTTTAACGATGTCATCTCTGTCAGGTATATGAAAGTTTTAGGCAACTTCGTGGATGGATAAATAGTGGCGGCATGGGCGGAGACGTTGGTGATGCAGCAGTAGGAGACATAGGTGTATCAACAGTAGGAGACATGGGTGTATCAACAGTAGGAGACATGGGTGTATCAACAGTAGGATACATTGGTGTATCAACAGTAGGAGACATAGGTGTATCAACAGTAGGAGACATAGGTGTATCAACAGTAGGAGACATAGGTGTATCAACAGTAGGAGACATAGGTGTATTAACAGTAGAAGTCATAGGTGTATCAACAGTAGGAGACATAGGTGTATCAACAGTAGGAGACATAGGTGTATCAACAGTAGGAGACATAGGTGTATCAACAGTAGGAGACAAAGGTGTATTAACAGTAGGAGACATGGGTGTATCCACAGTAGGAGACATAGGTGTATTAACAGTAGGAGACATAGGTGTATCAACAGTAGGAGACATAGGTGTATTAACAGTAGGAGACATAGGTGTATTAACAGTAGGAGACATAGGTGTATCAACAGTAGGAGGCATAGGTGTATTAACAGTAGAGACATAGGTGTATCGACAACAAGATACATACGTGTATCAACAGTAGGAGACATAGGTGTATCAAATGTAGACGACATAGGTGTATCAAAAGTAGGATACTCTGATGAGTCTCGTATCCCCCTTTCTTCCCCATATCTTCCAATCTCACCTAAATTCACCCTGTTATTTCAGCCACATTCTCAAATTTAGTGGCAAAAAAATCTATAAACATTAGTGCCGGTACTGTTTAAAAAAAATTGCTCGATTAATTAGTTAATTTTGATTAATTATATTTTATAATGCATAGTCTATATAGATCCTGTTAAGTCGCTATTCATAATTTCGCAAAATCGGTTAAGTTGCGGTAATTCCATGGCTCCTGAATTGTGTAGCGTAACACAACAAATTTATTCTGCTGTGCAAGAAATGAGGAAGAAAAACATTAAACAAATAATAATAATATGAGCGAAAAGAATGTAAGTAACAAAAATATAAATTATTAATAAATTTGAGGGAAAAAAATAGAAGAAATATTTTCTTAAATTTAATCGAATTTTAATCGATCAAATTAATTTTAATCTAATAAAAAATTAAACAAATTATTGATTAAATCGTTGAATTCCTCAGCCCTAATAATTTTTTTTTTTTTTTTAATTTTCCACCCCAATTTTAGTTCTCCCACGTATTGAATCGCCTCATACTCCCCGGCCGCCATCTTTGTCACAAGGCATAGCAGCAAAGATGGCAACCGGATAAAGTTATAATGCCCGGTCCGACAACCGCGCAATTAACTTTCTGCTCAGATTTGTCATCCTAAATAACTTTGGTTTGATCATAAAGATTAGAAGAGATGAACGAGTTTAATTTATGTGACTTTGAAAAAATTAAGTTTTATTTCTCATTTCAATAGTTCTTTAGCCATGTAATCCTTGAGTGTTTAAATGACATACCCATTTAACCCAGAAGTTACTTTGACATTTTTATTTTGATGGCAGACGAGGAACATTTTATTTTTAGTAGCTATTCCCCTTTTAACTGTTCCCGGTGTAAATTATTTATTACAGAATTCTTTATTAACATTTGTAATGTTATTTTGCTTTTCACCCTGATAAAATTTTTGTGCTTATCTTATCCATTACAGCCGTTTCTTCAGTACAGAAAATTATTGCTTCCTACGCTTATCCATGGTTTGTGTCTCGTCTTGCAATTTATAGAGTTTAAAATGTTGAATAAATTTGGGTTTTATGGTTTTATCAGGCAACCCATTTCACGCCTGAATGCCGGAGAAGCAGAATGAGAATTGGTTTAGTTAGTTCTTGCTTATAGAACAAAAAAACTGGTTTTTATCCCTAGGGCTATACGAGGGTTGTTTTAGCTTTTCTTTGTGCTGTATTGCCAAGTTAGAATTACTTGCCTTACATATAATTACTACTTTGCTCTTTATTCTTCTAACCATAAGTGTTTTCAATTTTTAATGATTTAACTTATGGTGTTTTTATTAACGTGGTGGCGCGCTCGACTGGTGTACCGATGGTTCGAATCCACGCGAAGGCGAGGATTTGTTCCCGGAGCCAAAGGAGTCCCCGAGTCACCCAGCTCTGAATGGGTATCTAACTAGACAATAGTTAGGTGGCTGGGGTAATGCGTGGAACCCTCAAAGCCGTGGCCCGTGACCACTGCATCACTTGCCAACAGATCATCTGTCATGGTCTGTGGACGCAAATATCTTCTGCATAGAAGGAGCGTCTGTATATCTAAGATCTAAGATAACAGATTTGCATATTCTACAGTAATGAATCTGGCAGCACTTTTTACAATTTGTTCTAGCTTATCAATGTTTCTGTAACATACCGGCAAAAATTTCAAAAGTTACTTCTTCGTGTTGGTTTTTTTTTTCATTAATAATATTTAGTTACAGTCATATACTAGCTGCCACTGCTAGCAATCATTTTATTTTAAGCGACGTTGGCTGGATAGGGCCCCCGTTTGATTGCAGCCCGGAGCCCCGTGCAGTCTTAATACGCCCCTGCTGCGGGTGGATTGGTCCCATACAAAAGATGCATATTGTATTGCAGGAATCAATATTTTATTTCCTTTTCATTAATTATTATTATTTATTTATTATACGGCTTTCTCGTGCACGTCATAAATGTGCGAATAAAACTTTTATTTAAAAAATGTAGAGAGAGGATCTTATAGACTAAAGACAGTAAAAAAAAAAAAAAAAAGTTTTTTTACTATAAATCTTTTATATACCAAACATAGCTAAAAGTATGTTCATTATAATGCGTATTGCACGTCAATCCTAAAATCCAAAATTTTAGTTAAGTCTCATATATAAAGGATTTCCAGTAAAACAATTACTACAGGCTGCCTGCTAAAGTACAGCTCAATTTGATCACGGAAAGTGTTATAAAAACATGTTTAATAAAGCGTGCAATGCGAGACAGATGAGCAATTAATAGCATTTACAATTACAGATCGGGAATAAATTTTTTTTAAAGTAACGTCAATATAATACGCACCGCACAGAAAGTACAGGAAAGTATTAAAAATCATGTTAAGCCTGGTCCCTTTTGGAACTCAGGACGTGTTAGCGCATTTTCGTATTATGTATCAGTACTTATGTTAGATATCAGCATTATGTAGTTATCAGTAATTGTGTTTAGATTTTAGACATATTTTTATGAATTTTCTTGTGTAATGAATATACCTGACATTTTTAAATTTAAAAGTCATTTCTTTACATTTTAACATTTTTTATTTTCTCTTTAATCTAACTACAAGTCACCACAAATGATGACGTTAAAGTCTCTAAACCTTTACACATATTCTAATGACGTCAACTAAAAAAAACAACTAATTCTTTTGCACGCCTTCGCACCACTCTTGAATGCTTGAAAAATGCTCTATTCGACTTCCGGCAATGGCGGCCGTTCCCTGTGCCAGTGTTAACTCTCGATTCGCAAAGTTTTTTGGTAGTTTTAACGGGGTTTTTTAACGGATCGAGTAACTGAGTGTTGATGCACCAATGGCAGGTCAGGACATACAAAAAACATATATACATCATGGGTCTAGGACTTATGGATCCTGTGATCATGGTGATGACAGACAGACGGACAAAACGGGGGCAATAGCGATTTCGACATCTCGAAAATGCGCTAAAAAGGGTCGTTCAATATAAATATAACACGCACCGCGACACTCTAGCACAAACATTAACCTTCTACATAGAGATAAATAGGGATAATCTAAAAATTCATTGATGTAAATACAGCACATTCGATGGATCAGAAATTTATATATATTATTTTTATCATCCGAACGAGTCTGCAAGGAAAATCTCAGCTCGTTAGCTTTTGAGTAAGTGGGTTAAAAATAGTTTTTTCAACAAGCAATCAAGCAGAAGCCACAAGTTAATATAAAGGATTTAAAAAAGGCTAATAATTGAGTATTAATTTTAAGTTTAACAGAATGGAAATACATCATTTATATACATGATTTTGAGACACTAACGTTCCATATACATTTATCACATAGGTTAAATTGTATTTTCTATATTCACTAATTCCAGGGAATTAAGTTTGTGGAAGTTTTCTTGCTTATAAAATAAGGCTAATTTTATTTTAGCCCAAATAGCCTGTAAAGATTTTATAGTTAGGTTAAATTAGTTTATCTTATCTTATCTTATATGTTACAGACGCTCCTTCTGTACAGAAGATTATTGCGTCCTACGTATTTCTATGGTTTGTGTTTAGTCCTGTATTCTTACTAGAGTTTTAAAAGATGATAAAGTGGTGGCTTTCCTGGTTTCTTCAGGCAACCCATTCCACGCCCGAATACCGGACGGAAAGAAAGAAAACTTGTATGTGTTTGTTCTTGCATATGGAATAAGAAAGGTGTTTTTAACTTTATGTCTATTTGAGGGTTGTATCAGATTATCTTTGTGTTGTATTTCTAAATTAGAATTAATTGCCTTATGTATAATTACTTATTTACTCCTGGTTCTTCTATCCTCTAGTGCTTCAAGGTTTAATGATTTAACTAATGGTGTTACTCTTGTCAGTTTTGAATATTCTCCAGTAATGAATCTGGCAGCTCTTTTTTGGATTTGTTCTAACTTATCAATATTTTCTTTGGTGGATGGGTCCCATAC
>MUZC01001947.1:332216-352848 GCA_002072015.1 Radix auricularia | reverse complement strand
TATATATATATATATTCAGTTTGTCGAAAAAGCCTTCATGGCGATACACTTGTTGGTTATTTGTGTTTTTGTTGTTCTATTCAGGCGTCCTCAAATCATATGAGGATGGATGCGATTTTTTTTTACCTGCGCTACCTTGCCAATAAGTTAAAAATATGTCTGTGTAACATCATTCACATCTGTATCCTCTGATAAATTCGCTCATCGTGACGATTCCCACATCAACACATAGACATTGTAAATCTATTGCAAGAAATAAGTTCACGCACTCGACAGCTGGCTCGGGTCTTGGAGATTCGCTCCTCATCTTGTTGTCCTTAAATCTCTCCCACCTGTGAGAGTGCAGCATCTTCTATTGTCTGTGACTAGGACGACATGCAACACATTATGTCGCCAGATAGCACGTCCGATGACTTCCGCATGGACAGCAAACGTTGTCACGTGATGGGTGTGTTGTGGTTGTAGTTCTTAGCCCAGGTCGTGTAAGGTGTCGTTACTTCTATCTTATCTTATCTGTGACAGTCGCTCCTGCTATAAAGAAGATAATTGCGTCCTACGTTTATTTATGGTTGTGTTTAGTCCTGATTCTTATTATAGTTTTAAATGATGATAACGTGTTGTCTTTCCTGGTTTCTTCAGACTTCAGGCAACCCATACCCGCCCAAGTTCCGGGCGGAAGAAAGAAAACTTGTATGTGTTTGTTCTTACATTCGGAATAAGAAAGATGTTTTTATCCTTATGTCTATCTGTCGGGTTGTATTATGTTATCTCTGTGCTGTATTTATAAATATTGAAAAAAGTGTACTCTTTAAAATAGTTACATCATGATATGAGATATGGCGTTTTCCGGACTTACAAATACCAAAACGTACTCAGTATTGCTTTGAGATTGAATATTTTAATAGCAGACGAAAAACTTGTGTAAATAGTTTGTTGAATACCTTCATCTTTACATACTACCAAATATTATTTAAATTTAATTTACAAAACATAACTTCCAATCTGACCATGGAAACTAATAAAGAGGAGACGTAAATTTAAAAAATAATCTACGTTTTCTGTTTTCTGTACACAGTGATTATTGATAGTTTTATAGATATATTAAACAACACGTGAAAACAATTTTTTAAACTGGTAATCCCTCATATATGATCAAATACCACGCGACAAAGTAGCATAAATATTTACAGATCGGGAAAACATTATAGAAGTATGCACCGCGCGACCGCATTGTATAAACATTTACATGCTACATAGAGATACATAGAGTAAATAAAAAATCTAATTAATTGTATTATTGTACATTTGATTGATCTGAAAATTTGCTAGAAAGCATTGCTAGCTGACAAAAGTCTATGTGCAAAATTTCAGCTCGACTGAATCGCGGGAAGTTGGTAATTTTGTACTATTTTTTTCATGACACCGACCACGGGCTGGACCACGCCAAGATGGTGAAGTTAATAAAGGGATGTAAAAAGTATTGTCTGGTCTATTTTCATCTGTTCATACGTTAATAATGTTCACTATTTTTCATCTCTTAATACGTCAATGAGTCTCTCTATTAATACCCTTATAACGCTTTCTATTTTCATCTAGTACAACGTTCATGATACTTTGTTCTGCCCCTCTTAATACTTTCTTAAAGCTCATTATTTTGATCAGCATGCACATCACCTATTGCGGATGGTTAGTTCAAGGACTTAGTGGGGCAAAATCTTCAAGTGTTATCTAAGAAATGTCAGCCCTCAATATAAGAAATGCCCCCGTCACCTAGGACGGGTCACAAAAACCACCTTCTCCCCCCCCCCCCCCAAAAAAAAAATCGCTCGCTGATTTCTATAACTAAGGAAAAAATCTTGAAATTCAAAATTCCTAAAAGTATCCGGTGCTTTTTTTTCTCTTTAATTGCAATGTATTCGTATTAAAGACAATTTCTATTTAGAGAAGAGTTTTAAAGTGAACAACGTTTTAAGTTTTAACATTTGTTTCATTAAACGTAAGACAAACTATGATTCTCATTAAAAAAAGGTGGAGGGGGCGGGATGTTAATTTTGTGTGATAGTTACATGGAATACGTTTTAATTTATAGATCTACCGCTTATATAAAATATATATGTCAGTATAAATAGTATATCGTGTTTACTGCACTGAAATGTTTTTAATTACCGTATCTTTTGTGGGGATTTGTTGTAGAGATTATGTGTGCACTTTTTCAGCGCAAAGTTTTCTAGTAGCTTAACAAAATACGCTACAAGTTTAGTAATCTCCAATATTCCCGATGGGAATGTTCTTCATCAAGTAGATCTACTTTACACCAGATGCCTACAAATATACGTTCGGCGCGGGTGTTTTAACTGAATTCTCAAATGTTTCGGGAGTTTGGCCCACTTTGTCTTTACTTCTTGTTTGCATACAGACCTGCATGTTGAATTTTCAAGTTCACGAAATAAATTGTATTTTTTTTTTAAAAGCTCAAGAAATGGCTTGTGTTGACTTTATTCAAGTGGACCTTACACCTGGACACATAACAAGGGAAAGTGGTAATTATGTAGAGCTACGGGTGGCCAAACCGCAGCTGGCGAGCCGCATGCCGCTCTTCTGTGTTCACATTGCAGCTCGCTTTTAATTTATGTTTCAAGTATTACTGAAAGATTTGCAAACAAGGTTTAGTGACCCAAAATGCTTCAATGTCACTCTCGACTGTTGTTATATATTTCAAAATGGTTATCAGTTACCGCAGGTCTGGCGTACATAATAATGATAAAGGATACTAAAATGTAGGTGCCGTTTGAAACGTTTTTGAGATTCCCTGGTTGGCATTGCACCGGCAATAATTAGTTGGCCACTTAGGTCATCCCTAAAAGAATGCCCCAACCTTAATCTCTCCCACCCCTCTCGCTTCCAACCTCTATTAATGAACTCTCCACGTTTCGTCACCCACCCCACCCCCCACCCCACACACACACCCATCAAAGTATCCACGTTCACATCTACACCACACACGGTTCAAGATGACCTTATCACCCTTGTAATTACCAGTGTTTTTGGCAACTATTTCTGAAGGGGCCTCCAGTACCATGAGGACACTCCACAGAAGTCTCAGATAATGTTAGGGATGGTGTTGTCGGGTTAGGCAGATTATGCGCTGCTGTAATGTCCACAGTCGTAACACTTGCGTCCGAGGAGATTAGAAGCACATTTCTTCACACTAGGACCTTTGAGTCTCAAAATCGCTAATAATTTTTCTACGATGTCCAACATGATTGCGCAGGTAACACACCAGTACACCATTCGCTAGCATTTTGTACTGAACTGAAAACCTTGACTGTCATATACCTAATGTGGCGAGTGTTAGACGGCAACTCGTGTAATCCCTTATGATAAAAAGGGAGGGCACAGGAGGGGGTCTATTATGATTTGACCACAAAATATACCAAGAGAAACCCCGATAAAGTTACGTCATGCCACAACTACAGATAAATGGTATACAGGACGTCGGGCTAAATGGGTTGGTGGTATGTAGAGGAGGTGTGCTATAGAGTAGGGTGTTCTATAGAGGAGCGTTGAACTTCAGAGGAGGGTGTTCTATAGAGTATGGTTGGACTATAGAGGAGGGTGGTCTATAGAGGAGGGAGTGACTATAGAGTAGGGTGTTCTATAGAGGAGAGTGTTCTATAGAGCAATATGTGCTAAAGTATTCCATCAGATGAGTAATAGTGTTGTGTGTTACACGAGCGCCTCTGAGGTAATCCCTAGACAAACAAGACAATACGACAAACAAGACAATACGACAGACAAGACAATACGACAAACAAGAAAATAAGAAAAATAATACATTACGATAAACAAGACAATACGACAAACAAGACAATTCGACAAACAAGACAATACGACGGACATTAAGTCATCCATGAGAAAATATAACGTCGTGTTATACGTGTATTATTTTTTTTATTTTGGGTTCTAATTTTTTTCCCAACCCAGTTTCAAACGATTCGATTGTAGCTAAAGTTTGTTTCACCCAATAGGTCCACACCACACCATCTCCAGACACACAGCTTGGCTAAGCCACTGCTTTTAACGGATATTCGCTCCTCACACAACTCGTGTTTTATTATTAAAGTCATGAACTTGTCTTATTGCATGTTCAAAATACAGCAGCTGTTTCAACATCATGAGATTATTCCGGACAGGGTTCAGCTTACAGTTTAGGCAATTTAAAAATATACAATGAAGATGAGGGGGTGATTAGTTGGGGGAAGGGGTAGGATGTTGCTGATGGGTGTGTGTGTGTGGGTAGTACGGACCATGGTATCACATGCTCCAATCTTAAGAGGACACATGTCATCTGTCATTTCCTGCCCGTCATCAACACTACGACTCTGATATCAAAGTGTGGGCCATCAAAGATGAGCGAGTGCTGGTTAGTTCATCAGTTAAGTCCGGCACGTCAGTGGACTCTTATTTCCTAGAAACACGCCCCAACTCTGCGCTCTTTAGATGACCACATCCACCAAAACATGTAGTCTTTCCTGTGGATACTAGCAGTGGGGATTATTTCTGTTACGTCCCATCTCTAAATAACCACCATACATACGTTCATCATAAACTCAAAGATACGAGTGACGTCATTCAGAACTTGAGATTGTCACACGGTGTGTAGGTCATCATGGATGAGTAAGTACTTATTATTTTATCCATCACCATGGATTCTATTTCCAATAAACTATTTTAACAGCGATAAAAATCATAAATAAATGTTTTAAAAAATGTTACAAAAAGAATTGAAAAATTGTAAACGAGAATTGGGTTTATTTACAAGAAAAGGAAGTAGATTAATTGAGACATTCTAATTATTACATTAAGCTTAAAACTTTGACTAGTTACATTTATGATGGAAAACTTGCAATTAATATATATAAACACCCAGTGGTGTGGTTCTGTAACGTAACGTAACGCTCAAGCGATGTACGACAGTCTACAGCAGTTAGTTTAGTTGAAACGCTGAGGAGCGATGTACGACAGTCTACAGCAGTTAGTTTAGTTGAAAAATCGTGTGTTGATGAGCGCTGTAAAAATATTTAATATGATGACGTCATTGTTTGGTGTGCATCGGTACGCAAAATACAACCCCTATTATTATTATTAAATAAATACTTTGCGTACATTTCATGAAGTTTAATAATTCGTATTTATCAAAAAAGGACAAGTTAGTTGGTCTTTAAAAAAAAGGTTGGCGCCGTAGGCGCCCAAAAAACGGGGGCGCCGCAGGCGCCACGGCGCCTGGCACAATCTAGTAAATAATATAAAACCCAAGTCACTTACTCACTGTCTCCGTAACGCTATGATGTTATTGTTCGAGCTTAATACAAGGTGTGCATCAGGAGGTGTGCAAAATTATTATACATTAAAGATTATTTCAAATAGTGCAACAGTCCATAGCAGTAAAGCGTGTGGTTTTTCTCGTCGTAAAAATATATTATATTACGTCTTTGTTTTAGCTTATGTTTTAATTTTGGAAAAGGGTAAATATATACGCGACACTTAAAAGCTTCTGAATTTAGATTTTTCAAATCAGTTTAGTCCATAAGCTTTTGTGGTCTCCCTGTAGTGCGTTTTGATTCTTAATTTGAATGTATCAGGGGCTCGAGATATGATTGCGTTTTTTTCCTTTATTTTATTTTTTTTTTCTTTCGATATTTTTTTTCAATTACTTTCAATGATCTATAATGTATTAAATTTTAAGGTTAGGATTAGTGTTAAGTAGTTTGCTAAAAAGAAAATTATTGTCAGCCTGCCGAATATACTCCACATAATTGATTTAGGTATCAAAATTTAATGAAATTACAACTGGTGTTCAGATATATACTTTTATAAAAAAAAATTCTCAAAGGCTAAAACTAAAATGTAGTAATTATCAGCAATACGTTAGCAAGGATTCAAATTAATACCTGAAACTTCCAATAGCACTTAAAAGACGTATGAATACTATAACACACGCAAATATATTAAACTAGCAAAATACACGCGCTTTGCAACGAAAAATTAGTATTTCAGTTTAGTGTTAAAAACCAGCGTTATACCAATTCAAAACGTATTTAGCCTCTTAACATCGCAGAAGTATACAACAACTTCCAATAGCGTTTTGCTCCTACCTACACGGGAAGTAGGAGATTTAATGATGAATCTGTTTCAGACAGCTTATAAAAGGAGAACAACCTACATTTTGGCCAACGACCCCACATGAATGGGAATTTTTAAAATCTTTTTTCGCCAGTTATCGTAGGGAGAGTGTGCTCAATAACTTCAAAAAAGTTTTATGTTTTACCTACACGGAAAATCGGTGAATTAGAAATAATTCAGATTTTTAATATGATAACAAAAAGTGCATTTGGCTCCCGGCCCCAGTAAGTGATAATTTAAAAAGTCTTTCGCCGGTAACCGTCGCGAAAGTGTGCTCAACTACTTCCAAAAGTTTCTTGCTTCTACCTACATGGGAAATATGGCAATTAGTGATTTTAAGTTTGTGTTTAGTTCATATAAGGAAAAAAACTACATTTGGGCCCCTGGCCCCCAGTTAGTTATAATTTAAATAATTCGTTCACCTGTTACCATCGCGGGAGTGTACTTTACAACTTCCCAAAGTTTCACTTTTCTATCTACACAGGAAGTAGGAGAATTATAGATTTTCAATTTTTATAACGCTCATTTGAGGAAAAGGGTAAATTTGGGCGCCATGCCCCCCCCCCCCCCCGAAAAGAGGGCATTGTAAAAAATTAACCAGTTATTTTCGTGAGAGTGTACGCAATAGCTTCCAGAAATTTCATGCTTTAACCTCCATGGAAAATAGGAGAATTAGTGATGAGTCAATCTTAATAAAGGTCATAAAAGAACAAAAACTTGTTTGGGGCACCGCCCTTCATAAGTGGGGAATTTAATATTCTTTTTCGCATTTATTGTTGTAAGTGTGCACCCAAGAACTCCCCAAAAATTCATTGTTCTACGAACCCGGAAATAGGAGAATTAGTGATTTTCAAGATTACTACAGCTCATTTAAGGAAAAATTTTCCTTCGGGCCCCCGCCCCCATGAATGGGAATTTTAACATTATTATTCGCAAATTATTGTCGAGAGAGTGCGCTCAATACACTCCAAAGGTTTCATGTTTTTTTACCTACAAGGTAAATTGGAGAATTAGTAGTCAGTTGGTTTTTTAATATAAGAAAAAAGACTGCATTTGGGCCCCCGGCCCTCCGTGAGTGGGAATTTTAATATTTATTTTCGCCAGTTATCGTCTGGAGAGTGTACCCAACAACTTTCCATAGTTTCATGCTTCTACCTACACGAGAAATTGGAGAATTGGTGATTTTAAGTTTTTACACAGATCATATTATGAAAAAAAACTTCATTTGGGCCCCCGGCCCATAAAAAGATATTTTTTCGCCTATTACCACAGCGAAAGTGTCCTTAACAACTTCCTAAAGTTTCATGCTTCTACCCCCTCGGGACATGGGAGAATTAGTGATTTTTAATTTTTATATAGCCAAAATACGGATTAAAAAAAGTTTTGGGGCTGGCATTTTAAATTCTTTTTCACCAGTTTTCGTTGTTAGAGGGTACCCAACAACTTCCCAAAGTTTCATGCTTCTATCTGCACAAAAGTTGGAGAATTAGTGATGGGTGAGTCAGGCAGTGACTGAAGGCTTTGCCTTTTATTAGTATAGATATATATCAACATTATACTACAAATTTATTTTATGATTTTTATTTATTTAAAATAAGCTATGATAACTACATATATAATAAATTAGAACTAGGTAGATCTACAAATACAGAAATTCTTTTCTTTTAAATAGAAATATCCGTATAATCTCTGCCTTCTTTCAATCTAAGGTATCGCCATTTACCAACATAGATTTAATTCATTCAATACTGCGTAATCGACTACATGTATTACATCAGGGGTGTCCAAACTTTTTGCATTGTGGGCCATATTCCTTTATGTAAAGATATTCGCGGGCCGGGTTAAAATAATATTATAAAAATGACATAGTATGATGAGTTTTTATTGTAAAATGTTAATGTGAATGGTGAGAGAATAAGTGACTCTCAACTACGTGATATCATACGCATCAAAACCATGGCATTGAGCCTGACCTCAACACTTACTGCATTCAAGATCTCAGTTTCACCATTCACATTAACTGAGATCTTGAATGCAGTAAGTGGTGAGGTCAGGCTCAATGCCATGGTTTTGATGCGTATGATATCACGTAGTTGAGAGTCACTTATTCTCGTCCTCACACAGATCTTGTTAAAATTCATAACTGAAAATGTCTGCTTACACAAGTATGTCGAGCCAAACAAGCTAAGCATCTTTTTTAAACAAATGTTCGAATTCCTTTTAATCTCTCTTTAACCATGAAGCTCACTGTAAAAGTCAAAGAGAAGAAATTATTGTCTGCTGCGACATTCAGCATCAATTTGCAGCTCAATGAATTCCAGGTGCAGTTTGCCTGCAGTATTATCAAAATCTACAGAGAAATATGAAGATTTAAAAAAACAACCATGTTTTTCTTTTCTATAGTTATTAGGTCATGAAAGCGTCTTTGAAATTCATCAGCCAAGGATGTAATATATGCATCATACCGATGCATTTACTAATTGAAGCTTCTTTCTGGTAAACTTGTCATGATTTCCGGCAGTGAGAGGAAATGTGTGGTATTAGGCTGCATTTGAAAAAGTTGCCTTTGAAAAAGTTGCAGCTTGTTCCCAAATTCGTTGATATGTGAATATAATTGGCTTACCACTGCATTGTGCTCTTGGAGAATTGTGTTGAGAAGGTTTATATGTCTGTTCACATCAACCGAAAATGCAAAATATGCAAGACAAGCAGTATCAGATAGTTCTGGAAATGGTTTTTCCTAATTTTCCATGTACTGCCCTATTTTTTTTTAATGTGTATACGCGCTGAAGTGCTGTCCCCCCCCCCCCCCCGACTAAACCATCTTATACCATTGTTATACACAACATCTTTTTATTCTCTCTGAATATCCAGAAGACATTGCTAAAACTGGCTGCGAAACAGGGTTTTAGAGCGAATAGAGTTCATATCCCTTATCATTGGCTTAAGAACTGACTGAACTGAACTGTCCCTTAACCCGACGCTGGGTCGTTGGGGCACCATTTTGAGCTGCGCACTATCTTATGCCAAGTGTCACGGTTCTGAGCTGCCTTCTGGGAATCGCTAAATGAACACGATCACATAAAAGGTGTTTAGCACAAGGACCTTCTTTATGAATGATATAGTGAAGTTTAAAAACTTTGCCAGCCTGACTAAGCTGACTTTGTTACAAACAAGTTTTTCTAGTCAACTGTGCTCACCAGTCATGGCGATAGCCATCAGTAATAAATACAGATATTGTTTACTTGGTAATTTAACGTCTTTATACACCAGAACAAACACAACCAAATACATTTGTTCCCTGGTCGGTCTTTAAGATTGAAGTCTAGTAATTGGTAAACAATACAATGATATAGACTTTCGCCATCCTTTGACGTACTCAAAACGGTAAAACTTGTCGACTTTTCTTATATTTAATGTTGTTAAAAAAATAATACGTTAGTTAATTAATTATTTCAGATGAGGCCATGGGCCAGTAAAAATAGCTTCGCGGGCCGGACTTTGGAACCCCTGTATTACATTAAGATTTCTTTGTTTAATTAAAATGTATTTCATTACAATCATCTAGGTTAAATAATTAATTATTAGATTTCTGGAATCCGACTTCAAATTATGACATACTCTATTCCATTCTTGAACTTTAGTCATTTTTTTAATTTTTTAATTTTTTTTTATTTTATTTTTTTTTTTTTTGCGGGGGGAGGGATTTGATTGCAATATTTGACGATTACAATTGTTGTAGAGATGACATAAAAAATTTAGCACTGCGGAAATTAATGATTAATTTTTCGGATAATCGTTATCCTCTCTATCCCTTAAAACTATTTTAATAGATAACATTGTGATTGAAATTAAAGAAAATGTTTGTTTTTTTTAATTTGATTTATTATAAATATTTATTTATTAACAATTAAATAGTTAGGTTTTCTTTTACGTACAAATTTTTCTATTTAATTTATTTTTTAAAAGTCTAACTTTAAAATAAGCTGTTTTAAAAAGAAAAATTACACATTGTTTTTACACAATTAAATATATCTCCTAACAATTTTTAAAAAAAAATAAATACTTAAGTTATGGGCATTTTAAAAATGCCCTAAAAGGGCACAAAATATGAATAAATGGTTAATAGGTCTTAGAAAAAAAAATCATAACTTTTGAACCACTTGGACTTGGGATAAAAAGATTATCTGTATGTTTTTGTTAATAATCAAGCAAGTTCTATACAGCTGTATTACTTTTATATTTTTAACATTAATTTGAAATTTTTATCCAAGTGCCTAACTTTTAATGCGTAATCAACTTATTTTTTTATTGCTAACTATGTTTTAAAAATGTTTACTGATTTGTTTATATTTTTGTAGTTAACTATTATATTAAACTAAAACTTGTAATATGTTAATTACAAATCTTGATTCTTTCTTAAAATTAAAAAAAAAAATTGTAATTGTAATAAGTGTTCCAATACAATATTTTTACAACTCATTTGTAATGTAACTTGCCTTGAAATAACACTAGAGAGATGAGACTTAACAATATTTTCCATTGTTAATATTAATATGCAGTGTTTTTCCATCGTATGCATAACTTTGAATTTTTAATTTTTTTTTAAATCTTAAAAATTAAAATATGGTTCAGAATATTTTTTTTAAAAAATGTCTTTAAACAGGAAAAATAACTTAATAAGACAAAAAATGTCAATTGCCTCTTTTTGTTATTTCCCTTGAAATATTCAGTTTAGTGACGTAATACTTCTTTATTTTTAGCTTTAATCAAAATTATCGATTAATTAAACAGTATTTTTTTCAAAAATTAACTAGTATCTCCCCCTCCCCCAACTCCACCCTTAAAAGTCTTGGCATAGGTCACGTGATATCCGCCTTCTCGGCGGTGGCCTTCGACACTGGGATCAACGATGATGACGTGGTGGACAGACTCAACTACTGGGTCATGTACGGCACCCTCCTCTTCTTCGGCATCAGCACCGCCGCCAAGCAGTACGTGGGGGAGCCCATCTTCTGCTGGCTCCCCCGGGAGTACAACGAGAAGCAGCACCGACGCTACGTGAACCACTACTGCTGGGTGCACAAGATGTACTACGTGCCGGACGACACGCCCGTACCTGAGCTGGAGCGAGACAGGTGATTGGGACGGGCGTTGTTATTTCATGGCGGAAATCTATTAATAGAAACATCCTGAGTTTCATTGAACGAAATTTATTTACATATAAATCAAATATCCGGGTATCTGATGTGTTTTGTGGCAAAATTGTTCATAAAAAGTTCTACCTCCAAAACGTGTAGTTTTAATTAAAATCCCCAGGTACTTACATGACATCGGGTTTTACCGCTGGTCCACCATTTTCTTTATCTACATGGCCTTCACCTTTCGAGTGCCGAAGTTCGCGTGGAGGGAGCTGAAGAACTTCTCTGGCATCAACGTCAGCAGAATAATAAGTAAGATAATCAGGGGGACTGCTGGGGGCCAATACCTTGCTGTCATGTATGTTCCAATACCTTGTCTTATATGTCCTAACCAGCGCAATATTTGTGCTACGCTACGGGGTCGGCATAATAAAAATATCAATACTTTGTTTTTTAATCTCATATTCTATGTTTTACCCAGGTTAATATTTTACGGCAAGATACACAACACGCTCATTTAATCTCGAGACCAAAATGTTTATTTTTTAAAGACTAAATTTTGAATTTTAAAAAATAACCAAGATTTACCCCGCATAGGGGCTTCACACTGACGTCCCAATGCCTTGCCATGTATGTTTCAATAGCCTGCCATATACGTCCCAATGCCTTGCCATGTATGTTTCAATAGCCTGCTATATACGTCCCAATACCTTGCCAAGTATGTTTCAATAGCCTGCCATATACGTCCCAATGCCTTGCCATGTATGTCTCATTACCCTGTCATGTATGCTCAATACCTTGTCATATATGTCTCCTTACCCTGTAATGTATGTTCAATACCTTGCCATGTATGTCTCATTACCTTGCCATGTATTTTCAATAGCCTGCCATATACGTCCCAATACCTTGCCATGTATGTCTCATTACCTTGCCATGTATTTTCAATAGCCTGCCATATATATACGTCCCGATACCTTGCCAAGTATGTTTCAATAGCCTGCCATATACGTCCCAATACCTTGCCAAGTATGTTTCAATAGCCTGCCATATATATACGTCCCAATACCTTGCCAAGTATGTTTCAATAGCCTGCCATATATATACGTCCCAATACCTTGTAAAGTATGTTTCAATAGCCTGCCATATACGTCCCAATACCTTGCCAAGCATGTTTCAATAGCCTGCCATATACGTCCCAATGCCTTGCCATGTATGTCTCATTACCCTGTCATGTATGTTCAATACCTTGTCATATATGTCTCCTTACCCTGTAATGTATGTTCAATACCTTGCCATGTATGTCTCATTACCTTGCCATGTATTTTCAATAGCCTGCCATATATATACGTCCCGATACCTTGCCGTGTATGTCTCATTAACGTTTCATGTATGTTCAATACCTTGCCATGTATGTCCCATTACCCTGTCATGTATGTTCAATACCTTGCCATGTATGTTTCAATAGCCTGCTATATACGTCCCGTTACCTTGCCTTGTATGTCTCATTACCTTGCCATGTATTTTCAATAGCCTGCCATATACGTCCCGATACCTGGCCGTGTATGTCTCATTAACGTTTCATGTATGTTCAATACCTTGCCATGTATGTTTCAATAGCCTGCTATATACGTCCCGTTACCTTGCCTTGTATGACCATATATCTCGCCTTTATGTGTGTACATGCTTCGGAATTGTGTTTCCCTTCGAGTTATGTGAAAATCTTAGGTATATAAGTGCCCCGTTACTCCTGTTAATGCGCATATTGTGTGCGTGACACATTGGGCTTGACTATTTGTCCGCATGTTGTTTCCATGTCACATCCTGTTACCTGTTTATCCGCATGTTGTTTCCATGTCACATCCTGTTACCTGTTTATCTGCATGTTGTTTCCATGTCACATCCTGTTGCCTGTTTATCCGCATGTTGTTTTCATGTCACATCCTATTGCTTTTTTATCCGCATGTTGTTTCCATGTCACATCCGGTTACCTGTTTATCCGCATGTTGTTTTCATGTCACATCCTGTTGCCTGTTTATCCGAATGTTGTTTTCATGTCACATCCGGTTACCTGTTTATCCGCATGTTGTTTTCATGTCACATCCTGTTGCCTGTTTATCCGAATGTTGTTTTCATGTCACATCCTGTTGCCTGTTTATCCGCATGTTGTTTTCATGTCACATCCTGTTGCCTGTTTATCCGCATGTTGTTTCCATGTCACATCCTGTTGCCTGTTTATCCGAACGTCCAGGTATGACCCTCGAGACCGCCAACATGGAGCAGGACAAAAGAGACAAACAACTGGGTCACGTGGCCGTATTTCTGGACCGATGGATCACCACGTACTTCAACAGTCCTAGGAGGTAGACAACATGGCATCTTAAGCTCTTTGTACTAGCCTTAGTTTAATAACTTGGTTACGGCAGAGAGAGATCTCTCAATAAAATTAGGTGGTATCTCAATAAACTAAACCTACAATAAACTAGTCCTATAATAAACAACCTCTTCAATAAATCAGTCCTACAATAAACTAGTCCTACAATAAACTTGTCCTATAACAAACTACTTCTACAATAAACTAGTCCTACAATAAACTAGTCCTACAATAAACTAGTCCTATAATAAACTAGTCCTACAATAAACTAGTCCTACAATAAACTAGTCCTACAATAAACTAGTCCTACAATAGACTAGTCCTATAATAAACTAGTCCTACAATAAACTAGTCCTACAATAAACTAGTCCTACAATAAACTAGTCCTACAATAAACTAGTCCTACAATAAACTAGTCCTATAATAAACTAGTCCTACAATAAACTAGTCCTACAATAAACTAGTCCTACAATAAACTAGTCCTATAATAAACTACTTCTACAATAAACTAGTCCTACAATAAACTAGTCCTATAATAGACTACTTCTACAATAAACTAGTCCTACAATAAACTAGTCCTACAATAAACTAGTCCTACAATAAACTAGTCATATAATAAACTAGTCCTACAATAAACTAGTCCTACAATAAACTAATCATATAATAAACTAGTCCTACAATAAACTAGTCCTATAATAAACTACTTCTACAATAACCTAGTCCTACAATAAACTAGTCCTACAATAAACTAGTCCTATAATAAACTAGTCCTACAATAAACTAGTCCTACAATAAACTAATCATATAATAAACTAGTCCTACAATAAACTAGTCCTACAATAAACTAATCATATAATAAACTAGTCCTACAATAAACTAGTCCTAGGCATATTAACAAAATAAAAGTTTTATAAGAATCAGCCAAGTAGTTATTTAAAAATTCATGTTTTCAATATTGACCACAGGTACAAGATTAATTCATTTTAAATTTGTTTCAGAAACGGGAGGCTGTCAAAATTTCGGAACGTTCTCGAAAACCTCTTCATCTGCTACGGCAAACGCTCAGGCCGCTACCTTGTCATCATCTACCTCTTCATCAAGTTCCTCTACCTCCTCAATGTCATCGTCCAGTTCATATGCATCTCCGCCTTCCTCAAACTCAACTACTGGACCTTCGGCTACGACATCCTACGGACTTTCACGGAGACCGGCGAGTGGGTGGACGAGGTCAACTTCCCGAGGATGTCGCTGTGCGACTTCAAGATCCACCACCTCGCCACCGTCAACACCTTCACGGTCCAGTGCGTGCTGTCGGTGAATATCTTCCTGGAGAAGATGTTCCTCGCGCTCTGGTTCTGCCTCGCCTTCATGCTCGTGGCTAACTCGTTCAGCCTCGTCAAGTGGAGCATCCAGCTGCTCAGCGAGAGGCGAATCACTGAGTTCATGACCAAGTACACGGGGATGATCTTTCCGGACTCGCCGGAGAGCAACGTCTCGGAGAAGGATCTCAAACACCTTGTCAGAAGGTACCTCAAGGCCGACGGCGTGTTTGTGGTCAAGATGGTCGAGTCCAACACTACGGACATGCTGACCTTGGACTTGATACGTCAGATCTGGTTACACTACTCCAATACTCGAACCGTCGAGCCCAGCGCCGCGAGTAGGCACTCGCCAAAGGAGAATGGAGTAATTGGGAACAAGCTTGAGACTGATATTTGATGATGTCATGACATGGAAGAATGGGGTACAACCTTGAGACTGACAATTGGCGATATCGTGACATGGAAGAAAGGGGTACAACCTTGAGACTGACTTGCCGATATCGTGACATGGAAGAAAGGGGTACAACATTGAGACTGACTTGACGATATCGTGACATGGAAGAAAGGGGTACAACCTTGAGACTGACTTGCCGATATCGTGACATGGAAGAAAGGGGTACAACCTTGAGACTGACTTGCCGATATCGTGACATGGAAGAAAGGGGTACAACCTTGAGACTGACATTTGACGATGTCGCTAATATAAAGTTATGGGTTATAAACGTTGAAATTACCGTGTGTGTATTTAGGGTATGATCTATAGTGTAATATTTTTCACATTATGGATAGATAAATATTTGAAATATCGTCAGATGTCTTTATGGTACGCAGGGCAAGTATAGTTGATCTAATTCAGTTACTTATATAGAACATCCCGAGAAAGAGTAAAAAGTTGTCAATGTTTGAATTTCAAAAAATAATAATGAAGAATAATAGTAATAGTAGTAGATTTATACATTTAATTGTAGGGTAAAGATACATTGCCTTCACTTTCAACTTAGAAGTGAAAAATGCCTAGTGTACAGTCCAGTAAATCAAGGGAGGCCACCAGATAAAATAACCTTCAAACGTCATGTGATAAAGTTTTGTTTATTAGCTTCCCTTTGTTCAAGATCTAAAGCAGTTGGTAGAATTCTTCCATTATTAATTTTGATACACGTGAAACATTTGTATCAGAATAACAGGTTACACTCAACATATATTTTTTTCTTTAAACTTGCTGCAAGTATCTTTTTTAAGAATATAAATTAAAAGACATAATTCCATCAACTATTAAAGTGTGATCTATATGATTTTGAAAATTGGCTGAAGAATTTGATTTCTAAATTAGTATTTTTGATTATTATTATTTTTTTTTTTTTTGAAAATCAAATTAAATGATTCAAACTTTTGGAAACTGTTTTAAAAAGCGATGGTATTTATTAATCTTGAAAATTTTATTTTTTTTATTTATTTTTTTTTTGGAGGGGGGGTAAACACTAACATGAATTTTCAACCTGGAACATAACAAGTTTACTTTTACTTTTACTAAATCGTATTAACATTATGGCTATATTACGTGTGTCAGATATCAAAATCGTGTTAAGATATAAAACTAATACAGATATTGGTATCAGTGCCAGAAGTTGATATGAGCTTCGTGGATGATAATAAAATAACTTATGAAAGGAAAATAAATAATTTAGGATGTGAATGTTATTTTGAGCAAAAAAATATGAAACATACCAGGACTTACTCTTTTTGAAAACGAAATAATTAAAATTTATTATACAGACTATAACATCCTTTGTTTATTTAAAACTTGGACAAATTCTCTAGACTCTGGACGATGTATGATGTTAATGTTAAATTTCTCTAACATTGATTATTGTTAATGTTTTATGTCCAATGTTACATGTCCAGGGTGGTCGGGCATTATTTTAAATTCTGAAGTTACGTTAGGATACTATTTCAGTATTAATTCACATCAGAGTAGGGTTGGTAACAGCCAGTGACGTAGCTCATGTAGTCCACCCCCCCCCCCCCCCCGCCTAACGACTTACCCCATGGACCTCAACCGAGTCCTCTAGTGCCGAGCAATGCGAACATACATAATTTTACATTTTGGTGTCACCTTTTGTGATGGTGTCTACCGGTTTAAGTTTAATTTTTAAAATCCAATAGCACATTTTTGTTTGTTCCAACAATCTTCTTCTGTCAAATTGCAGAATAAATATTTATTTCGTCATCCCCCCCCCTTCCCGTTTGTCACTTTTAACGTTTAAACATGAGTTGTTTTGTGTGTGTGTTTGTTTGTTTGTTTCCCCACCCCAATCACCCACGCCCTCCCCTTATTTCTAACGGACTAGACCACTAAACACCGAGAAGTTAAACTTCATGGGTTAAAACACGAATACACTCAGCTAACAATACACTCATGTAAAAATACACACGTGTGCTATGTTCAGAGATGCAACATTCATGTCTCATTACTGTTTTATTATGAGCAATCAAGTAATATGCACAAGATGGCCTTTTTTGTATCGGTGGTTCACAGTCAAAATTATAGGTGATCTAAAGCGAATTACGCCAAGAAAGTAAAAAATATGGAATATTTCACTGACATTAAAATTAAAATTCATCATTCAAATACACATATTCATTGACATCATGTAAGAGCTATACTATATTAAATACAATAAAATTAAAATTTATAAGTCAATCTGATAGTCTTCAATTAAGTTCAAGTTTGGTATTGTATTGAATAATATTGAGAGGAATAATAAAAGTCATGTCCATAAGAATAATTTTTTCCATATCTGCTATTATTTGACTTTGAAGAACATCGTGTTTAACATGTCAAAGGTTGACTGAGTCCAGTGTCAATGTCATATGCATCAATCAAATTTCTTTAATTTAAAATAACGTATCTTTTATTGTCCCACATTTTTAATATACTTTTTTTGTGTGGTCTAAGTACTCTAAGTGATAGCACGCTGGACTGCCGAACGTAGCAAGAACTCGAGATACGGGTTCGATCCTCGGTACTGGCAAGTCCCCGGGCATTGTGCTAGCCACACATTCCCTTGCTCGTTAGTGGTGACTTAATAAACTTGTGAACACTACTTCACTTGCCCTAGAGCCCACCATGGACTGAAAAACGGGCTATTTATTGATTTTTAAAAATGTAAATGTCATGAGGATATCACATTTTTTTGACTCATGTGATTTATTTTTTAAAATCTTTTTATTATAGATTGGTTGAAGTTAATAATTTAAACAGCTGCAGATTTTTCAAAGTTGCAATCATACGTCCAAGTTTAGGTAAATTTTGAATTACATTTGTAGCTGCTACTATATATATAATTCTCTTCATGCAAGCTGTCTAACCCCATAGACCAATCCGCTGGCAAGAAAAGCTAATGCAGAGGGTGGGGGGGGTCGTCGAGACTAAGGCAAAAATGCGTTCAATTGAGGTCAATTACTTTCCCACTTTCTTCACAACATGGCTGTAAGTGTAAGCTTTGTTTCTCGACATTGACATAATAACTTCGTGCTCTCCGTTGTGCTCAGTGATAGAAAAGTAGTCACACACTCTCCTCGACAATTACTTTTTATATACAGCAATTGTATTTTGCTATCTTATGAGATCCTTATTTTCATTCACTCACATTCCCAATCGTTTGCCCAAACCCACCCCATTTGGACAGCTGTGTTTTTCAGGAAGTCTTCACCCGTCACTAAATCGGTAGCGGCGTATGCTACGATGCGGGTCGGCTATTAGTTTATGTTTGGCAAACTAGTGTGTTGAGGGGTGGGGTTGACAAGTAGCTAACAACAGAGCACATGTTTCCAGAACAACAATGCGTCGGCAATTATCCCCACCCCAAGGTCCATTCGCTTTGTTTTGATGTCTTCGTGATATAGTTTGTGTCTGTTCACCCACCCCTTTCTTTCCAATATTTATGAGCGACTCTGCGGCGTATGCTACGCCGCGAGCATCTAGTTCTTTGTAATTTAGTTTTAAAAAAGAGTTAAAACATAGCCATACATTTTTAATTTGGGCCCTTATTAATTCAAACCAAATTGATTTTATTTAAATAATTTAACGGGATGGCCCTACGAACTGAAAGTAGCAGTAGCAATCAAAGTTGCCTAAACAAATTTAGAAGAGAGGAAATAAATAGTTTGATGAAAGCTTTGACGATTGGCAATTGTCTCTGCTACTTTCTAATTTCTAGATCTAGAATAATGATGTCTTTCACTAATAACACTAGCTACAAAAATTGAATATGTTTCTGAAGACAAAACTAGCTGCCAAAATTTAATATGTTATCAATGTTATCATGATGAATAATATCATTTCGTTTGAAAAGTTGGATTCAAGTCTTAACAGTCGCATACTAATACAACGTTGATGAACTGTTTTTGTCACAATGGGAATGTGTTTAAATAGAGAGAGACGTTAAACTTTGAACACACAAAGCATGATAAAGAATGATCATTGCAATGAAAATAGAGTATTGGGGATATCAGTAGCAGCTTTTTAGCGCATTTTCGAGATGTCGAAATCGCTATTGCACCCGTTTTGTCCGTCCCTCCGTCCGTCTGTCTGTCATCACCCTTGATCACAGCATCCATAAGTCCTAGACCCATGATGTATATATGTTTTTTGTATGTCCTGACCTGCCATTTGTGCATCAACACTCAGTTACTCGATCCGTTTAAAAACCCCGTTAAAACTACCAAAAAATATTTCGAATCGAGAGGTAACACTAGCGCAGGGAACGGCCGCCATTGCTGGAAGTCGAATGCACAATTCCTCAAGCATTGAAGAGTGGTGCGAAAGGGTGCAAAATAATTAGTTGTTTTTTTTTAGTTGACGTCATTAGAATATGTGTAAAAGTTTAGAGAGTTTTACGTCATCATTTGTGGTGACTTGTAGTTGGATTAAAGAGAAAATAATTATTTTTTTTAATGTAAAGAAATGACTTTTAAATAAAAAAATGTCAGGTATATTCATTACACAAGAAAATTCATAAAAATATGTCTAAAATCTAAACACAATTACTGATAACTACATAATTCTGATATCTAACATAAGTACTGATACATAATACGAAAATGCGCTAACACGTCCTGAATTCCAATAGGTACCAGGCTTAACATGATTTTTTTATGCTTTCCAGCGGAAAAGAGTTAAAATGATCAAAGAATACAATTATTACAATTCAAATAAATTTTCGTTTCTTTTAAATTTGTCATAGAAGTAAATGTAGGCGAGGGTTGTTTAAAAATCGGATGTTTTTTTTTCATATTAAATATTAATACTTTGTGAAGGGTGATTTTGTTTAGTGCCCTTTGATTTAAAATTAGAAATAAATAGGCGCATGTCGTTCCAATGGCATATTTAAAGTTCATTTTAAATATCAATCGTTCAAATAGCAATTTTTAAAATTTGTCATTCTACAAGATCCTTCTCATTTGAGGTCGTAATATATATATATATATATATATATATAAATAAATATATATAATAAAAATATGTATATATGTACAAATACAAATGGTATTCTTTTGGTACATCACCTAATAATATAACGTGATAGTCGAACATGTAAAATGCTACATAATAA
>MUZC01001947.1:278211-311266 GCA_002072015.1 Radix auricularia | reverse complement strand
ATGTCGTAGCACTAGTTTCCTGACTAGCGCTACGACATGTCGTAACGCTAGCAACATCCGACCGGGTCGTCTGCCGCTACGACAAAATTGTCGTAGCGCTTGCCACATCCTTTTAATTAACTAACTTAAGTACATTTTTTTTAGTTTTACTAAAACTTTTAGTATTTCAATTTCAAAAATAAGTTTAAGTTTAGGCCGAAGCCCTCACCTTCTCTGACCTTGACTGAATTTAATTAAGTCTGGTCGTGTAAAGTCAAAGTACTCAAAGTAAAGTTTAGTAAAGACTAAGTCTTAGGAAGTTAATTTTAATTAGTTATTGTAAATTTAAATTTTGGCTAGAAATTTTTTGGGTTTCAGATAAGGCTGATAATGATAAGGGTCTACTACATGTTTTGACACCTTTTGCCACTTACCTAGAGCCTTCTAGAGGAAAAATATTAAATTTTATGTCCACCAGAGATTAAATGTACCAAGTAAGCACTTCTCGCTCTATCTATCACTAGTCAGCCTAATAATTTAGTTTAGGCTTGTTAAAAACTTTATGCTGTCAGGTACATGGATGTGCGTGTTTGCCAATATTCTCTGTAAGCTGCGGCTTTGCCATTCACAGCACAGCAGTTAAGAGTTACTGCGCAGCAAACTTTGATAAAAATAGTATATGTGTATGTGGGATGTCATTTTTTTAAATGGATTATTTATACACAAGCTTAATTATTTAGCACACAATTTAACAAAACTTAGGGGTAACATTGGGGTTAGCACAAACACTTTAGAAAGTAGGATGTTCACACATTCATTCAATAATTATTTAGATAACATTACTTTATACACACGAGGAAACCATCTGTGCTGGTCACCATTTTAATGACAGCAGGATTTACAAGAAACATATGTAACAATCTGATAAGATGGCACTAAGACCAAGGTGACCCGGCTTTGGGGGGGGGGGGGGCNCCCGGGTTTGGGGGGGGGGGGGGTCAGGGTTTCAATCTGCCTTTTGTCTCTTTCACACAACCAATCTAGGCCAATAGATCAGCCGCATCATCTCCTATAGATTTAAAAAAAAAGAATGACCTTAATGTTACTAGCTGAAAAGTGGCAAAACCAATTTAACATTTTTCAGCAAAGGATAAAATTAAAAATTTTAGAAAATGAGCCGAATGAAATAATCTTTTTTTTTATTTTTTCTCCCCATTATACATAAGTAAGGTGCAGTTATACAGCTAAAAAAGAAGAGCCATGGATGACCCATCATCAGGTTACCATGGAGCAGATGCTGCTATTCTACAAAATGAAGGCATTCAGCTAGCACATCTTGCAGTGCAACATGACAGCGCTCAGCATTATGACATGGCAATATTTTATTATTCGGTGTGTGAAATTATGCTTCAGGAGCTCAATACAAAATATATGTTTTTGCTCTATAAATATTTATAGGTATTTAGTTAAAAATATGTTATAATAATTTGTGAGAGAAATATGCACATTTAAGACAACTAACATTTCTTTTTTAATTTCCACTTAAAAACTTTTAGACCTTAAAGATATGTTATAAGAGTATGCAAAATTTATCTTTTGAATGCTTATCGGAATAGTTTGTAATTTTTTTCAATTCAGGAAGCTGCTCAAACTCTACTTGCTGCAGCCGAGGCAGGGTCACAGGTTCCTAACATTGCAGATAAAGCTTCAGAATATATGTTAAGGGCAGATGCCCTTAAGAAAGCTTGTAAGTAAAGTAACTAACAATTAAGTGAAAATGTGCAATCAAGTCTGAAAGGAGGGAAATGTTAAGCCAAATATGCCAAAGCATTAAAAAAATGCAACAAGCGTATGAAAACATGAAAGCAAAGTGGTGTCTTAAAGCCATGTATAATCATAATGATTTGTTAATCTATTGAGCGCAGTACCTCAGCAAGCTGGGCTCACAGCGCTTGACATAAAAATAGTAACACGCATATAATTATCAATTCATTCAATGTAAAACATTATTATCCTGCCTAAAACATATGATGAAATTACAGTGTACATGTAAAACATTATTATCCTACCTAAAACATATGATGAAATTACAGTGTACATGTAAAACATTAATATCCTACCTAAAACATATTATGAAATTACAGTGTACATGTAAAACATTATTATCCTACCTAAAACATATGATGAAATTACAGTGTACATGTAAAAACTTTTGACAACCACTGGACTCACCTTTTCTCCCCATTACACAATATTAAATCTCTTGCCTACAAATAATCTACCATATTGTTATTACTGTTTTGGCAAATTCAATATCTTGTATTCACATTCCAGCAAAGTTTTAATGTTTTTTTCCCCCTTTTCCATACATTGTTTTTAAAAATATCCTAAGTTAAGTATATTGTTTTTTTTTTAAGCAGTATGTTTTTTGTTTGTTTGTGTAAGCAGCATACACTCTTACTTAAATATTCTCTTGTATTCTTCTAATATAAAAAGTGACTTTATTATTTTACAATATAATTTCTACCTTGTTTTAAAATCCTTTTCTTGCCAGTAAAGTCCCCAGTGACTGCAAAATCTTTAGAGTCTTCGAAATCAGTGCAACAGGTTTGTAAACATTTAAAAAAAATTTGAAATTTGATTTAATCTTTAATACAAACTGACCTTAAACTAAATTTCTTCATTTGCTTTATTATATTAGGAACCTGATATTTAAAAACTAAAGTGTTTACAACAGGATCTAGATGAAAAATCTGTAAAGATAATAATTCATTTTTGTATGGAAATTTGGCGTATACAAAGCCCTGTCTTCTTTGTTTTATAAATCATGAAACAATCATTGTTTGGAGTGTCATGATTTGAGAGTTTTATAAGTCATGAAACAATCATTGTTTGGAGTGTCGTAATTTGAGAGTTGAGTTTCTATTTTTCTGGTGCAGTTGTTGAAAAAGAAATAAATAAAGATAATGTTTTAGCTAGGATATTAGGAGTTATTAAGAGAAGATGATTGTTGATTGGTCTTGTGATGATAAGTTGGTGATATATTGTGTAATCACAGGGAGAGTTTGTTAATTCTCATCTGGTTTCTATTACTNTCATGAAACAATCATTGTTTGGAGTGTCATGATTTGAGAGTTTTATAAGTCATGAAACAATCATTGTTTGGAGTGTCATGATTTGAGAGTTTTATAAGTCATGAAACAATCATTGTTTGGAGTGTCATGATTTGAGAGTTTTATAAGTCATGAAACAATCATTGTTTGGAGTGTCATGATTTGAGAGTTTTATAAGTCATGAAACAATCATTGTTTGGAGTGTCGTAATTTGAGAGTTGAGTTTCTATTTTTCTGGTGCAGTTGTTGAAAAAGAAATAAATAAAGATAATGTTTTAGCTAGGATATTAGGAGTTATTAAGAGAAGATGATTGTTGATTGGTCTTGTGATGATAAGTTGGTGATATATTGTGTAATCACAGGGAGAGTTTGTTAATTCTCATCTGGTTTCTATTACTATAATGTTCATCTATATTAAGATAAGTTATTTATATTATACACCTTTAAGATTTTACCCTAAGAGAATGAATCTGACCACTGAGATAAGGGACCATTGTTCAAGTTGATTCAAACCTTATCACCTATATATTCACTTGTTATATAGATACATCTAGTTTGCATCACTTGCTCTCAAATATTGCCAATGAATGAAAAGTTTTGGGATGTTTCATTAAGTTTGCATTGCTGTTTAATTGAATTATTTTTATAAGTTTAAAATGTGCTATATCTCAAATGTTAGTGAAGAACACATTTTGTAATTGTCAGAAACAATAAACTTTTACCTATATTTTAGCTTGAGCTAGAGAAGGCAAGTTTTCTGTTGAAGGAAGCTCTGGATGAAGATGAACAAAACAATGTTGAGGAAGCTATAAGTCTGTATTCTGAGGCAGTATCAATGTGTTTGAAAATTGTGAGTTCAGACTTTAGCTGATTTATTTCTTAGTAAAACAAGACACATTTATGACTCGCTCTTTATAAAACAAGACACATTTATGACTCGCTCTTTATAAGACAAGACACATTTATGACTTGCTCTTTATAAAACAAGACACATTTATGACTCGCTCTTTATAAAACAAGACACATTTATGACTCGCTCTCTATAAGACAAGACACATTTATGACTCGCTCTTTATAAAACAAGACACATTTATAACTTGATCTTTATAAAACAAGACACATTTATAACTTGGTCTTTATAAAACAAGACACATTTATAACTAGATCTTTATAAGACAAGACACATTTATAATTTGATCTTTATAAAACAAGACCCATTTATAACTTGCTCTTTATAAAACAGATACAAATGAATATTTTTGTTGATCCAGTTGACTATGCACAAAATAAATATTTTTTTAGCGCATTTTCGAGAAGTCGAATGCGCTATTGCACCCGTTTTGTCCGTCCGTCCGTCCGTCTGTCATCACCCTAGATCTCAGCATCCATAAGTCCTAGACCCATGATGTATATATGTTTTTTGTATGTCCTGACCTGTCATTTGTGCATCAACACTCAGTTACTCGATCCGTTAAAAAACCCCGTTAAAACTACCAAAAAACATTGCGAATCGAGAGATAACACTGGCGCAGGCAACGGCCGCCATTGCCGGAAGTCTTAGTATTATCAAAAGTATTAGTTTTTTTTTTTGTTGACGTCATTAGAATATGTGTAAAAGTTTAGAGAGTTTTACGTCATCATTTGTGGTGACTTCAATCAAGATCTTAGCGGCCCAGGGGCAGAAATTGAAAACTTTTTCGAAACAAGCTTCAACATTCAACTACTTTCACCAAGATTGGCAACTACGATCTATCAAACAACAATTGACGGAGTATTTGGGCGATTAGCTGATTACAATTTAGAATGTTTCATTTATGAGTCCTATTTCAGTGACCACAAACCACTTGTAGTTAGATTAAAGAGAAAATAAAAAATTTTAAAATGTCAAGAAATGACTTTTAAATAATTTTTTTTCAGGTATATTCATTACACAAGAAAATTCATAAAAATATGTCTAAAATCTAAACACAATTACTGATAACTACATAATGCTGATATCTAACATAAGTACTGATACATAATACGAAAATGCGCTAACACGTCCTGAGTTCCAAAAGGGACCAGGCTTAACATGATTTTTTTATCAGACATTTATTGCATTAAGAGTTAAGACTATCCTCTATTTAACAGAGAGACAGCACAGCTGATCCAAAATTGAAAGAAGGTGTAGTTAAAATGGCTACACAAGCATTAGACAGGTTGGTCTTAATTACTTGGATTTCAAGCAAATTATTTTGCAATCTTTATAAGTATCCACAAAATGAAATTATTCAAGTATAAATATTCATGTAAAGTAATTTGAAATCAAATCTGATTTATATTCCTTTAGAGCAGAGGCCCTAAAAAAACCAAATACAAAATCTGTTCCTGCCTCCAACAATACGTCTGGTTCTACAGTTCGTACTCTCACAGGTGACTTATTTAATTAATTGATGTATGTATGTATTGGGTATTCATCTAGTTATAGTGCTGATTAATGTTCTGTATTAATGACTTATTTGTACCCTTAAAGAAATATTTATCAGCATCTTGTCCAGGATGGGTTTAAAACAAACTTTGTACCTTTGGGAGGGACATAAATTCATCTGTGTGGTTTAAAACAAACTTTGTACCTTTGGGAGGGACAGAAATTCATCTGTGTGGTTTAAAACAAACTTTGTACCTTTGGGAGGGATAGAAATTCATCTGTAAATTTGAAAAGAAAATGATTACGTTGATGTGTTAATTTAAGGTTTCCTTATACTTTGCTTATTTTTTTTTTAAGAATGTCAGTTATAGATTAGGTTGATCTTTATATTATATTTCAACCTGATTTATGTCCCCTTCAATTGAGTTTATTTTAAATTTAAATGTGATGTGCATCTTTCAGGGAAGGTAGTTCCTCCATTAGGCTTTGGTGCTTTCTCAGAGGGTGATGACGACAAGGACAACAGCCAAAGATTACTCTCCACTGCACCAACAGCTCCTAAAAGTGGTATTTCCCAGTCATCATCTTCCTCCACATTAAGAACTGGCCTGATCAATGTTGGGCCCAGCTCTTACTCTAAAGATGAAATAGCTGTATTAAGGTAAAGTATTTGTAAGACTTTGTACTAATCAATGCTGGCCCAGCTCTTACTCTAAAGATGAAATAGCTGTATTAAGGTAAAGTATTTGTAAGACTTTGTACTAATCGATGCTGGCCCAGCTCTTACTCTAAAGATGAAATAGCTGTATTAAGGTAAAGTATTTGTAAGACTTTGTACTAATCAATGCTGGCCCAGCTCTTACTCTAAAGATGAAATAGCTGTATTAAGGTAAAGTCTTTGTACTAATCAATGTTGGGCCCAGCTCTTACTCTAAAGATGAAATAGCTGTATTAAGGTAAAGTCTTTGTAAGACTTTGTACTAATCAATGCTGGGCCCAGCTCTTACTCTAAAGATGAAATAGCAGTATTAAGGTAAAGTCTTTGTAAGACTTTGTACTAATCAATGTTGGGCCCAGCTCTTACTCTAAAGATGAAATAGCTGTATTAAGGTAAAGTCTTTGTAAGACTTTGTACTAATCAATGCTGGCCCAGCTCTTACTCTAAAGATGAAATAGCTGTATTAAGGTAAAGTCTTTGTAAGACTTTGTACTAATCAGTGCTGGGCCCAGCTCTTACTCTAAAGATGAAATAGCTGTATTCTGCTGTATTAAGTTAAGGTATTTGTAAGACTTGGTACTGTCCAAACAGGGAAGCCTTACAACCTGATGAATTACATATGGCCACAAGATCTTCTGCTTTTTGCTAAACGGAAATTGATTTATAAACAAAAATTAATTAGTTCAAATTTGTTTGACTAACTGTAATAATAAAAATTATATCAAATGTGTAAATTGATTCACTATTTATGTTTGAAATTATTTCCCACTAATGAGCAAAACAAAACAATAATAATTACTATGCAGCACTTTTCAGAAAAGGTTGTTCACCATTTGTTTGTCACCTGCAAGGTTTCTTAACCTGTCCTATAATCTGCAGCCCTAACTTTTTCCTTTTTCTTTTTTTAAAAAAAAATTAAAAGATATCTTCAATAATGACATTTTCATTTCATAACATTGAAATTAAGAAAAAAATGTATGAGAGATTAAAAATGTATACCTTTACTTAAAATTTAAAGCCTCTTTGGCACTAAAGTTCCCTTTTCATCTCACACCTCGCAGTGGAAATCCTGGGAAACTGCCATGTAAATGAGGGCATTAAAGGGCATTGATGCCTACTGTTCATTATAAATGGGAACTTCACAGAATTATATTACTTTTTGTATAGTTATGGGATTTTAATATAAAATCATATGGTTATCAAACACTAAATCTTTAAAAATTGTGTGCAACCGAGGTTTTCAAAATAATTATTATAATATTTATAGCAGGGGTCAGGAAACCATGGCTAGGGAGCCTCATGTGGCTCTATAGATGGCTGCAAATGTTCAATGATATAAAAGTATGTTTCTTCAGACTCCTTTGATCTACATATTTATTGCATTAAAAATTTGAAAAAAAAAAAAAACCCAATAAAAAACATGTCCAAGTCTGCATGAAGATTAACCTCACCACATAATAACAAGACTACGTACGAAGCCAGGAAATCCATATAGCACCATAGGTGGCATTAATGGCAAGAAATGCTCATTATTGATTAGTAACAGCCTAGCGTTAATAGATAGAATTTTGAGACATAATTATTACACAATTAGGGGCTATCCATAAATGACACCATGCTCATGCAAGGGGGGGGGAGGGGTATTTACATGTGTGATGAGGGAATGTGTTAAAGAAATGTTATATCACATCAAAACGCACAACTTTCAATAAAAATTTTAATGAAACATTTAATATCTTACAATTTATTTAATGAAGGTTTAAATTGCTTCACACTGTTACCATATTTAAGTGCAATCTTACACTAAATACATACTTAAATGAAGAATTTTTTTTTTGAAAAATGCTAATTTTGAAAAAATACAAATTTTATGGGGGGGGGGGGGGGGTTTGCAAAGCTTTGTGATGTCATATTGGAAGGGGAAAGATTTGGTGACGGGGTGAAAAATTGGCCAAAATTGGGTGATGTCATTTATGGATGACCCCTACACAAAATGCACACATTTACTTGAATTTTTAGTTTTAAACATAATGTATGGCTCTCACAGAATTACTTTACAAAATATGTGGTGTTTATGGCTCTTTCGGACAAAATATGTGGTGTTTATGGCTCTTTCGGACAAAATATGTGGTGTATATGGCTCTTTCAGACAAAATATGTGGTGTATATGGCTCTGTCAGCCAAAAAAAGTTTCCCGACCCCTGATTTAGTGCTTCCTATTCATAAATTTCTAATAATCTTAGTTTTTGTTTGCTACATAAACTATCAGAATTGTCACGACTCCATGATTCCTTGAAACTTTAGTACAGTCTCCTGTACCATTAGCCACAAGAAAATGACAACAGCAATGTTTACTATATGATTTTTCAGGAGCACTTCTAAAATCAATGGTCGTGAATATGTTCCATTTCTAGCTGTTGATCAGAAAGAAAGATTTGCATATCCAGAGCATTTCAAGTTAGTGAAGTAAAATTGTACATTCTATATATTTTGGTTCATGTGCAAACATTCTCAAGGTTCATGAGAACATAAAAAAGTTGTGTTGCTTAAAAAAAACAAAACACTTAAATTCAACTTTTAAGGTAAATTTTTTGTGGTCATTATATATCTAAAAATAAAAATAAAATTTAAGTAAGTTATTTTAAAGTGTTGAAAGAAATGCTTAAAATTCTCTTAATACATGCATGAGAGACACAAAATAAGTCTTGTACTCTATTTCATTGCACTATTTCAGTGATAAAGATGGCAAACTAATTCTCTCCCCCAAACAAAAGCAGCAGTTTGAAAAGTGGGCTCGACCTGAGTCCTTCTGTGATGAGCCTAAAGTTATATATGCAATATCAAGTTTTAGTATACGACAGGTTAGTACATCATCTTGCTGTCATGGAGGGGGTCTTTGTTTTAATTAAGATAAAATTGTCTTGAAATATTGCCTTTTAACAGGGTAGAAAATCATTTTGAAAGTTTACAATTTTCTTACATGGATCTAAGTGTTTTGCAAGGAATATAAGCTTGGTTGTAGAGACATTGAAAACAAATTTATTTTCTTCATAAAATGAACATATTAAAACATTACATTTTATTACATGATCTAAGTTTTCTTCCCTTTTTCCCTCACCAGACTGTAGTATCAGATTGTAGTTTTGTAGCTTCTCTAGCCATTAGTGCCCAATATGAAAAACGTTTTAGGAAAAAGCTCATAACAAAGTAAGTTAATTTTATAGTAGCTAATAAAAATTCAGCCTCACCATTCAAGAAAACAAAACAAATCTTATTTTATTATAATTTTTCTCTGACATTACCATTTAAAAAGTTATGAAATCATCATATGATTTTTATTTTACACACATTTATATTTTTATATATGCTAGACATGATTAGATGTGAATTTTGCCCACCTCCCACTTTATTGTTTATCTATGAATTCTATTTAAGCATTATCTATCCCCAAAATCGAAACGGTGAGCCGGTTTACAACCCTTGTGGAAAATACATGGTCAAGCTGAACTTAAATGGTGTATGGAGGAAGGTCATTGGAATTTTAAAATTTTTCTTCTTGTCATAGTTTATTTATGTCTTGAAATGTTTAGAAATGAAACGTGTAACATTTCTTAAAGAGATTTTTTATAAGTATAGATAAATTAGCTTTTTTTTTGGTTTCAATATTCATAAGATTTGATTTTTTTGTTGTTAGGTTGTCATTGATGATTATCTCCCCTTGTCCAAGTACGGAGATTTACTTTGTTCTTTCTCAAACAACAAAAATGAGCTTTGGGTGTCACTGCTGGAGAAGGCTTACATGAAGGTCATGGGTGGCTATGATTTCCCTGGTTCTAATTCGGTAAGATACCATCTCAGAATAATACAACATCAATCCACAGTTTAGAAATTAGAAATTAAGTATTGGAAATCAAGAAAAAAATTAAACTCTTTCTGGAAAATTGTAATTTCTAAAGGCATTTATAAAATAATTAAAGCTTTTCTACAATTAATCATTGTTATTAAAAACACCTTTCTTATTCCGTATGCAAGAACAAACATATAAAAATTTTCATTCTTCCCGTTTAAAATTCGGACGTGGAATGGTTTGCCAGAAGAATCCAGGAAAACCAACACTTCATCATCATTTAAAACTATTAAGAATGCAGGCCTAGACACAAACCATAGATAAGTGTAGGACGCAATAATCTTCTGTACAGAAGGAGTGTCTGTAACAGATATGATAAGATAATACTTAAAAAAATATAATGATCTGTTTTTTAGAACATAGATCTCCATGCGCTGACAGAGTGGATACCAGAAAGAGTTGCCATTAGAGAAGGGTCAGCCGAGTTCAACAAGGACAAAGAGTTCAAACGTCTTCTAGACAGGTTTCACAAGGGTCACTGCCTGGTTACCGTGGCGACAGGAGAGCTGTCTGAAGCTGAGGCTGACCGAGCTGGACTCGTCCCTACCCATGCTTATGCCATGCTTGATGTCAAAGAGTTCAAAGTCAGTAACACGTTAGGAACATTAAATTTAGTTGTTAACTATAGTCTACACATTGGGTTTTAATGCTATTATTAAGAATTTAAGTTCTGGGAATTGTCCACAAATTCAGCAACATCGATTTATAAAATCAAATCAAAATTTTTTTGTTAGGGAAGACGGCTCTTCATGTTAAAAAATCCCTGGAATCACTTACGATGGAAGGGGAATTTCTCAGAGAAAGATGAGGCCAACTGGACCACAGAGCTACAAAAGGCCCTTAACTATGATCCAAAAAGTGCCCAAATGTTTGACAATGGTAAGATATTTTGTCCACCTAACCCTCTTTGTACTTTGTACATCACAACTGTTTGTTTTTTTAACTTGTAAATTTTAATGTCATCAAAATGTGATGTCTTGTCATCAGGTGTGTTCTGGATAGACTATGATTCTCTGTGCAAGTTTTTTGATGTGTTCTACATTAACTGGGACCCAGAACTATTCAAATACACCACCTGCATGCAACAGTAAGTACTGACTAGCTTATATGGTCTCTCAAAGACACCACCTGCATACAACAGTTAGTACATATACACGGCCCGCATGTAACAGTAAGTTCATATACACCACATGCATATAACAGTAAATACATATACACCACCTGCATGTAACAGTTAGTCTCCAATACACCACCTGCATGTAACAGTTAGTCTCCAATACACCACCTGCATGTAACAGTTAGTCTCCAATACAATACCTGCATGTAACAGTAAGTTCATATACACCACCTGCATGTAACAGTAAATAGTAGTAAATACATATAAGAATACATTTTGTCTCTCAAACAAACCTAAGAGTTTAAATTTTAACTGTGATAACAAAATATCCCAATATGACTTAATTGATTGTTAACATTTGTTCCTTTAAAAATTATATTAATATACAATTGTTACTGATATATTTAACAAGATATATTGAACAAGATGTATTTAAAAAGATATATTTAACAAAATATATTTAACAAGATACATTGAAAAAGATATATTTAAAAAGATATATTTAACAAAATATATTTAACAAGATATATTGAACAAGATATATTTAAAAAGATATATTTAACAAAATATATTTAACAAGATACATTGAACAAGATATATTTAAGCTTGAAAATAAATATAGGATAATGCACAGAAAATTTCCACTTAATCCTTTTTTCTTGAAACAAGTGAAAACAAATAACAGCAATTAGAAATTAAATGCTTATGTGACATTAGTTTTCATTTTTTAAATAAACAATAAAGCTTTGTGTTAGAGACACATTTAGTTGTGCTCAGCACTAATGTGTGCTAGTCAGGTCAAACAATTATAACTCCACAATGTTAAGAATTTTAAGTAGTGAAAAATGAGAAAAGAAATTGAGATAAATTGAGGAGCACTGCTCAAAGAGTATTTAATTGATGTTAGCTTCTGTACAGCCTTTTGGTACCGACCTACTTTTTTCTACACAAAGCTTCAGTACTGGCCATTATTTTGGTAATTATTCTTTGTGGCCCAGACGTTATTTTGGGATGAGCCAAAATTTGACTTTAACAATAATTATTTATATTTAACTATAATTATTGTTTATTGAACAATTATTTACTTATGACAATGTAAATCTACTTGACAGCACCTGGCAAGCTAAAGAAGGACCTAAAAGAGACACATACAACATAAGTGACAACCCACAGTACAAACTAGAGGTCAAAGGTAACCAGACAGGTGCTGCAGTTTGGATTCTTCTGACCAGACACATCACTGATAAGGTGGGCTTCAAGGCAATACTTGAAAGAAATTCAGTAACTTTACCTACATTTTATGATAGAGATAATTAACAGCTATTAACTCTTAATGTGCCAAAGCGCGATAATGCGTGATTTACCTATTTTTACCAAAGCGCAATAATGCGCGACTAGATAGAATTTTCTTTAGAAACGAAATTACAGAAAATAAAAACTCTTCAGTGCGCGAAAAACGATTGTTTTCTACTTCCGTCAATGGCGGCTGTTTCCCTCGCTAGTGTTATCGCTCGATTAGTGAAGGTTTTTTGGTGGTTTTTACTTTTTTTTTTCAAAGATGTGATTTCGAATACTTTATTAATAAAATAGTAGTACTAAACTACAGGTAAAAATAGTTTTAAACTCAATACAGTCTTTTGGATACATAAAATAACCATTCCTATCCTAAAAGATGAAGTCAGTATGACAATAATAATAATAATGGATTTTTCCAATTTTTAAAATTTTATAACCAGTTGATCGCAATTCGGGAAATTCTTACGGCACTGAGGCGGAAGTTTTCCGAAAACCTTATGGCACAAGAAGAGTTAATTTCGGATTATTATCAAGTTCAAGGTTTCATTGAAGATTTTTTCAATTCTCATCTATGAAATAAAATCTTCTGGAATCTTAAAAACAAAATGAAGTTGGCATTGAAAGTGTTCACAGGTGGCATCATGTTTAGGGCTGTCAGACCCGGCAGTTAAAGTGTTCACAGGTGACATCATGTTTAGGGCTGTCAGACCAGGCAGTTAAAGCGTTCACAGGTGACATCATCTTTAGGGCTGTCAGACCAGGAAGTGAAAGCGTTCATATGTGACATCATGTTTAGGGCTGTCAGACCCGGCAGTGAAAGCGTTCACAGGTGACATCATGTTTAGGGCTGTCAGACCCGGCAGTGAAAGCGTTCACAGGTGACATCATGTTTAGGGCGGTCAGACCCAGAATTAGGGTCAAGGTTTCCCATACAAATTAAATGTCAATTCTCCAAATGTTAACCTCAGTGGGGACTCAACCTTTGCTTATGTTCCCCAGGCTGACTTTGCTGACAATAAAGAATTCATCACTGTGCTTGTTTACAAGAATGGAGGGAAAAAAGTCTTTTACCCATGTAAGTCATAGATGGTATCATGTGCTGGTGGCTAGATAATGTTTGAGAACCTTTTCAATGAAAAAGTCTTTTACCCATGTAAGTCATAGATGGTATCATGTGCTGGTGGCTAGACAATGTTTGAGAACCTTTTTAATAAAAAGTCTTTTACCCATGTAAGTCATAGATGGTATCATGTGCTGGTGGCTAGACAATGTTTGAGAACCTTTTCAATAAAAAGTCTTTTACCCATGTAAGTCATAGATGGTATCATGTGCTGGTGGCTAGATAATGTTTGAGAACCTTTTTAATAAAAAGACCCATGTAAGTCATAGATGGTATCATGTGCTGGTGGCTAGATAATGTTTGAGAACCTTTTTAATAAAAAGTCTTTTACCCATGTAAATCATAGATGGTATCATGTGCTGGTGGTTAGACAATGTTTGAGAACCTTTTTAATGAACTCATGTCTAAAATTGTTTTATATTTCAACTGTGTTTTACTGTCAATTCTGATTATAATATTAAGGGTTATTTTCATTCATATGGAATGCTCATTGCAAATAAAAACACTAAAAATGCAAGGCTTAGATAAAATATTAAGAAAGGGAAGCAAAAGAGTTAGGTGAATCGATAGAGAGAAGGAGAAGCAAAAGAGTTAGGTGAATGGATAGAGAGAAAGGGGAGCGAAAGAGTTAGATGAAAGGATAGAGAGAAAGGGGAGCAAGAGAGTTAGATGAAAGGATAGAGAGAAATGGGAGCAAGAGAGTTAGATGAAAGGATAGAAAGAAAGGGGAACAAGAGAGTTAGATGAAAGGATAGAGAGAAAGGGGAGCAAGAGAGTTAGATGAAAGGATAGAGAGAAAGGGGAGCAAGAGAGTTAGATGAAAGGATAGAGAGAACTGGGAGCAAGAGAGTTAGATGAAAGGATAGAGAGAAAACGGAGCAAGATAGATGAAAGGATAGAGAGAAATGGGAGCAAGAGAGTTAGATGAAAGGATAGAGAGAAATGGGAGCAAGAGAGTTAAATGAAAGGATAGAGAGAAAGGGGAGCAAGAGAGTTAGATGAATGGATAGAGAGAAAGGGGAGCAAGAGAGTTAGATGAAAGGATAGAGAGAAATGGGAGCAAGAGAGTTAGATGAAAGGATAGAGAGAAATGGGAGCAAGAGTGTTGGATGGATAGAGAGAAAGGGGAGCAAGAGAGTTAGATGAAAGGATAGAGAGAAAGGGGAGCAAGAGTGTTGGATGGATAGAGAGAAAATGAAAGCTAGAGTTAGATAGTACTCAGAGAGTTAGATGAAAGGATAGAGAGAAAGGGGAGCAAGAGAGTTGGATGAATGGATAGAGAGAAAGAGGAGCAAGAGAGTTGGATGAAAGCTAGAGTTAGATAGTATCAAGAGATCAGATCAAGATGAGATTTTTTTCTTTGGCTATAGATGACCCACCGCCTTACAAAGACGGAGTTCGTATCAACAGTCCACATTACCTCTGTAAGCTGGTGGAAGGAGCAACCAAAGATCCTTACACACTGGTCATATCCCAGTATGAGAAGAATAACACAACACATTATACACTTCGTGTTTACAGCACATGTGATTTTTCACTGACTCGATTTATAGACCCATACAAGAAGCAATATGATAAAAAGGTAAGCTTTTTTTTTTTCTTCTTCCTCTTTTAGATAAAACATTGTGATTTGTCTTAAAATATTATGCTAATATATTTCTGATCTCAAATCTGAAAAAAATTCATTTTAGACAATATGCTTTACACTCTGTTTGAGACAGGACTTTGCATTCAAATCTTCATTATTCTTTCAATACCGAGCCCATCAATCCTGTCTGAACTTTTTCTTTCATTAATTTTTAACATAATGTAAATATTAATTAAATTTATGTTAGCATAGTATGTTTTCATATATGACAGATTGTAGGGAGTTGGAAAGGTAAGACAGCAGGTGGCTGCGCCAATAACCCCAGCTCATACACCAACAACCCCTTGTATCAGGTGCAGTTAGACAACAAACTCTTGGACAACCATCTTATGATTGAACTGTTGGGACCCAAGTAAGTTTTGGTTTCATACAATGGCACAAAAGGATTCTAATTAAAATTGTACTGTTGATGCTTCTTAACGTTTAATGCCCCAGAAGGTTTTCGGTAAACTTCCACATCAGTCCCGTAAGGATTTTTCATTTATTGCGATAACTGGTTATGAAATTAAAAAAATTGTGTGAAATGTATTTTTATTATTATTGTCATACTGACTTCATTTTTTAGGATAAGAATGGTTATTTTTTGTATCCAGAAGACCGTCTTGAGTTTGATACAATTTTTACCTGTAGTTTAGTACTATTATTTTTACAATCAAGTCTAGCAAAATCACTTATTAAAAAGAAGTAAAAACTTCGTCAATCAAGCGATAACACTATTGAGGGCAATGGCCACCGTTGTTGGAAGTCGACTGAAGCTTCTCTCACTAAATGAAGACTTTCTAATTCTATGATTTCATTATTTTAGAGAGTGCTGTTGAGATGCGCATCGCTTTGTCATTAGAGACAAGACACTCATTACCACTCTTTGTCATTAGAGACAAGGCACTCATTACCTCTCTTTGTCATTAGAGACAAGGCACTCATTACCGCTCTTTGTCATTAGAGACAAGGTGCACACTACCACTCTTTGTCATTAGAGACAAGGCACTCATTACCACTCTTTGTCACTAGAGACAAGACACTCATTACCACTCTTTGTCATTAGAGACAGGGCACTCATTACCACTCTTTGTCATTAGAGACAAGGCACTCATTACCACTCTTTGTCATTAGAGACAAGGCACTCATTACCACTCTTTGTCATTAGAGACAAGGTGCACATTACCGCTCTTTGTCACTAGAGACAAGACACTCATTACCGCTGATTGTCATTAGAGACAAGGCGCGCATTGTTGCGCTTAGGGGCATTAAACATTAAGTCACAGCTTTTCGATTCTTGTTTTTGATTATCAAACCTTGAATGTTAGATACAATTAATCAAATTATAATTAATATATGTTAACTTCTATGACATTATAAAATTCCAACAATTTGTCTGCCCTAAATGCTAATGGAAATCTGACATTAATTAAGTTTAAATGTGGCGCCAAGATACAATATCTAGATTGACAACTTGATTGTGTTAAGATACAATATCTAGATTGACAACTTGATTGTGTTAAGATACAATATCTAGATTGACAACTTGATTGTGTTAAGATACAGTATCTAGATTGACAACTTGATTGTGCTAAGATACAATATCTAGATTGACAACTTGATTGTGTTAAGATACAATATCTAGATTGACAACTTGATTGTGCTAAGATACTATATCTAGATTGACAACTTGATTGTGTTAAGATACAATATCTAGATTGACAACTTGTTTATGTTTTCCTTATCCCAGACAATACAGTGTAGGTTTTGAGGTGATCTGTGTTAGTGAAAACATACCCAATGCCCCAGGTGCATTCAAGAAAACAACGTCTGGTGATTTCAGGCCTGGTTACTGTGTCCTCCAGCTTTCCAACATTTCAGGTGGGGTCTATAACATCCGCCCATGCACCTTTAAGGCTGGCCAAGAGGGACCTTTCTTTCTAGACCTGAGCTGCTCAACAGCTTTTACAGTAACACAGCTACAGTAACACAGCTACAGTAACACAGCTACAGTAACACAGCTACAGTAGTACGACTACAGTAACACAGCTACAGTAGTACGACTACAGTAACAGCTACAGTAACACAGCTGCAGTAACACAGCTACAGTAACACAGCTACTGTAACACAGCTACAGTAACAAAGCTACAGTAGTACGACTACAGTAACACAGCTTCAGTAACACAGCTACAGATACACAGCTTCAGTAACACAGCTACAGATGTACAGCTTCAGTAGCACAACTTCAGTAACAGGTGTCAGTGACATATGGCTACTGTTGAACTGAAACATCGTCAATTGGGATGTGGAATGAAATTGAGACATGATACCACTTCTGAATTGTTTGCAGATTTTGAATTTATTCAACATTTTATTTGGAAACAACTTTGTGGATCTATGTGGAGTCAAGAAAAAGTTTGTTATAAAAAGATAACAATGCAAGCAGCACTGTTAGGAAGAGTCAATTTAATGATTAATTTGTGTCAAATATTGTACTCTCTAAATTAAATTGACAATTTTAACTATTTTAATAAGATATTGAAAAAAAAATGTTCTATACATTTTAATATTCAGTTTTATCCATTAAATATTGTCTGTTTTGCTCAAGGGAATTCTAAATGTTTTGATTCTATTTGAGCTGGTCTATTTTCACTGTGTGATCCATATTCATTGTCTCTTTAGAAATCCTTGAAATGCAGTTTGTGAAGATTTGCCTTTAAGATTTCAAACTTATTTTTAAAAATAATTGTTTGGTAAGAGCAGTGTACAGAGGTATTTAGTGACTTATCATTAAGTTTATCAGATTTAGTAAAAAAGTTAATTTTAAAAAAAATTCTTAACTTGCCGCTGAACATAAACATTTTACACTCATTTGTAATACCTGTTTCCATATATCTGTATAAATACTGCTATTAAAAATAAATTTAGACAATTTTTCAAATTGATTTTGGATATTTTATTTTTTAGGAATTAACCAGTAAAAAGAACTGTTAAACTTAAAATTTTTAAATGTAATGAAAATTTAATAATTATTTACGTTTTATTTTAAAAAAATGAGGCTTATATTCTATTATTTTCATTTAAATTCTTCTTCAAATAAAAATGTGTTCATATTTCAAACAAACAGTATTCATAAAAAAATCTAAAAACTGCATTATCCACACACAAAAAAGGTAAAATCTGATTACTTCAAATTGTATATAACTTATGTGCTTTCTATTTTAAAAAATGAAATATGTGAAATAATTTGGCTTTTCTGCTGATTAATTTTAAGTAAAGTTAAAATTTATAATAATTAAATGTTATTGTATTTGACCTTTGCATTTTATTTCACAATTTATTTTGAAATAATAAACCTGTGTTTAAGAGAAAGTACCGCAATCTCTGTTCTTGATTCATCACAATTTTAATGTTGAAACAACAACATTTTCATGCCATTTTTCCAGGTTGTAAGCAATAAATTATTGTGTTTTTCTCAAACTAATTTTAAAAAAAAAATGTTGCTACATTACATAAAAGTAAATAACTGATTGATACTTGTAAATCTCAAGGCTATATACATGCCAGTTATTATTACTTGCTTATAAAAAAAAGAAGATGGCTTCCCATAATAACTTATTTACAAATAAGTCATATAAAAATATTTATGCATTACTGATTTACTGCTGTTTATGTTTTGAAATGTGTTCTTTCAAAAATGATGTATTTTATTGTTTAAAAGATGGTGTATTTTGTTGTTTGAAAAAATGGTGTGTTTTTGCTTTTTGAAAAATTGTGCATTTTGATGTATAAAAAATGGTGTATTTTTTGTTTTAAAAAATGTGTTTATCGTTTAAAAAATGATGTATTTTGTTGTTTTTTTTTACATGAAAAGTAATCTCAGCATTTTTTTTCCTCTTCATATGTAACCTACGAATACACACATATACATCGATCAATTAATGAATGAAAAGGAATAAATAACTTACTTGTGTCTGCCTCAATTTGTATTGGAGATTTTCTTATAAGATTTGTATAATTTGTTTCAATGATGTAGGTTTGAGAGTGTAAAAAGTTCTAAAAGCATAAAAAGTGTTTGTGAGAGCTCATACATCATCATGGACGAAGAACTTATTAATTATAAGACCTTAAAAGTCATTTCTCTAGTGATTTTAGTGTGTCATCTTACCTGACAGGTGAAGTACCGCATTGGGGAGAGAGGGGGGTTGGAACCTTATCTCACCTGAGAGGTACCACATTGTTTAAATAATATCATTCTTTGGCTGTCAATCTTTACTTTGAATGTACTGCTTTATTTTATATAGAAATAGTCTTTTTTCTTCATACATAACTTGACAAGCTTTGTCTAGGGTTTAATGAAAGCTTACTTTGATTAACTCTTCCTAATGATAAGATACTCAGCAAGAAATATTTTGTTTATTTAAAAAAAAAATGATTAGAAACCTTATCTGTTTGTTATCAGGGAGGGGATATTCAAAGTGTCATTGTCAAGTACACTGCATTTAGCTCAATGATGACAGCTGGTGTAACTGGAAACTCAAATATAGCAATCAAGTGAAATAATAAATCTGAAATCACAATATAAATCTCTACTAGGACAAGAACATGGTCTATATAATGTGGCAAAGTTGAATCATTATAGCAAGGGATAATGAAAGCTGAGCTTTGACTGGTACTTTCAGCTTTACAGTTTACACAGATGACAGTCACTGCTGAACATGACTGAAAGTGACTGCTAACCAGTGTTTGTTTGTGACAGCCGAGTCATATAGTGCAGCCGAGTCATATAGTGACAGATGAGGGGTGTAGTAAGATTGTGGTATTTCTAGCCTAAAAATGATGTTATGAACAGAGTGCATAATATGATGCTATTTTTAAAATCTAGAGGTTGTCTTTTCCTGTTTTGTGTTTATTTCTTCTCCATATAAAATGAACCGAAGAGTTTTTGACAATTACCCTGGATTTGATAAATTTAATGATGTTAAAGTTTTCTTGTGTATTCATCTATACATGACAATACACACATAAAATGCATATCAAAGTAATTTTTGTTTATAAATTGGACATAGTTTCCCATTGACTTATAAAGCAGACCTAGAAAGTACTCAGTGTTCTTCAGTACTTGTACAAACAAAGAGTACACTAAACAAAAACCAATGATTATATATCAACTAAAAAGACTAACATAAAAAATTAAACTTTGAGAATTCTTGACTCTGTTTTATCATGGCAGCAAGATATTTTAGACTGCCTAAATTATTTATGATGACCATCATTCTTGAAGCATCGGTGTTCATTCTCCAGTTAAATGAATGCTATACCATAATTGTATCCTATCTGGCATGTGCAATGGTTTTCAGTGCCCACAGAGATTCATCAGATTTCAATAAAGTTTCAGAAATGTTTGTCAAATTTATTCTCTAAATCTTATCATGTATATACATTTATGGATATAAATTGGGAGAAAAAAAAAGATTCTTTTTGTGAATAATTTTTAATTGTTTTAGGAACCTATCATTAAATTAAAGATAATTTATATATCAAATTTTTATTAAATTTTTATTTGTATGAAAATCAACAACTGATTCTACATGACATGAAAACCTTCATTATTAAGAAACATATTCATCAACTTATTTATATCTCAATATAATTAACTTGTACAAGACGTAAGTTTGATATTATTTATTCCAATATGCATACAAAAAAATGCTCTTTAATTTGTTCATGATCTTTTTCTAATCCATTACTCCCCCTGCCTGGTTTGACCAACATTACTCCCCCTGCCTGGTTTGACCAACATTACTCCCCCTGCCTGGTTTGACCAACACTATTAGCCTATGGAATAAATGAGCTGATGACATTTCTAAAATAATTTAATTTTAAAACTATGTTAATAAGTTTCTCTCCATGATCCCCCCCTCCCCACCCCATTAATAGGGACATAGATGCTGAGCTTTTGTTTTCTTTGTATCATTCTCATGATTACGCTTTGAACTTTGACAATAAATGTAAATATTATTGTTATATCATAAGCTTTTTGAGATAATGTTGCTTTGGCATTTTAGAATTGTGCAAGTTTAAAATTAATAATTTACTTATTTTTTGTTTTTATAATGTGTTAAACATTGTCAGCTAAATAAATTTGACATAAGTCATTGTCAAACTGATATGGAAATCATGAAACTTTATATCTGTATGAACAAGCATCTCTTGCCTGAACTTGTTGAACTTAAGGCATTGCAACTCTTTACAATTAGCATTTTTTCCTTTGACTATCCATGTACAATATTTGTTTATTCTTTCACTATTAACTCTTTACATTCCAGTTTTGATACTAATAACTACTATGGTACACAGGAGACAAGTACATTCAATTTCAATTCTTATCATTGTCATGTTATCTTGGGCCACCATTACATTGATGGTGGATGAAGTCCAATCAATTAAATTATGTTAATGTTGCTTCCTGGCAATAATTAAATATTAATATTAATAATTTATCACTTGTTCTTATTTGTAGCAAAACAGAATCAAACATTTAACTATCATTGGTATAGTATAACATATGTCCACTGGTATAGTTTGTGTGGTCCAATAATATTGGTGTAGTATAACATATGTCCATTCGTATAGTTTGTGTGGTCCACTAGCATTGATTTAGTTAAGATGTGATTCTGCTTAGTTTGTTCACGAGTCTGTTACTCGTCCACTTGATTAGGTTCAGTATTTGGTTAATGTAAGAGTGGTCTACAGTACAGTTAGGAATATCTAAATACCAGAATTAGATGCCATTATATTGTATCTGATACTGTCCCAATTCGTTCACACCTATTATCACAACACATATCATGCTACTGGCGATATGTAGAATTAATGATGTGTCCTGCATCCACATGTCTCATCTCGAACAGAATACTGAAATAAATGGAGTATTAAAAATGTTAATTAAGGGCCTCTACCTCAACATTCGTCTAACCCCACACATCCGTCTAACCCCACACATTCGTCTAACCCCACACATCAGTCTAACCCCACACATACATCCGTCTAACCCCACACATACATCCGTCTAACCCCACACATCCGTCTAACCCCACACATCCGTCTAACCTCACAATTCCGTCTAACCTCACACATCACTCTAACCTCACACATCCGTCTAATTCCATACATCAGTCTAACCCCACACATCCGTCTAATTCCACACATCAGTCTAACCCCACACATCCGTCTAATTCCGCACATCCGTCTAACCTCACAATTCCGTCTAACCTCACAATTCCGTCTAACCTCACACATCCGTCTAACCCCATACATCCGCGTCATCCCACACATTACTCATCCCTCAACTTTGTAAAGCAACTCATAGTCCAACCTCTATTAAAACTTATCACAATCGACAACATTGTCAATAAAAACAATCTGAAGGAATATGACGACATCACGCGCCATTGTTTTCCTGGCTCTAACCGCGGGGTCACGGGGTCATCAAAAACAGACGATCAGTTTGATCAAACTTGAGTCTGAGCCTCAGTGGCGTGACTAGGGTTGGTATCACCAGTGTGAGTGGCGCCACTAGGGTTGGTATCACGAGTGTGAGTGAAGTGACTAAGGTTGGTATCACCAGTGTGAGTGGCGTGACTAGGGTTGGTATCACCAGTGCAGTAGCTCATGGGGCCAATACCCTCACGACTTGCCCCATAGACCTCAAAATCTAGCTGTGCCTAATAACGGTAGCTAAAAATAACACGTTCTGGTGTCACCCGGTGTGGGCCGCAACGCCCGCACTCACCTAGTGACGCATCTGTTGAGAGTACACACAAAAAGAGGTGGGGGATCATGACACGAACCTGAGTTGAGTGGTAGTTGTACGTTTTCTATTGATATCTTTGAATTTGACATAAACTATTGTGTGGTAATGTTACAGCTCTTAACTCAACGATGTTAATATTGGCTTGCAATAAACAATGTGCACTTCACAAATCATAAGATATTATAGTAGTCTCATTCTAAACCGATTCCTAAAGTTTCACAGACGCCAGAAAACAATAATATATTACCTTGGGGCAGGGCGCTACAAACGTTATTGCGCCCTCGGGGAAAATTAAAAATCATGTTATTTGTTGAACAATTTACTTAAAGATTATATATTCCTATGCGCATACGCGTAGAGACATAAATTTAAAGTGTTAATTTCCATGTATTGAGTTGGACTGCGATACAGCTAAAAAAGCTATTAAGATACACAAACGAATTGCGTGATTAGAACAAAATGTGGGGGAGACTGCAAGCAGGAAGCAGGCTTATAGATTAGTCGATGAATAATATATAAACGGGGTATGAGTGAGCCTGGAAAAACGTAACAAGACAACGAACGTTTCAGAAAAGAGCCTTCCTCAACGAACCAATAGTACACAAATGAAAAAGAATATAACTATAAAAACTTAGCTACGGTGAAATACAAAGAGTGAATACGGTAAGAAGGGAGTAGTGTGAGCTTATTTTAGGAAAGGAGAGAGTGGGTGTGACCATTCAATTAGGTTGTCAGCGCAAACGCAACATTCATCCCATGTGGTGCAAGGGTCCCGATGTATCTTGGATTAGTCTATTCTCCCGACTGACCTTGCCGAGTGTGTTAGTGCAAGAGACCATGGCGGTTACAGACAGGTCATCGACGCCCATGGCCATATGGTCGCGTCCATTGAAGTATCGGGAGACAGAACACTATTTGGCTTGTGTAATCGCTTGCATATATGGTCTGCAATACAACAGGAGATAACAGATGGGGAGGTTACGCTCTAGACTAGAAAATCTCAAACCAAGCTTTATTAATGGGAAAACACAAGTGTAGACATCTTGGAAAATGCCTTCGCCAGACAGAACACACAAATACACATGAGTTAAAATTATTAATATTACAGGTACCTTACCATGGTCTAATTAATAAGTGAAGAAAAGAAAAATTGTAGTCACAGGTCCTAAAGAAAAAAAATCTAATGAAAAGAAAAAGTGTAATCACAGGTCCCAAAGAAAAAAAAATCTAATGAAAGAAAAAGTGTAGTTGCAGTCGACTAACACAAACGAAACACGAGAATAAAGAGTGTGGGCGCAGGTTCCTAACACAAAAAACACAGAATAAAAGAAAAAGTGTGGCCACAGGTCCCTTACAAACAAAACACAGAAGAACTGAAAGAACAATTTAGAAATAATTTAGAAAAGCCAAGATGGCAAAATGTGCTTCAGCTATAGTAAATTTGTTTCAAACATATGGACATATCGTACCAAATCTGATTATTTATCTATGTTTCACATACATTCTCTCGGGTTTGAGTTTGTACAAGAATGAAGAAGCTCGATGAATACAGAAATAAGCTACGGTTGTCTGTAGACGATTAGTAATAGATGCAGAGAATTAATTGTGGCAGTCGAGGCGGCTTACCATTTGGGTCCTCTTCTTCCCACGGCCTTGGACCTAACAAGGGGATTTGGCAAATAATTAGCTATACTTAAGTTTTATTTATAACACAGCTCATCTCTATCAAACTTGTATATCCACAAAGTCAGTTTTCTCGCTGTGAGGAAAACAACAACAACGACAAAAAAACAAAACAAACTCAGATACATCTTAAGTTCAACTTGATAAAATATTGATTATTTTAGATCTGAGGAAAAAATCGTTATTCTTGGTACATTTTATTAAAGCTTTATTTAAAGCAGTGAAGCAATAGCACAGCATACAAGAAAATAATTATTATTGCACGCGCAGAATGAATTTGATTTTATGTTAAATATTCTTGAATTGATTTTAATATAAAAAAAATATTTAAAAATGGATACCATACTCCAGTGGCTGATTTAGCTTTGTCTGCGTGGGGGGGGGGGCAGGAGAATTTTTGGGGGCGCCGAAAAATTTTACAAATATCAGAGCATTGGGTAAATACTAAGGCTGTTAACGATTAATTTAAATTTAATTGTTAATTTTTGAAAAAATAGCGATCAATTAGTCGTTAATTTCGATTAAAGCCAAAAAATTTAATTTATGATGTCATAACTAACACTCATTTCACGTTCTTGTTGAAAATCTAAATAACACTGGCATGTCTCCTTTATATATCTACTTTTCACCAACTACGCAAAAAGACAAGCGAGTTGACATTAATTGGTTCAAGTGATGAGCGGATCTAATTGACAATATAACCAGCCGAGCTGAATAATCATTCACATGGAACTGAGAAAACTTAAACTGGTATGCTCAAAACGGTCTTGGCAAGGAATGACCTTATCGGATATCGGTGTTCATTAATTTTCCACCATTGTACATAATTAATGGATTCAAGAACTTCCATCTCCATTTTGTAACGCAGTAATTCATCAGAAGAGCTGTCGTCATTTCTGTTTCAGAGTCAAACTCCATTACTGCCATTACCAAAATGTTCGTGTAATCTTCAGGAAATTATTTATCAGACGCATTAAAAAAAAAAAAAATTGTTGACTTTTTGACTTCAAATTATTTTTAAGTGATGGGTCGATTAATGGTTAAAAATAATTTAATCCTTAAAATTTTTAAGGATTAGTCGAGAAATTAATCGTTAATATTTGCAGCCGTTTTCAATACTAATTATTAGCCTATTAATTTAGTAAAATTTCCAAATTAACAAACAAGTCAAACAGAAGAAACAATATAAACAGATATGTTTTCAAAATAGTAACGTATATTTTTTTTCAGAAGTATATTTATTGATCTAAGAAAGAAACTTAGTTTATGCGAATTTATATAGAGCCCTGAGCCATATTTAAATTCCTTTCTACGTGGAGCGAAACGATTTATCGTTGATTCAAAGTCAACGTTCTCACCTAGATCACGTTCATTTGAAATTAAGGCAATCCAGACAGACGTTCGTTTGTCATTGTTGAACGCAAATAATTTTTGATGATTTTCAATCATTAATAACAGGAAGATTCAAGTAAATGTTTATAGAGTATTGACAAACAAGAGAGACCTGATGCCATTTATTTTTCAATCAAGAATGGTAGAAACTCGTTAAGTTGTAGCTCACTAGATAGTGATGGACGTTGTGATGCTTGCAAATTTTTGAAGGTATAATATTCAAGAATGCTTCATCTAGGTTAATGTGTTTGTAGATTTTGCATAAACTTCTAAGAGGATCTTTATTTTCTTAAACATTTGTGATGGATCAATACAATAGCTGCGCCTCTAAAGTCATTAAATCGATCATCTATTTATTTTAGAAGTGTATCCAAGATAGTGAAGTACGTTTCAGATTTAAAACAGTTGGATCATCAGCCCTTTCATCTACTCAGTTCACCTGCAAAACTTTTATTTTCTGCAATTCGCGTTTCTTTAAATTTTGTTTTTTAACATCTAGTTTGGAACAATTTTCGTTAATAAATTATAAGACATCTACTTTCAGAATTTTAAAAAGCTTGATCGCTTCTCATTTCAACACACTTATTTCTTCCAACATCGATGAATCGTTTTGCAATTGCAATGTCAATACTCTTGAGCTGCAAGTGGTTTGATAACATGAAAATATCAACCAACTTTTGTAAAAATAGCATCAGAAAAAAACAAAATAATATTTTGTTATTACAGTAGATATTCCAATTGCTTCTGCTCTGACACTTCCTTTATATTATGTCGACAGCCTTGAAATAATATCTTCTAGAATGGCTAGAATAGCAGAGAATGATCCAATAACTGCATCAACTGCATGCTTACGGCCAACGGCTTGTCCATCTTGTATCAAAAAGTCATTTCAGAGTATCTACTGTTGATTCATATTGAGATTTTCGATTTTTTAAAAGAGTATGTAGACGTTGTAAACTAGACGTAAAGAATTCCTTTCAGCTGTGCCAAAAACAACTGTATACATAACTGTTTACAGACATTGCTTTGATAGTGACCAAATTCAAAACATGAGTACAACAATGAACATAGATGGCATTGTATGAAGGTTTGAAGGCCACTCGTAGTTCAAGACATCACAGATGAGCCAACATATGCCTTTCCTCCTCAGATTGTGATATCAATGTCTCGCTTTTGTAATATGTAGTTCCACAACATGTCCTGATTTTGAAACTGAACGTAAAATGACATCTTATAAATTTCAAATATATCAATGGTCCGTCTAATCGATAATTACAGAAAATACATGTTCATTATCAATTACTGCCGATAATTCAGATGCAAATGATTGAATTAAATCAATCTGCACATTATGATTTAAATAAATTTCATTTTTCTTTTAAACTCTAGATGACTGTCCAAAATGGAATCATAGTTGGCTAATAAACTTGTGATTTAGCAAATATTTCAAGTATTTCTACAACTAACATCACTATAAAGTCTAAAGCAAGAATTTTCTCTGTGTACTCTGAATAGCAAACCTTGTTTTGCTAAAAATCAAGAAAAACGTCACGTTTATCATTCGTTTCAATATTTCTCTATTCTTTTCCACTTAGCGACGCTCCTGAATGACCAAACCATATATTACAGTTTTAAAATACGATGTTTAGCAAGCCAATATTGTCGTATTGCAGTTTTGTGTTGATTAAACTTTTCGTGTTTAGCATTCCTTTTTTTTCCTCTGGTTACACCTTTTTAGTCTTCATGAGGGCGTCTCAGGGGGCGCCATTTTAGACCCAACTGGAGCGCGAGGGGCGACCCGCCCCCTCCCCTATAGCTAAATCCGCCACTGCCATACTCTTGGATTAGTCTATTCTCCAGACTGACCTTCCTGCGTGTGTTTGTGTAAGAGACCATGGCAGTGACCACCAGGTCATCGACGCCCATGGTCGCATCCGTTTAAGTGTCAATGGACGCGACAAAATATAATGTCTTCTTTGGTCTTGAGTGTGAACATATTGTATGTAAAACAACGACGGAGACAACTGCATCATTGATGAAAACACAACAAACTCGAGAATTAATGTGTGGAATAAATTTGCGCATTGAGCTCAAAACATTGTTACTGTTCTGCAGTATTATATTTGGTGCCTCAATAATCAACTGAACAGCCGCGCTTTGCCTTGCTATGAATTTCCTGCCTTTCATGTCTACACAACTATAAAAAAGATAATTGTGTGTGTATGTGGTTATGTTTTGGCGTCTAAACATACATGGAAGAAAGATATATATAGAGAGATAGAGACAGGCAGTAGAGAGAAGAGGAAGAGAGAGAGAATGGGAGATGGTAAGAAAATAAATGACTGTTTTTTTAATACAAAAATCATCTTCAAGGATATTATATGTTAAAAGTCTTTAAATGATGATAAAGTAATGATAAAGTGATAAAGTGTTGGCTTTCCTAGTTTCTTCGGGCAATCCGTTCCACTGCCGGACGGGAAGAAAGAAAACTTGTGTTTGTTCCTGCATTCGGAATAAGAATGGTGTTTTTAATCCTTATTGTCTATCTGAGGGTTGTATTAAGTTATATTTGTATTGTATTTCTAAATTATAATTGATTGCTTTATGTATAATTACTAATTTATTCTTGGTTCTTCTATCCTCTAGTGTGTCAAGGTTTAATGAATTAACTAATGGTGTTACTCTTGTGAGTTTTGAATATTTTCCAAAAAGGAATCAGGCAGCTCTTTTTAAAAATTTGTTCTAGTTTATCAATATTTTATTTGGTCGACGTGGTGGTCGAGAGGTAGCGCTCTCGACTGTCATACCGATGGTGGTCACGGGTTCGAATCCACACGAAGGTGTGGATTTGTTCTCGCGGCCTGAGGAGTCCCCGAGTCACCCAGCTCCGAATGGGTACCTAACTAAACAATAGTTAGGCGGCTGGGGTAATGCGTGGAACCCCTATAGCCGTGGCCTGTGACCGCTGCATCACTTGCCAACAGATCATCTCTCATGGTCTGTGGACGCAATTATCTTCTGCATAGAAGGAGCGTCTGTATATCTAAGATAAGATAAGATAAGATGGGTCCCATACAGAAGATGCATATTCTAGTAAATTAAGTCTAAAACTGTGTTCATGTCATTAATATATACCCGTAATTGTAAGTAAAATGACAACACTGTCTAATCGCTGCCTGAGATTGTAAGACCAAGTGTTACAACCATCTCCTTCCTAAATGTTTTATATTTGGTAATATTGGTCATTAACAGGGCCCGATGTGTGTTTTAAGTATATATACCTTCCAGTCGAGACAACACCATGACGGCGTTTAGACTCTCATCAATCTGAAGGTAAATACTTCACTCAAAATACAAAAGTAAAAACTGTTTGTGATTTCATAAGATCACAATAACGACCACAAGTTGGAATGTACCAAGTTCCACTCATTAACTCACTAGCTAATGTTTAAGAAAATAATTAGTTTGCACATATAAAAAATAAAAAGGTCATAAAAGAACTTTGTCCAAAAAAAATCTGCATCAATGTGGATATGTCTCTATACTTTGTTCGTAAGGGCAATTCCGGCGCGAAATGTATATTGGAGAAAATAAATAAAATTTTCAGGGAACCCCTTTTCGTCACGTATAATAAAATGTTTTTCGTAAATCGTTGACGTTGAACATCTTGCATTTATGGTATTTTCTTTGAATGTTAAACCTACATTTAAAAAAAAATTCAATAGTTTAATATATAATGCATATAGACGTTTCTTACACCGATGGCGTTTCCACATTTACTATCCGTATTGTTTTGGTGTTGTGTTCTGATGTCTTGGATATTTCCCCTCAGTGAGATGGCGAAGCCAGAAAAATCCTTTCTGTTCACTCAGGCACAGTGGGAGAAACTCGTACGTAAATACCAAGCCTGTTTGAACGTCACGTGGGCACCGCCTGGTAAGAGATCTTTTTGAATTCATGCCGCTTCATTCTGAACGTTATAGGAAACTTTGATTTGATATTTGGATCATTTATATCTTACTTTATCTCTTGTGTTTTAATTTACCCTTTACCAAGTGGGTAAACAATAATAAAGTTGGCTTTACTCATGTCAAGTTTGAATAGGGGGGCACGGTGGTCGAGTGGTAGCGCGCTCGACTAGCGTGCCGATGAGAAGTGTTGGACATAAGATGAAACCGATCAAATGAAAGGATCTGTAAATAATTTTAAGAGCATATTTCTATGCAAAAAATAAGGTTTCGATGCTTACTCTAGGATTATTGTTTAGGAATGTTTCAATGGATTGGTTGTAATTATCTCAACAAACAGAAATCAACCAGTCATGTGTCTAAAGCAATGGTGGAGAGATTTTGCGATTTAATTTTAAAAAAAATGTATTTATGAATAGATCCAAAGATATACGCATTGTTCGAGACTTCCGAACCTCCTATTCAACATCTCAATTATTTTACTATCGATTCGCCATGAAAGCTAAACTCAATGTCCCCGACCTGCTTATGCTCGAAAGCTATCCCAGGACATCTCCTGGCCTTGTTGGAAAGCTATGTCAGGACATCGCCTTGTTGGAAAGCTATGTTTGGACATCACCTTGTTGGAAAGCTATCTCTGGACATCTCCTGGCCTTGTTGGAAAGCTATGTCTGGATATCTCCTGTCCTTGTTGGAAAGCTATGTCTGGACATCACCTTGTTGGAAAGCTATCTCTGGACATCTCCTGGCCTTGTTGGAAAGCTATGTCTGGACATCTCCTGTCCTTGTTGGAAAGCTATGTCTGGACATCGCCTTGTTGGAAAGCTGTGTCTGGACATCTCCTGTCCTTGTTGGAAAGCTATGTCTGGACATCTCCTGGCCTTTTTGAAAGCAATGTCTGGACATCGCCTTGTTGGAAAGCTATGTCTGGACATCTCCTGGCCTTTCTGAAAGCAATGTCTTGGCATCGACTTGTTGGAAAGCTATGCCTGGACATCGTCTTGTTGGAAAGCTATGTCTGGACATCTCCTGGCCATGTTTGAAAGCTATGCCTTGACATCTCCTGGTCTTGTCTGAAAGCTATGTCCTGACATCTCCTGGCCTTGCCTGAAAGCTATGTCTGGATATCTCTTGTCCTTTGTGAAAGCTATGTCTTGACATCGCCTTGTTGGGAAGATGTCTGGACATCTCCTGGCCTTGTTGGAAAGCTGTGTTTAGACATCTCCTCGGCTTTTGGAAAAAACCATGTCCAGAAAATAAAAGAGAAAATATTATTAATCCCCTCAGTGGAGTCGACTAAACCTATCTATTAACCTTATTTTAGTAAGCTGAAGTTATTACAATGTAAAATAATATGGAAGTTAATTGCGCAAAATGACATTTAAAACTAAATATTTACAGTTGCATTTTTTGCACTCTTAAACAAATCTTCCTACACATCAATGATGTAAAAGTGGGATATAAAACAACTTGCATATATCGATAATATATTGATAATTTATATAGCGCAGTATCCCAGAAAGCAACAGGTTTACATCACTCTGCATAAAAATAGTAACACACACAAAATTATCAACTATTTTAATGTAAAATATTCATATCCTTGATACAACACAGTGCAGATAAGCTACGTTTATCATTCAAAGAAATGTTCAGTTGTTTTTTAATTAATTTTTAGAGTAAAGTATGAAATGATGAGATTTTACTGCAGTTTTGAAGTAGTTGAAATAATGCAAATGTGTAATCGTTGCGAATTCCTTTATTTTAGTTCATAAAAAGAGAAAGATCTTTCATTAAATGTTTTAGTTTTTTTGTCTGAGACACTTTCTTGCACTAGATGTTTCGCCACACCTCGAAAAGTTTGTGGTGTTATTCACCATGTAAAAAAGATTTGCTTCCTTGAAATACTTAAACATGTTCTTATTGCCAACATTATTGACATTATAATTGTTTGTTTTAGGTGACCCATTAATGCCGTGATTTTTATATATTCTTATATTTTCTTTATGAGTGGTCCACTTGCAAAACCTATTAAGTCAAATTGTAGAATTGTTTGGAAAAAAAGTCTTTATGTTTGAGCGACATGGCAGATTTTTATAATTGTTTCATTATTTTAACAATCAAATACTACGTATTTAGTAGGTTTAAAATGACCCAACAAAAATATACCGTAGAGTTTTACCATTTAAACCTGAAAATGACAGTAACTCATTTTCCAGCCTAAATCGACTCAGTGGGTTTTGCAAGTGAACTCCTCATAAATTGTTCTAAAATTATATGTGTAATGTAGTGTATTAAATGTCAGGCTTGTCCATGGGACATATTTTTCTGTCCCATTCCATCCCATCCCATGGCAATTTATGCCTCTCCCATCCCATCCCATCCGATGGGACGTGTCCAACCCTTTAATAGTTCTGCTAATTTTCCACTTTATTTTAACTCACGAAATGTTGTGGTTCTTTTATTGCCTCTTCTTAAGACCCCGATGTTTTGTATTGTAATTCAACATTTGACGGCTTCACCTGCTGGCCATTGACACTAGCCCGTGACACAGCTACTGACCAGTGTCCAGACACTGGAATAACAGACGAGTCGCGTGAGTCAAATTAAATATTATTTTTGTTTTATTTTTGATATTTTATATATTTTTTAAAAGTTAGATAACTTTTCTGTTTGAAAAAAATGATCGAAATAATTTTAAGTTTAGATATCTGAACATTAAAACAAAGAAACTTCCATGGAACTGACGCATCGTCTGATGAAGACATCTTGGAACTCTTAGGTCATTGTATCACACAATGTAATGGAGATTTGAAGTTTCACTTTGACACTTTGCCCAGGAATCTACAAACTTTGACCAGGAATCTACACAATTTGACCAGGAATCTACACAATTTGACCAGGAATCTACA
>MUZC01001947.1:262078-278023 GCA_002072015.1 Radix auricularia | reverse complement strand
ACTTTGACCAGGAATCTACACACTTTGACCAGGAATCTACACACTTTGACCAGGAATCTACACACTTTGACCAGGAATCTACACACTTTGACCAGGAATCTACACACTTTGACCAGGAATCTACACACTTTGACCAGGAATCTACACACTTTGACCAGGAATCTACACACTTTGACAAGGAATCTACACACTTTGACCAGCAATCTACACACTTTGACCAGCAATCTACACACTTTGACAAGGAATCTACACACTTTGGCCAGAAATCTACACACTTTGACCTGGAATCTCTCCACAGCTAAAATGTGAATCTTTTGGATTTATTTGAACCTTGAGAATCATACAACACAGCACCGAGAACATTATGTTTTACACAAGCCTCCCAATGAAATTAAAATAGTAAACAATAACTTAGAACAAAATGCAAAGTAGTAACACTATATATGGGAATTGAATATAAACGGGGAAAACAACACAAAGATAGGACTAATCTATTACAAAATGTAATAGACATAAGGATAAAAACTTTTTTTCGGACGTGAAATGAGTTGCCTGATCAAACGTGGAAAATTAATTCTCTGACAACATTTAAAAACTGTAATAAAAATGCAAGCCTAGACATGAGCCAATGATAAGCAGAGTGTTGCGTACTGGGTTCTGGATTCAATCTTAATAAAGACAGACTCTTGTCGAATAGAAGATGTTCTTTATTGAACTATAAATACACGTATAAATCCTTCATACAGCCATCGAGACATCACAGCATAAGCATACAGGCCCACAGCCTTTACAGTGTTCGAGCCATCACTGCACAAGCATACAGGTTCACAGCCTTCCAGTGTTCGAGCAACCTCGATGACACCATCCGTCAACAACACAGCCCTGGCCGAACGTCCACACACTGACTTTACAAGTCTCTCATATCTTTTCTCCACACCTCTCTCACTACACAGACCCACACTATATATAGACCTTGCGCGCACTCTCAAGTCATTGCCTGACATTCAAAAGTCCGTCAACTGAATAAAGTTCATAGCATTCTCACGACAACTCACAACACTGATTGACAACTCAGTAACAATTCAGAACCATTCATTGACAGTGATTCTCATACCTTGACATATCCCCCCTCTTCCGTTAGATTCTACTTGCTAGTAGAATCTCACAATCAAAATAAGTCAGGGTATGGAATCACTAAACATTCATAACACATCATGAAAATAATTGTCCTTAATACATGAAACAAAATCATATGAATCATATACATACATCATATTCATAATCCCTTAATCTATTACATCATGGAAAACATACTACTGCCGCTTTAGCAAACGGAAGCAGTTCTCTAATCGAATTACATAGTTACATAGTCTCAAAAATTACGTCATTTTAGCAGCAATAACAAACAAAATTTACACATGCGAGGTCTTACATCATTAGACATAAGTGATAATCAATTTTTATACCAATATACATATACAATATACTTATCTATATATACACCCGATTTCAACAAATTATATCTATACAAGATCTCAGGGGAAAAAAAATATATATGTACAAGATCTCAGGAGAGAAAAAGAACCCCAAGAACAACATATTATTAAAATTTACAAAATTACCAATCAGGCAAAACAAAAAATGCTAATACTTGTCCACCTCATGGGACCTTTTAACGAGCAACAACTGCTTTAATAATTTCTTTACCGGGACCTGTGCTATTGGGATCTCTTATCCCACTATAGCCACAGTCCTATTGGGATATAAATACAGCCCGCCATTCCTGCCACCAGGAACTTGGTTAATTGTATTACCAAAAACTGCCCAACACTCCTGTTGTACAGGACGTAGTAAATTATATCTCATTACCGCTTATCTCCCCTGCTATACAGGTCTGGCTAAATACTAGTTCATGATCCTCATCATTGGCATAACTCACATTTTCATTGTGTAAATAATCAAAATCATAACATATATACAACATGAATATTCAATATTACTCTGTTAACAGTTTACACAGGTTGCTTTAACTGACTCTACTGGTTCCTCATATAAATTCTTACGATATTTACTCCAGGATTGCCTCCAGCATGAGGTAATCTTACAGGGATAACCACTTATCCAAACTGTAATATTTCAGCATGATTGTATTTAACCCATTACAATCACTTATATCGCAATCATGTGCATCTATCAATACATACGGCATATGGAGATAACAACTTATCTATCCATACCCATAATTATAAAACATAACTATCATCATATCCTCATAATGATCAGCAAAAAGAATACATCTTCATACACAATATTTTAATCACATCAAAAAATATGAGGTCTCTATGTTTGAATATTTATCTTACACATTCAACTCAATGGCCATGAATATTATGAAACACTCATTAACACATGACCCTTAGTGAGACCCCGTCACATTGTCCTCAAAATAATTTTTCAATCAATGCAAAAACATAATCATAATCAAGTCCTCTTTAGTTATACTTAATCATCAACTTGTTAACAACCCAGCTAAAAAAAATCATAGTCATTGTACTTGGTGGTATATTTCTTTTATCTTCTACTACTACCAGTACACGCCCCTGGTTACCGTTATTCTGACTGCTCGTTTCCCACGTGAGCCTAGGCGGGACTTTTAACATGGCAATGTTACATAACCCCCAACTCGTGTCAAGGGCATCCTCGCTACCGTACATGTTCGTGGCGACCCACTCGTACCCACGCCCGCTTATCAATATTTTTAGAATGACCCCCACCATCAACCAAATTCTTAGCCACAACGGCCAAGCACCCCGGTCATCTGATTCACAGTCTCTGTAATTCTCTCTAATTCTACCCGGGTTGTGACGCCTATTTGAGTTACTGTCGGTCACGGTCTGGTTATTTCTGGTTTGACCTGTCCCCACATAGTAACTCTCCCTGTCTTCTTGGTCACGAGAAAAGTTTCTCCCGTCGTCATACACATAGTCTGTCTCTAACAAGTCAACACCAACTTCCCCTGAGCACATGTCATAACTTTGCGTGAACCCACAGCAGCGGTTCTCATAATTGTGGATGCTTTTTTCCACCCTTCCTGACGTTACAACACACTTTGCAGTTTTTCCCTCATTACATTTATCCTGTATCTCTATAGTAATTTTTACCTCTTGTGTATTTCTGCTCTGTTCTGTCTTTTCAACTATTCTAACAAACTTTTCTACCGTTGACCTCTGATTCTGTCCATGGTCAACTTGTTTACTTTCAATTGCTCCCTCTTTCACTATAAGGGCTTCTTTTAATATCAAAATTTCATCATCTTTCACTATCAATTTCATACTTAAATCATAGTTTATTTCTTCTTTTTCCTTAACGATCCTCCACATTTCAATAATGTCCTCTTCTTTCTGAGCCAATAATTAGTCCATATATCTTTTCTCTCTCTCCTTTTCTGCTAGTTCAATTTGTAATCTCTCTAATAATTCCTCTCTCTCTACTTCAGACTTCTTTATCTCTTCTGTGTCCTGCATTATACTAGTTAGATTTCTCTCAATTTCTATGTTCCAATTTTCGTAATCTTTTATCATTAACTTTAGATTTGTGTCATAATTTTCTCCTATATCTATCACCCTTCTTAACTTTTCAGCATCGTCTCCTTCACTGAGTGTAGCGTTACATGTAACTACAGTCTCTTCTCTAAGAGCTAGTTCTACACTATCTGTATTTTCTAATATGCTATCGTTTAGTTCTCTCTGTATTTTTTCTACAAACTCATCCTTTTCAACTAAGTTAATCTTCACTTGGTCAATTTTCATTTTTAAAGTCTTTAACTCCATTTCATCTTTACCAAGTTCTGTATTTTGTACTTTGCATTCTTTTGCTAAGGCCGTTAATTTACTTTGAGCGGAGAACCATATTGCCTCTAGCTCACTCAGTGTATCTTTAGGTTTCTCTATTGCACTTTCAATAATTTCTTCTCTTTGTTCTGCTTTCCTAGAATCTATTTTTATTTCTCTACTTTCCCTATATTTTTTCCTGCAGCTTCTATTTCTAGCAATTTTAATTCATGTTCCCTCTGTTCCCTTAATTTTTTCTCTTCATACTCCCTCTGTTCCCTTAATTTTTTCTCCTCGTACTCTCTCTGTTTTTCTTCATATTCTCTCTGTTCCCTCTGTTCCCTTAATTTATTCTCTTCATACTCTCTCTGTTCCCTTAATTTTTTCTCTTCGTACTCTCTCTGTTTTTCTTCATATTCTCTCTGTTCCCTTCTTCTCCACTGCTCTAATACAAACGTTTTTAGCTCTTCTCCCTCTAACTGTACCCCCATCTCTCTAAACTCATCCATTATTGTATTCATCTCTTCCCTTTTTTTCCTCTAGTTTCCATTTCTACTTCCTACTATTGTACTAGGACAAAGGGGTTCGAGGAGGGACGAAAAAAACAAACTCTAACATCAATTTTCTAATACACAATACTTTTAACAATCATAAAAAAAAATAATTATTTGTACTTGCCTTGATTGCCAGAACCACAGAACACACTTTCACAAAATAAACAATCACTACACATTAGTCCATGTAATAACTAAATTGTTATTGTTCACCGACGACACCGTTGACACTGGGCAGCAACGAGAAGGGGATGTCTCTCAATGACGGGACGGTCATCGACGACACACTGGCAGCAACAAGGAGGGGATGTCTCTCTCAATGACGGGACGGTCATCGACGACACACTGGCGGCAACAAGGAGGGGATGTCTCTCTCAATGACGGGACGGTCCCCGACAACACCTGGCAGCATCGAGAAGGCAGCTGACTCCCTCAAGGACAGGACAGTCCCCGACAACACCTGGCAGCAACGAGGAGGCAGATATCTCCCTCAAGGACAGAACGGTCCCCGACAACACACAGGCCAGCAACGAGGAAGCAGATGTCTCCCTCAAGGTCAGGACAGTCCCCGACAACACACAGGCCAGCAACGAGGAGGCAGATGTCTCCCTCAAGGACAGGACAGACCACACATCGGACCTGATGACTGTGGCCGACACTTCGATGTTCGACAAGAGTTTCCAGAGGTCCACTGACGTAGCCCCCACTGTTGCGTACTGGGTTCTGGATTCAATCTTAATAAAGACAGACTCTTGTCGAATAGAAGGTGTTCTTTATTGAACTATAAATACACGTATAAATCCTTCATACAGCCATCGAGACATCACAGCATAAGCATACAGGCCCACAGCCTTTACAGTGTTCGAGCCATCACAGCACAGGCATACAGGTTCACAGCCTTCCAGTGTTCGAGCAACCTCGATGACACCATCCGTCAACAACACAGCCCTGGCCGAACGTCCACACACTGACTTTACAAGTCTCTCCTATCTTTTCTCCACACCTCTCTCACTACACAGACCCACACTATATATAGCCCTTGCGCGCACTCTCAAGTCATTGCCTGACATTCAAAAGTCCGTCAACTGAATAAAGTTCATAACATTCTCACGACAACTCACAACACTGATTGACAACTCAGTAACAATTCAGAACCATTCATTGACAGTGATTCTCATACCTTGACACAGAGGACGCGCAATTCGTCTTTATAGAAGGAGCGTCATTAACAGATTAGATATTAATTGTTCTTATATTCATGCTCATTAAGTCAGTCATCATAAGACGCGAAAGGAAAAACAATAGTCTTGATAAAAACGAAACATTAAAAAGTTCGTCTCGGAACAACGTTTATCATCCATGAAAGACCACACACCTCTCAATGTCAATCATTTAGTAGCAAAGTGACCTTCTCACAGATCCACACACCTCTCAATGTCAATCATTTAGTAGCAAAGTGACCTTCTCACAGATCCACCCACCTCTCAATGTCAATCATTTAGTAGCAAAGTGACCTTCTCACAGATCCACCCACCTCTCAATGTCAATCATTTAGCAAAGTGACCTTCTCACAGATCCACACACCTCTCAATGTCAATCATTTAGTAGCAAAGTGACCTTCTCACAGATCCACACACCTCTCAATGTCAATCATTTAGTAGCAAAGTGACCTTCTCACAGATCAACACACCTCTCAATGTCAGTCATTTAGCAAAGTGACCTTCTCACAGATCCACACACCTCTCAATGTCAATCATTTAGTAGCAAAGTGACCTTCTCACAGATCAACACACCTCTCAATGTAAATCATTTAGCAAAGGGACCTTCTCACAGATCCACACACCTCTCAATGTCAACCATTTAGTAGCAAAGTGACCTTCTCACAGATCCACACACCTCTCAATGTCAATCATTTAGTAGCAAAGTGATCTTCTCACAGTTCCACACACCTCTCAATGTCAATCATTTAGCAAAGTGACCTTCTCACAGATCAACACACCTCTCAATGTCAATCATTTAGCAAAGTGACCTTCTCACAGATCCACACACCTCTCAATGTCAATCATTTAGCAAAGTGACCTTCTCACAGTTCCACACACCTCTCAATGTCAATCATTTAGCAAAGGGACCTTCTCACAGATCCACACACCTCTCAATGTCAACCATTTAGTAGCAAAGTGACCTTCTCACAGATCCACACACCTCTCAATGTCAATCATTTAGTAGCAAAGTGACCTTCTCACAGTTCCACACACCTCTCAATGTCAATCATTTAGCAAAGTGACCTTCTCACAGATCCACACACCTCTCAATGTCAATCATTTAGCAAAGTGAACTTCTCACAGATCCACACACCTCTCAATGTCAATCATTTAGCAAAGGGACCTTCTCACAGATCCACACACCTCTCAATGTCAATCATTTAGCAAAGGGACCTTCTCACAGATCCACACACCTCCCAATCTCAATCATTTAGCAAAGTGACCTTCTCACAGATCCACACACCTCCCAATCTCAATCATTTAGCAAAGTGACCTTCTCACAGATCCACACACCTCTCAACTCTCAATCTCAATCATTTAGCAAAGTGACCTTCTCACAGATCCACACACTTCTCAATCTCAATCATTTAGCAAAGTGACCTTCTCACAGATCCACACACCTCCCAATCTCAATCATTTAGCAAAGTGACCTTCTCACAGATCCACACACCTCTCTTGGAAGTAACAAAAGATTTATTGCTAGCACTGAGCAATGATAACGTCTCTATCGTTATCGTCTTACTTCTCATGTCTTTGATATCATTGAGGGTGATAACTTTTTCATAACACACATATCTCGTTCACATATGTCACGTTACTTATACCACTTTTCATAACACACACATCTGTTTCACATATGTTACGTTACATATACCACTTTTCATAACACAAATATCTCGTTTACATATGTCTCTTTCAGTGGCTTAACTAGGGGAGGGGTCCAATATCAAAAGTTCCCCTGGGCCCCCACTTCAGGGGGCCCCCAATGGAGTGTCCAAGCCCCCGGGCCCCCAAATTCCTAGTACGCCACTGGTCTCTTTACTTATACCACTTTTCGTAAAATCAGCTTATTCCGCCTCGAACTCATTAATTGATGCGAGAAAAACCCTAGTTTCTCCTCTTAGACACTTTTGTTTTGTCTAAAGCAAGCAAATGTATTTTCAGGTTCACAAAGAATTTAATAACAATTTTATTTAGATCTAGTATCTATATGAATAAAAGCGAAAGCCCTGACTTAGTCACTGACTCACGGATTCATCACTAATTCTCCAACTTCCTGTGTAGGTAGAAGCATGAAACTTTAGGAAGTTGTTAAGTACCCTCATACGACGAAAATTGGCGAAAAAGAATTTTGAAATTCACACAAAGGGGAGCCGGGGCCCCAAAAAACATTATTTTCTTATATAAACTATATACTAATTGAAAATCAATCATTCTTCTAGTTCCCATGTAGGTAGAAGCATGAAACTTTGAATTTTTTTTTGAGTACATGCTTCCGAGATCATGCACTGACCAGATTGCCACACTGAGAATGATATTAGAAGAATCCATGGAGTAGAACTCACCATTATACATAAAATTTATTAACTATAAGAAGCCGTTCGATAGTGTTGACAGGCCAACCCTGTTGAAGTTGCAAAGACACAACGGTATACCACAAAAGCTGATTAACATAATTAAGACGTCTTAAAAAGACCTTACATGTAGAATCATTCATGGCCAAAAAACAACAGAGGCTTTTGGGGTAAAGACTGGAGTCAGATAGGGGTGTTTGCTTTCGCCCTTCTTATTCTTGCTAACCATTTACTGGATAATGATGATGTCTACAGAGCAGAAGAAAAATGGTATCCAGTGGACACTATGGAAACAACTTGATGACCTGGATTTTGCGGATGATCAGGTCCTAATATCACACACACAGCAACAGATGCATGAGAAAACTAACTATGTAGCACATTTCTCTGCTTGCGTTGGCCTAAACATCCACAAGGGAAAAAGCAAAGTCCTTAAAATAAATACATCAAGCAACACCCCCATAAACCTGGGAGTAACAAATCTAGAAGAGGCGGATACATTTATATACCTCGGTAGCATCATAGACATGCAGGGAGGGACAGACGCTGATGTTAGAGTGAGAATTGGCAAAGCAAGAACATAATTTAAACAGCTAAAAAGTTTGGAGCTGCAACAACTTGACCCTCAAGACTAAGGTCAGGATATTCAAAACCACAGTAAAGCCTGTCTTGCTATATGGAGCTGAACCATGGCGGATTACAGCAGCCGTTTCGAAAAAGTGTCAAGCATTTATAAAACACATGTCTCCGAACAATGCTCCGAATCCGCTGGCCCAATATCATCAACAAAGAGGACCTCTATCAACGGACACAACAAGAGTCAGTTGAAGAACTAATACCTCAACGCAGATGGAGATGGATTGGCCACACCCTCAGAAAGCCTACATCCAGCATTGTGAGACAAGCCCTCACTAGGAACCCCCAGGGCAAAAGAAAAAGAGGTCGACCCAAAATAACCTTGAGAAGGGAACTGGAGACAGACTCCAAAAACATTGGGCACAGCTGGGGATAGTTAGAGAGAGTGGCAGAGGACCGGGATGCCTGGAGAGCCTTTGTTCATGGCCTATGCCCCAGATGGGACGACAGGCAATGATGACATGCTTCATGACGATAATTTGCAAAAGAGAATATTAAATTTCCCACTCATGGGGGCTGGGGCCCCAAAGAGGATTTGTTCATTATATGAGCTATGTACGAATTGAAAATCACCAATTCTCCTATTATCCGAGTAGGTAGACTCATCAAACGTTGGGGAGTTGATAAATACACTTTCACAACGCTAGCAGATGTAATAATATTTAAAATATCCCTTACTGGGGGGTCAGGGGCCCCAATTTAAAAACTGAAAATCCTTAATTCTCACATTCCCCATGTAGGTAGAAACATGAAATTTTAGTAAGTTGTTGAGTACTTTCTACCGATGATATTTGGCGAAAGAGAATGTTTAATTCCCACTCATGGGGGGCCGGGGGCCAACATTTTTTTCTTATATTTAAAACGGACTCAACAAAAATTCTCCAATTCATCGTGTAGGTAAACACATAAAACGTTTCGAAGTTGTTGAGTACCCTGTCACGACGAAAATGGGCGTAAAATAATCATACAATAAAGACAAAAAGTCTGAAATTCAGCTATCAGACTATAACAAAATAAGTAGCAATAACTATATTATTTGACTGTTTCATTCATTCCATTATTTTCGCGCATTTATTATAAACGGTTTGCTTCTTCCATGAATTAAGATCAGTCTCCAGTCTTCCAATCTTACCGATTTGATCTTTCATTAACTAGCTTTTCTGTTTACATACTTGTTATTTATATTTACACACTTGTTTTTTTATGTTTACACACTTGCTATTTATGTTTACACTCCAGTTATTTATGTTTAGACACTTATTTATGTTTACACTCTTATTATTTATGTTCACATACTTATTATTTATTTTTACACACTTGTTATATATATTTACGTGGCACGTACTAAAATGTTCCATGAAACTACTTTCTCTTTTTGTTCTTTGAAACAATGGAATTTTCCAGTCCTTCAAAATTGCACTAAACACCTTTCAAACTATTTTCCGGATTGACAACCTCAAATTACTTAGGTCTTAGATCAATAAAAATAACTGAATGTGTGAGAAAGATGATTAATATGCCTTTTATATTATGAATGTTATGCATTAAATATAATTATTAAATGTATAAATGTTATAGTTTTTTTTAGTCAATCGCATGAGCTCAACACGAGACTGGAATATAATATTTTATAATTTCTCTTATTACTATTATTATTATTGTTCATGTCAAAGTATAAATACATTCATTTGTTTAAAAAACTCATTAAAAATATTTGGACTTTCCCCCTACTGCTATATAATCCATATAATTGTATTTAACAGGGAACGCCTCCAGATTTTGCTTTGACAACGGGACATGGGATAAAGCCAACTACACTACTTGCTTAAAACGTAAACATAAAGATAATCATGAAAGCTATGTGAGTACATATTACGTCATAGTTTAACGCTTAACTTTATTCTATTGATATGCGTTTAATAAATATCATAATTAATCTTTAGTGTATTTATTTTCGAGAACTTTCGAATATCTCTGATTTCGTCGATATTTTCTTTGCCATCCTTTATAAGAGTCATCACCTTTTAGTGAACTTAATTAGCACTAATGAACAGTGTTTAAATCACTTAACACAGAGGGACCGTATTTTTACATCAAGTTTTTGCATCCTTTTATCGTCATTTTCAATAGTAAGAACTTTTTTCTTTTCTAAAGTTTGACGTGAATGGAAGTATGTCCTCTGATAAAATTCAAAGCAATAGCGACTGGTTTAAAAAAAATAATTAAATAATGTAATATGAAAATTTTATTTATTTTATTAATTTTTGTTTTATTCATTAATTTCCAAATTAACATATTTATGTGGACGTTCGAAAATAAATATTTTTGTGCGCTGCTTTCTAAAATTAGTAACGTCACGGACGGGACATACATTGCAAATTATGTATATTGATGCTACTGAACGCAAAGGCACTATCTTTCCCAACAAAACAAAAAATGCGCAAACTAATTGTGCAAGAGGACAATAAATTTGAAATTTTATTTATAAACTAATACTACAGTAGAGGTTTCGGCAAATGCCTTCATGTGCAATCATTAGCATTCTTCTCTCACGGATGACCAATTTGCCCTTGTAACTTGTTGTTGTGAGTTGCACACGGTGGTGTGTTTGATGTTGGCTTTTGTGGTATTTAAAGTTATTGGTTAGTGGTGCGAAAGCGTGCAAAGTGATTGCGTTGTTGACGTCATTTGTATATGTGTAAAAGTTTAGAGAGTTTTGTGTAGACGTTTTGTTGTGGCAAGGACGAACGCCATTAAAGTTGTTGTTTATTTCTAGCAGTGTCTTTATTTCTTGTGTAACGGTAATTGTATGAATCTTGGAGCAAACAGTCAAGATATAAGTATTAGGACGCTTGTGACATCTTCATGTTATTAAAACATAATATTATTTCAGAAACACGACGTGATAACCATCTATGATATTGGCTGCATCCTGTCGACGTTACCCCTATTGTCAGCTCTCACAATATTTCTCGGTTTCAAGTAAGGCCCATGTACAAACACATTAAAAATATAGCAGTACAAAAGAAGGATTCTTTTCTTATACTTAACATTGTCATTCGACAAGCAGCGGGAAAACGATTGAGGGGGCAAGATAGTCAAACTACCCGATCAGTACCTAATTAGGGAGGAGTATAATGTTTAAAATGTCAACAAGCTTCTAAAGATAAAAAGATTAAGAGAAATTTAAATATAATTAGTTATTAACAAAATTTATTATTTTATCACGGACAAAAGTGAAATATTTATTTAAACAAAATTGTTAAACTTTTAGATTTAGCGGCGCCCTTTTGAACTTTCACAGGCCGGCGACCTCGGCAAATACCCCAATGCGAAGCCGTTTTTTCGCCACTGCTTATAGGAAACAAAACTCTATTACATATATCTGAGTAAAAAAGTTTGATATTTCTCAAAGATTTATTAAACCGGTTTCTTTGGTTTTTGTAATTATTTTTTAAAACACACAAAAGAACATCGTAGAATTTTTCGATAGGCTACATTGAAAACTTATAAAAGCATTTTATCTATGTCCACACAACATTGTAAGGCTCTGATTGCTGGTACAGTTGAGTCATACATTTAAAAAAAAACCATCGGGCTTGATTATATACAATGGTGAACTGTGCGAATGAAGTAAATATACTAAAGCCCCATTTTAAGCTTATTTACACACAGTCCAAACTGACAGGGGCAGGCGAAAACTCAAACGCGCGAACAAACGCATAAATGTCATTGATTCTGGGCCCCTGGTAACATGTCCTTTATAAGCCCAATGATACTCAAAATTTGTTGGAGAAATGTAATGGGACTGTGCTCAAAAAATGTCTTAGAAAACACACTCACCGAGAGGGAACGGAATTGGTAGATGATGATTTGATTTATGCCAAAACTGTAGTCTAAGAACTTAAAACTTTATGAAATCTCACATGAAAAGAATGAGTGAGAAAAATTTTGTGATAGAAGAGAAGATGTAGTCTTGTAACTCTGGAGAAAAAAGTTGTAGTATTATATTAATACAACTAATATCTTAGACTAATCTAAATCTTAATCTAATATCTTAGACTGTAGAATCTTGAGAGGGTTTTCACGCCTACATCATTTTGAACGTTAAAATGATTCTCTTACACTAACTAACCTACTGGATGATGACCGTTATTTCAAATAAAAACACCTACCACTGATGCCACTAACAAAACAAACTTTTATTGGTACTCACGGGCAATAAAAATGAATTCAAGAACGCGTTATATCGTAAAAATTATTTTGCTATATATTCTTTAATTATCCTGTTTAGTGTAATTTTATCTAGAATCTAGAATATCCCTAAGCATAAGGGATGTCATAAGCAATGTCATAAGGCATGTCATAAGAGATGTCATAAACAATGTCAGCTCTGAGAAAGCCTTCATTAACCTTGAGCTAATAAAAAAAATTAATGACTATTAACAAAGATTTAACCGGCTATTTCGGCTAATGAAGTTGAAATGAGTGGTAACATTGATAGTGACAGGTTCATCAGTGATTTGGCCACAAAACGTCAATATTTCTAAAATATTAAGCTCTTAAATTTGTACATCTAGCATAATAATGTTTTATTTTTTCTTCTTATTACTTTCCAATAAAGAGTGTATTTTCAACCTTTAAATAAGAGTCGCATATTATGATGATATTATTATACTTTGAATCTTCCCCGGAGTGGGGAGGGGGAGCACGAACCCTCACTACCCCGCTGTGGACAACTATATATCTATAACACTATTTTATTTTGAGATGCCTTTAGAATGTTTACATTTTGTTCACTTTGAAATGTGATTTTTTTCTTCTGCCAAACCTAGAAGTCTCCATTGTGTTCGAAACTACATCCATTGTAACCTGATTGGTTCACTTTTGTTAAGAAATTTAAGATGGCTGATCCTGCGATTGATGGTAGATCATTTTTTAAATTTACCAACGGTAAGAAAATGGCTGAAATGTTTTTAATTTTAAGATTAATATGCACCATCTTGTGTTTATATTATTCAACTAAAATTAACTTGCTGAGTTTTTGTGATAACCCAAAATTAATACTTTGATGTATAAAACATGATCTTTTACGTCCACAGGACTTGTGTCATGCGTTGGGTACTATCACCATATTCTTTTACGTCCACAGGACTTGTGTCATGCGTTGAGTACTATCACCATATTCTTTTACGTCCACAGGACTTGTGTAATTCTATTATTACTATCACTACATTCTTCGTCATCTCGAGTTTCTTTTGGATGTTTGCTGAGGGACTCTATCTTTTTACAGTCATGTGGTTGGGATTCGCAGCACATAAGATTCGATTATGGCACTATCTCCTTATTGGCTGGGGTAAAAAAAACACTTTAATCATAGAGATGGAAACAGATGCATTATGACATTTGACTCATACAGATGGAAACAGATGCATTATGACATTTGACTCATTCAGATGGAAACAGATGTATTATGACATTTGACTCATACAGATGGAAACATATGCATTATGACATTTGACTCATTCAGATGGAAACATATGCATTACATTTGACTCATTCAGAATGGAACATATGTATTATGAAATTTGACGCATACAGTAGGAACATTTGACTAATTAAATAGAACAGTAGAAAATACCCTAACTTTATTTTGGATAATTTTATTACAATTGGACCTCACGGAGACCGCCCTGGGCGGTAAAAGTACTAGCTACGCCACTTAGTTCGCCATCACTGTACTGGTCTGAGAAAGTTAAAGGAGTGCTAAGAAATAACTAAATGAATCTGGGATGTGACATAATAATGTATACGAAGTCCTATAAGTCAGTGTTTTTCAACCTTTTTTGTGCCGTGGAACACCTTTTTCATTAAAAAAAAAATCCCGAGGCACACCACCATTAGAAATTAATTTTTTTTTTTTACCTCTGTGCCTATCTTGACTATATATAAAAATATATATAAACTAATTTTCTTGAATACGAGAATATCCCGCGGCACACCAGGAAACATGTCGCGGCACACTAGTGTGCCGCGGAACAGCGGTTGACAAACGCTGCTATAAAGAAATAAATGTGCATGCCATCACTGTAGAAATAGAAATGTACAAGTTAAATTTAAATGTGGCATTGAGGTTCTCCACCTCCCCATCTCCCACATTCATTGTGGGTGAAGCGGAGAGTGACGGGGTCTAGATCACATAAATAATGACCCCTTTTCAGACCATTACCGTGACGGGGTCCTTACCAGCACTGAGGCTCGAACCCGTGACTCCCTTTTGCCTCGGTTCGGCAGTCCAGCGCGCTTCCGATAGACCACCGCGCCCCTTTAGATCCCATGCTAATCGACAATGACTGGACGTGATAAAATTATTGTGTGGGAAATTCGTTTGAGTGGACAGGAGGACTGGTCATATCATTAGTATAGTATGTGGACCTGGGAAGTGACTGAAAGACCTGACGTTTTCATGGCCAGGGTCAGGAAGGTGGGATGGAATTTCGCCGATACAGATTGTAAGCTCTATAAGATGAACGTTGATCACGACCGGGAAGAAAGACACTTGCAGAACACAGAGACAGTTGTAGGACACAGAGACAGTTGTAGGACACAGAGACAGTTGAAGGACACAGAGACAGTTGTAGGACACAGAGACAGTTGAAGGACACAGAGACAGTTGTAGGACACAAAGACAGTTGTAGGACACAGAGACAGTTGTAGGACACAGAGACAGTTGTAGGACACAGAGACAGTTGTAGGACACAGAGACAGTTGTAGGACACAGTGACAGTTGTATGACACAGAGACAGTTGTAGGACACAGAGACAGTTGAAGGACACATAGACAGTTGTAAGACACAGAGACAGTTGTAGGACACAGAGACAGTTTTAGGACACAGAGACAGTTGTAAGACACAGAGACAGTTGTAGGACACAGAGACAGTTATAGGACACAGAGACAGTTGTAGGACACAGTGACAGTTGTAGGACACAGACACAGTTATAGGACACAGAGACAGTTGAAGGACACAGAGACAGTTGAAAGACACAGAGACAGTTGTAGGATACAGAGACAGTTGTAGGACACAGAGACAGTTGTAGGACACAGAGACAGTTATAGGACACAGAGACAGTTGCAGGACACAGAGACAGTTGTAGGACACAGAGACAGTTGTAGGACACAGACACAGTTGTAGGACACAGTGACAGTTATAGGACACAGAGACAGTTGTAGGACACAGACACAGTTGTAGGACACAGAGAGAGTTGTAGGACACAGAGACAGTTGTAGGACACAGAGACAGTTGTAGGAA
>MUZC01001947.1:175477-251518 GCA_002072015.1 Radix auricularia | reverse complement strand
GGGGCGGGGATAAAAAATCAGCCGAAATTGCGTGACGTCATTTATGGTCGGCCCCTTAAGGCAATAGTATTATTTTTATCTATAAATTAATAAACATGAATAAATACATTTAATTGAAATTAAGTATTATGTAAAAGGTGGGGACATTTTTTACCATTGCATGCTCTATTTATTTAAGCAGTAATAAAAGAGGCCGCATAAAACGATATACCTATAAATACACATTTATAAAAATACAAAATAAAATTTTTGAAGGCCACAAAAATAAATTGGTTTTGCAGGCCTCCCCCCCACGCCAAATGAGATAAAACATATTCCGAATTTACAACCCAAAAATATTTACAATTATTATGCTTTTATTTTTATATTTAAATAAATGATTTAAAAAAACAACAACAAAGATATTGTATACATCAGTATGTTGATATATATTAAAAAAATTATTTATACATTTACTTACTTACCTAACTTTTTTTAGTAGAAATATCGTGTATTATGTTATCAAAATTTAAATTATTTGTACTTTCTTTTTCTACGGACAATACTTCAAGATTCTATAGTCTTAAATCACTGTTTATGGAGCGAATATATTTTTTTTTCAACTTCAGTTTAAAGAAACTCCTTTCACAACTAGATACACTGATAGCAATTGTTAAAAAAGTTGGTAAAGAATTTTCAATCTATACTTTTGATTATATTTAATAGATCAATGGGCATTTCCCCGCGGGTTTCCAACATAATGCCTCTTCTTGTAGTGTAGGTACAGCCAGGGTTGGTCTTAGGCTACTGCAACCTATGCGGTCGCAATGGGCCCCATGCTTTCATAGGCTCCACCTATCTTAATTTTTACTTATTATCCTTATCAATACGTTATCTCTACCCAAACAGAGTCCCGCGCAATCCTTTTCGCATTCAAAGCTGCATAGGGTCCCGAAATAGCTAACACTGTCCCTGTGTAAAGCCTTAAAAACCTGGCTCCTTTCTCTTTCAATATCGAACTGTTCTTCCTCAATTTAAATAAAGAAGCGTATTTGATGTTCTAATTCTTCATTTAGAAGGCTTCACGGTTGTATACACGAATATTTTATGGCAAGGACATGTAACTCATCAGAGCGTTCTTTTATTTTCTTTTATAATTACATCTAGATCTATGCATAAAACATTTCTCAATGTACTTCTTGCTCTAAAGATTGAAAAGTAAGTGGAAAAGATGTAAACAGGGTAAGGGTTAGTCTGACAGGACGTAACAAAACAGCGAACGTTTCGGCAAAGAGCTTTTTTCAATGGACATACAATACACAAATTAAACGAATATAAAAAATAAATAATAAAAACTTAGCTGCGGTAAAATTTCAAAGAGTCAATGAAAGAGAGAGCCACGTCTTCTGAATTTTCCCCAGTCATAATTTTCTAATTGTAACTCGGCGTTCTGTTGATATCTCCAACTCTCTATAACAGCGTTATGTATTAGCACATATCTTTGTTCCATGAAATGGGTTTGAATTAATTTAAAGAAGACGGGCTTCCATAAATTGAGATATCACAGAAAAAAGATTGCTTTGAACTGAGTAAAATTCCAGCATTTGATCTCGTTTTACTAGCTACTTGAGATGACAATTTTTCCCAGACTCTTGAAATTTTTAAGCATGTCTTTTTCGAAATTATTTAGGCTATTGTAATGCTTATTAACGGAGAATAAATAACATTTCATTTTTAATGAATACTCGTACATTATGGAAAAACACAAACTATGTGTGCTACTTGAATTCAATGAAAACAAAACAATTAATTTAATTTTTTAATAAGCTACCTTACAATAATAAGAGAACTGAAACAGTAATTTACTAATATAAATTACTACTTGCAAGTTAAACACAATATTTTAACCACCATCCAATGTAGGTACTTTTTAGCGCATCATTCTGCGCATGTCGAAATTCCACGCAAAAACTGTCGTAGCGATATCAATACTACATATTTTCGGACCAGCGGTGAAGTGTTGTTGTTTTTTGTGTGCAGTTTTCTTATAAAAGCACCATTTGTGACGTATGCCACTTAATTTTCCAAACAAATCATTACTTTTTTTGTATCGATTTTAAAGTTTTGAACGGTTTTGCGTTAGCTATTAAACAACTATATAATAAAACAAATGTTGCACAAATCCATTAATTAAAACTCAAAATTCAGAATATTTTTCTTTCACATTGGTTTCCCCCCTTCAAAATAAAAGGGTGTTTTTTTTAAATGGCATTAATTTTTAAATGCCTACAATTGCCGCCCTCTGAATGAGTGCCGCCCCGGGCAGACCGCTTCACCTCCCCACCCCTAGCCACGCCACTGCATGAGATTTAAACAAACTGAGTCCCCCACCACTATTACTCATGATCATCATCACCAGTCCCGTGACCGTTGCGGTCGTTGAGGGGAGGGCGCACGGATACACCAACAGACAACGATCTCCACATTTCCCTATCTTGAGCGACGTCAATAATTCATTCAAACTCATCCCTGTCTGTTCCTTTATGTTGTCAAGCGAGCTATTTGCTATCGACCTCCTCGCCAGCCCATTACTACAGTGCTTTGAAAAATGAATTTTGTTACGGTATCATGTAGCAGCACGTGACCAATCCACGCCATCTTACGCCTCTTCATAGTTGTTATAATTGTTTCTTGACGACCCGCAATAGAGTTTATTTTGTCCCATACAAATTCATGGGTCTTGTGTTCTAAATAAGAGATCTGGAGACTTTTTCTCATGCATTTGTTTTACAAAAGCCTGCATGCATCTGGCTTTCAGTCGTTGCTAGTAGTGTCCAGGTCTCACACCCATAAAGGACAAGAGTTTAAACAAGAGCTCTGTAAAGCCTGAGCTTTGTTGGCAGGCTAATGTTTTTGTTCTTCCATATTTTAGTTAACTTGATCATTGCTGCTATTGCCGACCCATGTTTAGCTCGAGTTTCAGCTTCTCGGCTAACATCTCTAGCTGTAATAGCTCCTAGATATTTAAAGTTACGTACCTCCTCCAGCTGTTGATGGCTCATGACGATGTTTGTCATACTGGCAGCTGAGGTATTAACCAATATCTTGCTTTTCTCTGAGCTGATTTCAATTTCATATGAACCCGTCTACAAGTTTGTCATTGAGCTCCTGTAGTTCTTGACTGCTCACAGCCAAAATATCTGTCATAAGCAAATCTTAGGTTGCATAAGGGTTTTTTGCCTATAGAGATGGATTTGTGGTGACCACTAACTTCACTATGTGTTTCTTGCTTGATTTTTCAAGGAAGATATTAAACAAGATGGGGAGAAGCACGTGCGAACCCCCCCTCCTATTAAACATTGACAAAATCATAAAAATATTCAAATAAAACGCTCATCGGGAGATCAAATTGCAGATTTAGATGTTAATTGTATATATGTGTTTAAAAAAAATAGATTGAAAATTAAATTTGAAATTCTTTTGAATTAACATTGTTACTATACTAACATAAAAAGCAACATGTAATAATACAATTATTGCAAAGTAAAATACATTAGTTAACATTTATTACTGTTAAATCCAGCCCATTATATACAAGCATTTCTTCTCATTCAACCTGATTTCAGTATTTTTTAAATTGTAAACAATGATATGTGAGTATTTAAAAGTAAATGGAAAAGACATAAACAGGGCAAGGGGTAGCCTGACAGGAGGTATGTTTTGTTACTGTTTTTTTACGTCCTGTCAGGCTAACCTTCGCCCTGTTTACTTCTCTTCCTTTTACTTTTTTATAAGCCTGATTGTAGTCTCACACCCTACTTTGTGACTATTTAATTAGCAATATTTTCTTCGGCCTTTTAAAAAATAATCAAACGATAATTATTGGGATAAAATCAATTTTATTTGATCCATGCCACAGGTACAATCTGTGATACGTGAAAAACTCAACGCTAGGGATAATCGCTTCTCGTTATTTGGCAGCTTTAGACGGTCTAGTAGCTACGCCACACCAGTCATGAACTGTACAGTGCTAACGGATTCTGATAGGAGATATACCGACAGTGTGCACATCAAACTATCGTGGACCGAGCAAGAGAGAGAAACAGAGGCAGTGGCTAGAACATCTATGATGGAAACTACGGTGTAAGAGGTGCATAGTGGGCAGAGTTTTGGGGCATTTAGTATTATAGAAAATGTTTGTCTAAGGGATCATATGTTATTTTTATACTTGGCATCTGTAATGCAGAGGACAAGGTATTGTTAACTCATGTTGATGTACCCACTTCACTTACAACACTGCATAAATATTAAAGTTTGCTGTAAATATGTTAAAAGAATAATTGATATACTTTTGAATTAGTTGTTTTGTCTTAGAAAGAAAATTAGACCTCATTGTTTAACACATTATTATAATCGAATTATGTCGTTTTGGAGGTGTGATGGAATGCATGAAATCGTATTTCACTGTCACGATTACTTTTCATTTAAAAGATTTCTTTTTATTTTCCTGATAATCCATTAAAAAAAACTTAAAGACATAATGTTGAAATGTCAAACACAAAGGTTTAAAATTCAGTCAGGTTTATTGCAGAATGTTTCTTTCTCATCAAGTTTAATTAAGGTTTGTAGCGAATAATCTGTTTGAGAACTATTAAAATATGCCGCTTGAATTTCATATTGATCTGTTCTCAAAGAAATTAACGTATATGATTAAACGCTCAAATATTGCTCAAATTTTAGGAACGTCAAAATTTGAGTTTTTTGTATGTTGAAAATTGCTTTTGATCAGGATAACAGGAAACAAAATTCGTCCAAGTTATTTTTATTTATGTATTTTAGTATTAAGCAGGGCTTAAATTATTTTATACAACCGCGTCAGCAAATTTATAATATTTAAAAAATGATTTGATTTTTTTTTTTGCGGGAACGTATTAATCATTTTTATATTTTTTTTCTTAAAAATACGTTTGTTATATGTATTCAGTGTGCGTCAATGGGTCTGGAACGGATTAAGGACGTATACCAAAGTACTGTACATGGCTTTAAAAATCCATTGGTTGGAATATAAGTAGTTGACTGATGCGAATAACACGATATAAACATATTCACAAAGTAAAAAACGTCACTGCCATTGACTAGCACATTCTCTTACAGTCATGAGAAAATTTGTCTTGCTTGGTAGCAAAGGAATTATAATTAAATTCATAACTACACATGATTTCTCCTTTTGTTCACGTGACCTTTGCTACCTGACCTTGATATTTCACAACGCCTGCTGTGTCTGATACATCCAAAAGGTTTATTATCTCTTACGTCCCCGCTTCATTATTATTCTTATTTTTTTTGGTGTGTTTCCTAATCAAGAAGAGGGCTCGAGAAATTCCGCCATCCCCAAACCAAGAAATATCCGACAGAAACCTTCGCACCCTAACAGTGCTAATATCCTGTTTTTAATTGACGAAAGACTCGAGACTTTAAACCTGATACAAGATGATTATTTTGAAATATTTGTTGAGACTTTCAGGGACAGTAGATTTAATTTATAACGGGAACTGATCTAAGGAATGCTCTTGTACTGTTGAGACCAATGAAGAATACATAGGTCAGTTCCATCCTCCTAAAGCTTTCGTTTTTGAAGAATGCATTTAGCAAGTTTAAGATTTTAAAGAAATGAACTAAAATGTTGCAAGCTAAAAAATTAGCACAGAAATAAAATTATAACTCAATTAATTTCGTTTTATTTCGATTGTTTAAAATTTGTTCCTTGAGGATTGAGTTAATTTTTATATTTTTCATTTTTTTAAATTTTAGATATTTTTAATGTCATACAATATTTTACAAATTTTAATGAAGATATTTTTATATTTTCATAAATATTTAAAAATATTTACGTTTATTTAAATTTATGTTCATTAAAATAGTAGTGCAAAAATGCATTCGCTATGACTAATAAACACTAACCATTGCACTGCATGCTACAAACTTTTTCCGGCTATTTTCGGTAATGAACTATTTGAAAGGAGATTCAAAATTTCTTTATTTAAAGTTAAAAGTTGTTGTCATTACCTTTAAGTCCAACAGTAGAATGTATATCTGTGGCTAGATTGTAATCATTATATTCCAGGCCACCATTAGGGTGTGTTTGTGACATTCTCAATTGATGGTTGAGTCACTTTCATAACCCGCCCTATAATACCAACGGCGAGCCTCAACATAAGGGCATCGCCATGGAGATATTCCTCCACAGTGCCTGACCCGTCCACGTCCTCAATGCCGCAGAGCATTCGGTTAGCAGAAGTGCCACTGTCTCCTCGGCCATACCACATAAACGGCAGCCGGGTTCCCTGTTTTTATCTAGCCTGTGAAAACACCTGTTTGTAGGACATTGTCCAGTCCAATCTGCGTGATGAGGGACTGGCAGCTACGAGGCAGCCTCCACAAAGGATCTCGCTTGCGCGGTCTGGTCGCAGCATTTTGTCGTAAAGCCACCTTGCCCTGTTACCCTCATCCCAGCCCGATAGCAATTTTTCCATAAAACAGTCTTTTAGCCACAATTTTACCCCCAGTTGGGTCACTTGGCGATCGATTTGGGGTTGGGCAGCGCCCTGCTGCGCCAGCAGGTTTGCCATTTCCTTTTGTGGTATCTTTGCGTGCCCTCTAATATACCGTAGAACAACTATGCGGCACGCGATAACTAATGTTGTTGACAATCTCTAGTACAGCATCGACATTTTTCGTCTCCAAAGAGCTCCGATCCAAGGATTCCAGGGAGGATCTTGAATCGGTGAAGACTAAGACTGGTGGAAAAGTCTTCCTTCTACTAAGGCGTAGGCGCACCTATTTCACACCCTTTTGAATTGCTTCTAGTTTGGCATCCCCGCTCGAAACTAGTCTTCCACACTGGCCAGACAGTTCATTTACTGATGGCAGAGTATTCAATAAGTGCACTATACCCACTTCGTCAATCTGTGAAGCATGAGCGACTGCATTAACTTTCACTACGCTGGTACCGTAGGCTTCGATAGCTCTAAGTATTTCCTCGTGCTGAAGCTCCACTGGACTATTTTTCCCTCACCGGCATTTGCCTGTGACAAACGTAGATCGGACGGAGAGAAGCATTCATGATGTCCCCTCGCTGGGAACATGGCTATGTTTTTCCCTGATTTTGGGTAATGTGACCTAAACCTCGAGTTCGTTGACCACATCCACGAGGGATGGTCCTCGAGCTCGCAAAGGATTTGACGGTAGGCTGTAATCAATAGCTCGTCTCACTTTGCTGAGGGAAAGAGCTCTCTGCGTTCTTGCATCAGCGCCCCAAGTAGTGCATGTCCCCTCTTTCACCAGGGACAATATGATTGTGCAGTTGGAGTTTCTGGTCCAACCACACGGTGTATATAAGTGGTTAGATTGTAATCATTACCTTAGAGGCCACCAGTAGGGTGTATATCTGTGGTGAGATTGGGATCTTGATGATTGTTTGAATGGAATATTTAGCGTTTCGTTTCTCGTACATATGTAAGGAAATAACTAGAGTGAAGGGCAATAGGAGTAATGATATGAAGGATATTTGATATAGTCCTGGAGTATTAGGGATATGTGTCTATGTTTATGGAATATTTCTTTATGTCAGTCACAAATATTTGTTTATTTGATTGTGCATATCATAAAGGAATACTAGTTTCTTTTGATCGTACGAAATGAACTTTCAGATAATATAGTAATATACTGTTTGACATGTTTTACGTATGACATTGGTACTTGGAAATTCATGACTATCAGCACAATATGGAGTGAAAGTCCTAAAAGAGCCAGTTTATTACATGATCCAACCAGATGTATATAGCAGAAATGATAATAAATCTAGATCCACTCTGAATAATGGCATGACTTATATGGAGCTGATTTTTAACACAAAGAAGACTGAAATCCTTTATCAACCCACGCCTGGAAAGCCTTATGTTGAGCCCAACATCACTGTCAACAGTTAGAAACTCAACGCAGTGAAACGCTTCACATACCTAGACAGCAAACTGTCTCAAAATGTCACCATCGATGACGAAGTGAATTTAAGAATTGCCAGGGCCAGCTCCAATTTTGGCAGGTTGTACCCGAATGTCTGGAACAGAAGAGGCATTTCATCCAGACCAAAATGAAAGTATATAAGGCAGTGGTGCTCCCTACACTGCTTTATGCACGAGAAACATGAACCGTGTATCAATGCCATGCTAAAAATCTGAACAACTTTCATACAACAAGCCTCAGGAAGATCCTTAGCATAAATTGGCAGTTCAAAACTCCAGACACAGTTGTACTATAAAAAACAGGTCTCCCCAGCATCTTCACCCTCAAGATGCATTCACAGCTTCGCTGGGCAGGGCACCTAGCCCGAATGCTAAATGAGAGACTACCTAAGAGACTCTTCTATGGTGAGCATGGCCAGCTGTCCCATTGTGTCTAAAGAAACGCTTTAAAGCATTGAAAGCCTCCCTGAAAGCGTTTGCAATACACCCAGACACTGGGAAGAAGCTGCAATGGACCGGTCCACCTGGCGTTAATCCATCCAGGACATGCGAGGCAAACTGGATCAACGCCGCAGAAAAGAAGAGGCAAGCCCGAAAGGCCCGTGCTGTCAAACCTCCTGGAGACAACCCACTCGTCCAATGTCCTTTCTGTTCCCGAACCTCCCGTGCCAGGATCGATCTCGTCAGCCATCTGCGCACAAACCAGTTCCAGCAACCATTGGAGTGGTCCTCGTCGACTCGAAGGACGAACAACAAACAATAGAGCTGCTGTCTCTATTAGCGAAATGTTGCTGACTACAAAGTACAACCGTGTCTATTTAACGATCATTGTTCTGACTAACAATATTTAACGAATGAGAAACTGGGATGGCCAAAGAATTGTGCAGTTGATGAAAATAACATGAAAAACAGTTTTGTTGTATACACTCTTTTACAAATATAACTTATCGATGCACATATCTAGACTGTACCGGCAACTAGATGAGTACTGTCCCTATGACAAGACCGGTAACTAGATTGGTACCGTCCCTATGACAAGACCGGCAACTAGATGAGTATTGTCCCTATGACAAGACCGGGAACAGATGGCACGTATAGACATTTGCCGATGTTCAATGTGATCAGAATAGTCGTCGTCAATAAAGACATACTGAGATCTAAATACATCTGCTAGTCGTTAACATGTTCAAAGTCAAGTTATTTGGATATATTGTTATTTAGTATTTTATAAATTTTAATATTAACAGGAAAGTCTTGCTTTTCGCATTGAATTCTAAAAATTGTTTATACTTTAGTGGAACTTCATTTGGCGCACTCGACTGAACAGCTGCACTTATCTTTGTTATTGACTTCCGGACTTTTAAATCAACAAAAACTCAAATTAAAATGGAGAAAGTTTTCGTGAGTATTGTTGTGTAATCGCATCTGATTTTTTAATAGAAAAAGGGTGTGAGAAAGAGAATAAGAAATTAGGTAGAGAGATACAGATAAAGAGAGAGAGAGAGATAGAGAGGATAGATAGATATAGAGATAGAGAGTGCGAGAGAATGAGAAGAGAGGGAGAGAGATAGTTATAATTTCTAAAAATTGTAATCATTTTCAAGCTTTAGTACATGCCATCGCATGAGGAAGTACAATTAGAGTAAATGAAAACATGAGAAAATTTGTTGCAAAATATCACGTTTAAATATTCATATGAATTCATGAATGAAATTATGGCAATTTATGCATTTATGATTGTAAATAAAATGACCGAGCACGCTAATTTTTTTTACACCTTCCACTTAATTTATCTGCTTTTTCTATCAAGTTGTTATTATTGGTCATCAGGTTTACTGAAGTGTTTTAAGAGATTTCATCTAGTCAATAGGCTACAATGGCGGCTTCAAGCCTTTGATCAAGGTAAATACAAAAGTAAAAATAAACACTTTTACCACCCTTTCAAACAATCACGAAGATGATCACAATTTTTAAGATCGCCAAACTTTCAATATAATGTTTAATGCCTAGCTAAAACCAACCATCTGTTGTTATTTTCATATATCTTTGTAGATACGACTTCTATATTAAACCCTTAATGAGACTATCTATAACATTTACAATTGAGAAAAACGTTTAGGGGCCGTCCATAAAGAGTAAGGGACCTAGTACAGTTCCCTACCAATAGGAAGTCTATGATCCAGTGATAAAAGGGACCTGAGATTCCAAAGTATTAAATTTTTTAAATAAACTAAGGTGTTGAACATTCTCAAATGCTTTTGAGAAGTCTAGTAATATTGTATCTATTTGATCATTATTATCTAAGCCTTTTGATAGTTCATCTATTAGACCTATCAATTGTGTTTCACACGATCTGTTTTTCTAAAGACAGGTTGATGTGGGCATAGGGTATTATATTTGTCAAGGTGGGTAACTATTCTACTACATATTATGTTTTCTAGTGGTTTACATGATATTAGTAAGTTGAAAAAGTCCCTTTGCCGAAACGTTCGCTGTTTTGTTACGTCCTGTCAGGCTAACTCTTACCCAATTTACGTCTTTTCCATTTACTTCTTCTGGGCAAGTAGATCTGTTTATTTTATTTTTTTAGGAGTGTATGTATACCTATCTCACCTACAGTTCTGTTACCCATTGCTTCCAATTTATTTAAATTTCCTTGTCGCCTTAGGCAGAAAATGATGATGAAAAATTTGTGTTAAGGATATTAGATTATTTTTGTTCGAAAGTGTTTGCGAGTGGGGGGAGGGGATTAAAAATGGTAAAAAAATAGCGTGACCTACTTTATGGTCAGGCCTTTAGTTTACCCCTCAAAATTACTGTCTCGTTATTTTATACATTTTCACTCCGATAAGACCTACACAATCGAAGTTTGCATTAATTTATCCATTTGGCCTATAGATGACCGCATATAAAATGCTTGTAAATTCAATATCCTGAATTCCTTATTGTTCAAGAATTGTGAAGTGCCTAGAGACATATGACTTGTTCATTACATTGTACTAGTATGTTATGGGGACGCCCACTATTTCAAAAGCCCAAGTAACTTATGTGAGTTTTATTGGATGCGATCGAATCAATGTGACCGATAATAAAAAAATTGGTATGTGAAGAGCTCAATAAAAAAAAGAATAATTATTTTTATTTTTCTAGGAATTATTTATTTTTCGAACAATTTCTCTATATACAAAATTGCGAGTAAATAAACGAGTAGTGGACCTTGCTAGTGTTTGGCTCTACGTTCATCTTCCCTTGAGCAGAATTTTCCGTTTCCCTTATCCAAAATTAAAATAAGCTTAAACAGTGACGTCCTCGAATATTTTACGGAGAGAAACACCACACGCTATGTTAATATTCAAAACAAAATGATAATGATTCTACGTCTATAATTTCAAATAAATAAATATGCTTATTATCCCTTAGCGTTACGGAATGAGTGACTTGGGCTTTTTATATGAATAGTAGTGAGAGCAGCCAGAGATATGGCGAATCCAGAATCTCCCAAATCGTTCACTAAAGCACAGTGGGACAAACTCGTACGTAAATACCTAGACTGTTTGAATATGACGTGGATACCTCCAGGTAAGTAATTGTACGAGAACCTATGGAATTTCAATTCAATCCAAAATTTGAATACATATTTATTTTAAATATACGTGCTGTTATAATGGGAACAACATTAGTAAAAACGGTAGATGACATGGTCTTCTGTGTACCTGTTTGGTGAGATTTTCACTGTTTAGGCTGACGTGACAGGTGTGTGAAACTTGACACTTTCCTGTGTAGGGTGGTGTAGGAGATTCGTGACACTTTGTTGTTTACGCTGGTGGGGGAGATACCTGACACTCTGTTGTGTAGGCTGGTGTGGGAGATACGTGACACTTTGCAGTGTAGGCTGGTGTGAGGAGATATACCATGCGAAGGCAAAGAGTTGTTCCCGGTGCCTAGGGCGTCCTGAGTCCACCAAGCTACGAATTGGAACTAAACATTAGTTCGGCGGCTGTGTAATGCGTGGAACCCACATAACCATGGCCTGTGAACGCTGCATCACTTACCAACAGATCATCCTTCATGGTCTGTGGACACAATTATCTTCTGCATAGAAAGAGCGTCTGTATAGATAGGAATTAGAAGAAGTTTTTATGTTTCCTGTTTCTTTTGAGATGACACCTTTGTATTTGTAAAAAAAAATCACTCTATCTTTCATAATATCTGGTATATCAGATGATACGTTTTCTATGTCGGGGCTTTTCTTTTTCATTGTGCCCATATCATTTTCATCATCCTTTTTGCTGATAATATTTACTGTTTGTGTTTCTTCTTTATTGTCACTATATGCTCTTAGTTTATCAATATGCAGTTTTTCTCCATGTCCTTTTATATTGATACTATATGCCAAAAACAGTCCCAGCAACCCTCAGATGACTAGAATGGTCCTCGTCGACTCGAAGGACGAACAAAAAAATATGCCACATCACTACATTTTCCTTCAATCTTGTAGGGATATTGGCATGTGATTTCATTCTTTGCGATTGGCAATAATACTAATACTTATTGATCTAGCTCAGATGCATGTCATTATTTGTTATACTCTGTCTTGTACTTTGCTTGATTAGTCTTTATTTTGGTGTTTCAATACTGTAGAGTATATTATCCCTAGTTTCTGACTTTACCTGATATCTGTCCTAGATGGCATCTTACTTGCTTATGAGGCTTTCTTTAAAATATTTTTAAAGGACTTGTAGGGTTTTGATCAAACATTGATTCCAAAGGACTAAAACCTGTGCTTTCAGGCTTGCTGCTGTAGTATGCCAATAGCACTAACGAATGTACATTCGCTTTTGGGTCGAGCCGTTAGGCTCTTAGGACCCGGTTCAATTGATCGCAAAGGAGCCTTATCAAGTGGGCATCGACATAGAGGCAGTCCTCTGCAGGTACTACAACTTCACCCTCCAAAACCCCGTCCAACTCGAGGCAACATCCAAGTACGTGGACCACCGTCTCCTCGGGGCTGCCAAACAGCCGACAGGCCAGTTTCCTTCTGTTATCAAACTTATACAAGTAGCTTCGTGTGGGACAATGATCAGTTCTCATCCGTGTTATGAGCGTCTGATTACTACGTTCAAATTTCAACCAGTGGTTGCTCTTACTCGGTCGCGGCATTCTCTGGTATAACTTCCTGGCCGTATTCCCATTTGCCCAGCTATCAAGCCACTTCTCACGGAAATGGTCTTTTAGCCACGACTTGATTCCCAGCTGGGTCAAGGACCTTTCGAGCTGGGGCTGGGCTGCGCCTGCCTTCGCCAGTGTGTCGACCATGTCTGATTGGGTCGTACCACAGTGTCCAGCGATGTACTGTAGGACTACTCTGCCGCCACGTGCCAGGACTTCACCTACTATCTCCAAAATGGCACTGACCATCTTGGCCTCCAGAGAGGATCGATCCAAGGTCTCGAGCAAAAACCGAGAATCAGTGAAGACCACGACGGTCGGGAAACTCTTACTCTTCGCTAGACGTCGGCGCACCTCTTTCAAACCCTTGTGTATCGCCTCCAGTTCGGCTTCGTGACTACTGTTTGCGGATCCACATGGCCCTGACATTTCGATGCTGTCAGGTCCTGGCTGGGGGTATTGAATAAGAACACCGTGTCCACTTCTGCCATCTCTGAAACGTGAGCCGTCTGTTAAGACTTTTACCACGCTGTCTCCATAGGCTTAGATAGTGCGCAGAGTCTCGCCTCGCAAAAGCGCAACGGGGCTGGCCCTAGTCACCGCGGCATTTGCCAATGTCAAACGTATTTCGGGCGGGGCAAAGCTTTCATGTGGCCCCCAAGCAGGGACCAGTTGAATTCGTTCCCTGAGTTTGGGTAGGGGGACTTAATCTTCCAGTTCGTGGACCACATCCATGAAAGAGGGTTGCTTCAGTCTTGTCCTATTAACCCATCGGTCTTGTAATTGGTAGCAGGGTTCGTCATGCTCCAATCTTACGGTATCTCTCTACCGTGGTCATAATCACTTTTTCTCGCCTTATCGCCAGGGGTTCTACGTTTGCCATAATTTCTACCACAACGGTGGATGTGGTACGTAACGCCTCGCAAATGAATCGTAGAGCTTGGTTCTGTAATCGGTCCAGTCCCTCTAGAGCCGTGCGGCTCACAAAGGCCTGGACCGGGAGGCTGTAGTCAATAGCACTTCTCACGCTACCAAGATAGAGAGCTCTTAGTAGTCTTGCGTGTTCACCCCAAATAGTGCTAGCTAGCTTCTTCACCAGGGACAGTTTTGCTGTGGTTTTGGCGCATAATTCACATACATGGTTATGCATCTGGAGTTTCTGGTCCTAAGTACGTTGGCGTCCGATCTCAATTCAGCCTCTTTCCACAGATATGAAGCACCCACCTCGTGCTTTAGTGCATTCCGTCCATTAGTAGAAATGGAATGGACCGTCTTTTCTGTATTGACCACTAGGCGCCAACGGTTGGAATAATTTTCAATACGATTCAGATCATTCTACAGCCAGTTCTGCAGTGTTGCAACGTCTTTTCCTGAACTTCATATCAACAGATCGTCCGCAAACATTGCATTCTGTGACTCGAGAATGCCTTGTAGGTCGTGAACATAGGCTATGAATATTGCATAGCTAAGCGCTAAACCCTGTGGGAGTCCGTCTTCCAGTCATGCCACGCTGGATAGCGCGTACACTGAAGTCAATACAGCCATCCAGACATCCAATTATAGGCTTACAGGCTCCGGTTGTCACAATGTTCGAGCCACCTCGATAAAACAATGTCTCACAAGCACAGCCCTGGCCTAACGTCCAACGCACACATCCGTTGACCACTACTCCACCTAGTATCCACGTTTCTCTCGTCCACCACACACTAACTCTGACCTCCACTCGACTCTCGCACACGACACAGTCCCACACTATTTATAGCCCTTGGGCGAACTCTTCAAAGTCATGGCGTAACATTCAAATGTCCGTTAACTGAACACCGTTCATAACATTTTCACAACTCACAATAAACTCAGTGACAGTAGGTGTATATTGGTATATCCTTTTTAAATTGGTAGCCTTAATTTTCTTAAATAAGTTTTCGTTTGAAGTTAGTTTTTTTGGAACATTCTCATCTATTTTAGTTATTAGATTTTAAAAAATATCCTTTCATATTTCTTCTACGGGGCTAATTGTGCTGAATTTACTTATGAAATTTTGTAGGGAGTTAGCAGGTGATTGGTGTAATTTTGGTACAACAATCCCGAAGACACATACATTTCCTATTATTAATATATACTGGGAAGAGTTAAAGATTCCCATGACTATCAATATCGTATCTTAACCGTATCACCAGCTCTTGTTTCTTCTTGTTTCATTTTTCCTGTATCCTTCATTTGTTGGTAGTTATTCCTTCTCCAATGCGGATCATAATCTCTGTATCTGGAGTTATATGAACTTAAACTGACAACCACTGTCTGCTTCATTGTTTCTGATTCTGTTTCCTCTACGACCAATTATTCTTCCTTCTTCAGATGATTCTACATGAATGGTCTCAGAGTCACCATCTTCATCTCTGGGATTCCAACATTCATCTCTTCTGCAATATCTACGATTGACAATATTGGCTACAGTATTTCTAGATTTTGTTTCTACTTGTGTCATTTTTTCTTTATCCTTCACATCTAGGTCGTCATTCCTTCTCCATGGTTTATCATAATCTCTGTATATGGGTTTGTGGTTGTATCTACCTCTTCATGGTCGCCTCTTTTGATTAAAATCTCTGTATATGGGTTTGTGGTTGTATCTACCTCTTCATGGTCGTCTCTTTTGATTATAATCTCTATACATGGAATTATGATTTTATCTTTCTCTCCATGATTGTCTATTTTTATCATAATATTTATATATAGAGTCATGATTATATCGGTCTCTCTATCATTGTTAACCTTTTTCTGGTTTTTATTTTGTACTGCAGCAAAGATGTCTTGTATTCTATCTATGTCTACATTTGGATGAGAGTTTCTCAATGTGCATAATGCATTTGTTAACTCCGCTTGAGTACGAACTATCTTTTCAGTTAAGTATGTAGATAGAGCTGGTGTTGCATTTTCTAAGAACTTGTCAATTAACACCATATCCTGTATGGCTTTTGGATTGCTTGTGTCAATTGTTTAAGTTCTAGCCATTATGTCAATTTAACTTGAGCTTCATATGTTATAATGTATGGATCTTTATCAATCTTGAGTCTCATTTCATGGAATTCTTTTCTATAATCAATTTCTTACTTCCCGAAATGACATAGAAGTGCTTTTTTGACATTTTATATATGGTTTTGTCTTCTTTAATTATACTGTTGTAAGCTTCAAATGCTTCTCTAGTGAGTTGAGTCATTAACTTTGCATACCAATCCTTTTCATCATAACCTTTCATGGCTGTAATGGATTCAAAATAATCCAGATAAACATTCATTTTTTTTGGTATCATATTTTCTATCTTTCATTTGTGTCTTTACCAGGACTGAAGCTCTTGCTCTGTAAATCGATTTGTAGTTTTAATTTGTCATTTTTTAATTTGTTCACGTTCTTCTTGCAACTTTTTCTTCTCTTTCAATTATTTGCCTTGCTTCTTTATCTCTTCAGCTTCTTTGACTTTCTCTTCGATAAAATATATAATTTCTTTCCCAGTTAATCCAATCTGTTTTGATTGGTGTGGGAGCAGGCCTACACCCAGCAGTGCCAGAGTTGTAATCCTGACAGGTCTTGTGCTGAGTGGTGTGTGAGCTACCCTACACCCAGCAGTGCCAGAGTTGGAATCCTGACAGGTCTTGTGCTGAGTGGTGTGTGAGCTACCCTACACCCAGCAGTGCCAGAGTTGTAATCCTGTCAGGTTTTGTTCTGAGTGGTGTGTGAGCTACCCTACACCCAGCTGTGTCAGAGTTGGAATCCTGACAGGTCTTGTGGTGAATGTGGGAGCAGGCTCGCACTCAACCCGCCTCGGAACGCCGAAGACCGAAAGATTCTCTAGGGAAGGGACGAGACGCACAAGGACCGTCCTCAATGTGTTGAAGATAGTAGCCTACTCTCTTATTCTATGGCTAATTTATATCGCATTAACGCACGACATGGATGCCTTCTAAACGCCCATCCGGCTAATGGGAGTATGCCAGGCGTATTTGCGATTGCCCCTCATGTTGATATGGTGCAGTACTCTGGTGGTCAATCGGTGACTGGCCGTGCAAGTTCATGAGGGAAGAATAGCATAGTAAACGCCCTGCTTGTGATCCAATTAAATGTCTGTGGCAAAAGGTGGAAGAGGTAAAAATATTACCCCACGAGCGGAATGTGGAATGAGCCCTATTTCAGGAAACGCGTCTCAAGAGGAGGCCGTTTAACAATACTGGTTACTCACTATACCACTGCAAATGCGACCGGCGATGTTGAGGTCTTGCCACAGCGATCCCAAACGAATTGACTGTCGAACATCTTGAAAATAGATGTATAGCAACAGGAATGCTTTCAATATGAGAGTATTCAAAGGCTATGTTGGCCTTATATTTATAATTGGCCAAGAATTCAATAACACTTCAAATGGGAAACGAGGTCATTTCTGTTAGGATGATCATAGCAGGAGCTTTGAATTCATTATGTCCTGACTGGAGCTACACCGAGTTGAACGCGTCCTGTGCATTACCTTCAAACTCCGGTAGATTGACTCTAGTTCTAGATTGTAACAACTGAATTGCAGATCCACACGGTTCCGACAGTTCAAAACTGTCTGATCCAGGTTGGGGTATTGAATTAGGACACCGTATCGCTCCGAACCAACTTTGAAACGTGAGCCGTCTGTTAAGACTTTCACTACCCGTTGCCATAAGCGTCGATTGTCTCCAGAGCCTCGTTATGCCATTGTTCGACGGGGTTTGCGTTGGTCAGCTCCGAATGTGCACTGTCAAACGTAGTTCAATTAAGTCAAAACTTCTATAAGGTCCCCTCATGGGGACCAGCTGCATTGTTTTGCTGTGTATGGGTATGTGACTCATTCCTCTAGTTTGATGACCGTATCCATCAGGGATGGTCTCTTTAGTCTTGTCCGCTTTACCTAGCGTTCTTGTAGTAAAAAGAGGGTTCGGTATGCTTTAACATTCTCTAGTGTTCTATTGTGGTAAAGATTGCTTTTTATCGCATTGTCGCAAGGGTTTCTAAGTTTGAATTAATTTCTTCGATAGCTGTGGGTGTATACTACATAATGCCACGCATACAAAACAGAGAGCATGGTTTTGGACCTAGTCCAGCCCCTCTAGAGCCGTACGGCTCGCCAAGGCCTGTAACGGGAGGCTGTAGTCAATGACACCCCCTCACACTACCGAGATAAAGAGGTATCAGTAGTCTAGCATCCAAACCCCCATTATTGCTTGTTAGATTTTCTCAACAGGAACAGCTTCGCATGGGTTTTTGAGCACAATTCACGCACTACATTGTACGTCATCTAGTTGGGCCTCGCTGGATAATGCTTCTTTCACGTGGGTTGTGATGTTTCAGTCCGCAAGAAACGCTTGTATCCAGCGATGCATGTTAGCAGTGACGCCTCACTGCTGTAATTTATAAATTAGCCCTTCACCATAACGTTATTGTAAGCTCGCTTCAGATCAAAGCAAACAGTTACAGTTGGATTTCTCAACATTGAGTTCTTTACTTATTGACTTCATTAAATGGAGAGCATGGTCAATCGGTTGGCTCTCTTTAGAACCCACATCTACGACTGACTTTCTATAAACTGTCAATAAAAAACTGTTACTGAATTACTATAAAATGTCAATAAAATCTGATAATAAGTATTCCTCAAATTAAGCGATCACCCGCCTCAATGCTGTTGAAAGTGTAAACTTTATATGCTATTTGTTGGTAGTGACGGAAAGTTAGTGTAAAAAAATAAATTCTTATTTAAATATATTAGCAAAACTGTTTTATTTTAAATAGATGATTGAACAGGACTAATGTATTTTAAGTTAAATTTACTTTAAGCAGGACGATACATTTAACTTAATCATCCCGTTAATAGGTAAAAAGAGGCGAGCTTGTCTGTAAAGTTGATGTATTAAGATGCTCACAATGATTTCGTGTAAAACATTTTGTTAACATCTAGTATCAATAAATGTCTACTTCAATGTGATAAATTTTGATTCCTTGTTCAACTACTGAAATCAAACAAATTTAGAGATGGTAATTTAGGAATATTTCCTCACTCTCACTATTTCAGACCCCGATGTTTTGTTTTGTAATCAAACATTTGATGGCTTCACCTGCTGGCCATTCACACCAGGTGGTGTCACGGCGACCCAACAATGTCCAGACACTATAGCCACAGATGAGTCTAGTGAGTCAAATATAAAATGTGTATTATATTTATTTTAATTTTAGATGTGAATTTTATACCTGCTGCCAAATAAACATGTTGTGTATGAAATTGTTATCAGATTGATTAATTTTGAAATTTTTTTCTATTAAACTGGTTGCCAACTATACATCGTTGTTAACTGTAATATTACATATGATTAATCTTATTATGATTGACTAGACGAAAGTAGACTTACAGATAAGAGCAGCGCAACAAAAAATGATGTAAGATGTAATGATTTAATGAAAATAACTTTTCTACCGATTTTTCTAAATAGATGACGTAAGATTCTTTGATACTTTAACCTAACAAGGATTCTACAGGACACAACCATCTTTAATAGTCCAAAGTCCAAATGTCAATCTTGTTGCTGAAATAATGATCTCTAATTAGATATTTGTTAAAGTTATGACATGATTATCGTTGTTTAGAGATTCTTACATTTAAAAAATTGGATGCGAAAAAAAATTACTTTCAGCTACTAAAACGTACATAAATCAGTGCACGTCACCACTATTGTCTGTGCCAATCAAGGGAAGTAATTGAATATCTCTTTAACAGACGTAATTGGCGGGCTAAATCTATGCATCCGTTTTGAGATACATCTTTTCACTTCAGTGTTGTGATTCGTGTGTATAGATATTGGGCTGTTAGACATAGGACTTCCGAAATGATAAATGTTCAGGCTTCTAAGTACACTAAAACTTGGAGATTTAAAGATGCATCTTTTTATATAGCTCATAAAGGCAAAAAAAAACCCACTCTTTTTAGGCAATCGTCCCCCTAGTGAGATATGATTAAATATTTTTTTCGTCTTATCATCACGGAAGTGTACCCAACAGCTTCGCACAGTTTCAAGCTTCCAACTACACGGAAACTTGGAGAATTAGTGTTGATTCAGTTTTATATAGCCTATTTTAGGAGGAAAAAATAGGTTTTGGGCCCCCGGCCACCCATGAGCGGAATTTTTAAAGATTTATATAATTATTTTCCCCTATTACCATCGCAGGGTTTTACTAAACAACCACCAAAACCTTTATACATCTACCTAGACAGGAAATAGAAAAATGAGTAATTATCAGATTTATAGCTCATTTAATGGAAAAGCTACATGGGGGCCCCCGGCCCGTAGTAAGTGATAAGTTTAAATAAATATTCCGCTGTTACCATCGCGGAAGTGTACTTAACAAAAAGTTAAAAGTTCTACATACTCGGCATAAAGGACAATTAGTGATTTTTAATTTCTACAGATAAAGAGAAATTGATTTTGGGCCCCCGGCCCAACATAATTTGGAATGTTAAATTTCCATTTTGTCGTGAGAGGGTACTTACAATTTCCCAAATTTTAATGCTCCTACCTACACGGGGCGTCTGAGAATTAGTGATGATTGAGTGAGTGAGTGCATTAAAACTATATGTTGGCCCCAAGACCCCAGTAAGGAATATTTTAAATATATTTTCACCTGCCGACATCGTGAAAGTGTATTTAACAAACCCCCTACGTTGCATGCCTTTACCTATTTGGGAAATAGAATAACTAGTGATTTTCAATTTTTATATAGAACATATTAGGAAAAAACACGTTTTTGGGCCTCGGCCTCATGAGTGTAAATTTTAAAAATATTTTACGCCCATTTTCGTCTTGAGAGGGTACCCAATGACTTCAAATTTTTTTTTTTTTTTTTTTTTTTTAATTATTTTTTTTATTATTTTTTTTTACCTACACGATGAATTGGAGAATTTGTTTGATGAGTCCATTTTTAAATAGAGGAAAAAAAATATTTTTGGGGCCCCGGCCCTCCATGAGTGGGAATTTAACATTCTCTTTCGCCAATTATCATCGGGAGATTGTACTCAAATACTTCCTACAGTTTCATGCTTTTACCTACATGGGGATTTGGAGGATTAGTGATTTTCAATTTTAAAATTTTTGGCTCCGGCCCCCCCAGTAAGGGATATTTTAATATATTTTTCACATGCTAGCAGCGTGAAAGTGTATTTATCAACTCCCCAAAGTTTCATGAGTCTACCTACTCGGGAAATAGGAGAATTTTTTATTTTCAATTTTTATAAAGCTCATATAATGAAAAAAAAACTTTTTGGTGCCCCAGCCCCCATAAGTGGGAAATTTAACATTCTCATTTGCCAATTATCGTTGGAAGCATGTATTGAATTTTTTTCAAAGTTTCCTGCCTCAACCTTCATGGATAATAGAAGAATTATTGATTTTCAATTAGTATACAGCTCAAATAAGAGGAAAAAAAACGTTTTTGGGGCACCGGCCCACATGAGTGTGAATTTCAAAATTCTTTTTCGCCAATTTTCGTCGTGAGAGGGTACCAAAAACTTCCCAAAGTTTCATGCTTCTACCTACACGGGAAATAGGAGAATTAGTGATTTTCAATTTTTATAAAGCTCATATAAGGGAATAACAATTTTTGGGGCCCCGGCCCCCATTAGTGTGAATTTCAAAATTCTTTTCCTCCAATTATAGTCGTAAGGGGGTTTTCAACAACTTTCCAAAGTTTAATGCTTCTACCTACATGGAAAGTAGGAGAATTAGCGATGAATCAGTCAGTCAGTGAGTCAGTCAGTCAGGGCTTTTGTTTTTATTAGCACAGATACTATTTACAGTATTTTTAATTTTATTCCGTTTTTTTAAAGTTAAAATTTGTAATCCCAACTTCAGACTGAAATATTATCAGAAGCGTCAAGAGGGGAGGGAGGGTGGTGCGATTCACACAGTTAAACCCTTACACCTACCGCAATGACGCCTCTGCTCGGTATAGTTTTTATATTATTCATTCTTAATAAATATTGAAGTTTTTTAAAACATATTTTTAAAATTTTATTTTTATGTTAAAAATGCCTCACTAAGTTTTATCTTCACTAGAGAGCGCCACCAAACCATGCTTTGACAATGGGACTTGGGGTCTAGCAAAGTACAATAACTGTTTGAAACCGCGTGATTCATTCTATACCTTAATAAATGTGAGTACTTTATCTCTCAATTTAACTAAATATATTCTAATATTGTGCATGTCTTTTTCATTTAATAAGTATACATTTTTAAGACCACATATATTAATTTCAGCAATTTTCCGTTAATAAATTTATTCTCCTCACTTGATGTATTATCTTTGTAGTGTGCTATATGAGTAGGCGATTTACAGTATTCTAATTCCCTTATGTTATGTATTTGTTTTAAATTTGGACACAGCGTCCCAGCATGGCACTAAGTTTATGAGTAAGTGTAAGTTTGTGACGTTGACGTTTTATAAAATTCTACTTTCAGAACACGTAGATTTAAAGGCGATTTCGTACTTGTTGTCTAATGAACACCTAGATTTGACGGTGATTGCATGCTTGTTGTCCAATGAACACTTAGATTTGACGATGATAGCATGCGTGTTGTCTAATGAACACCTAGATTTGACGCTGATAGCATTAGCATGCGTGTTGTCTAATGTACACTTAGATTTGACGGTGATTTCAGGCTTGTTGTCTAATGTACACTTAGATTTGACGATGATTGCATGCTTGTTGTCTAATGTACACTTAGATTTGACGATGATTGCATGCTTGTTGTCCAATGAACACCTAGAATTGACGATGATAGCATGCGTGTTGTCTAATGAACACTTAGATTTGACGGTGATTGCATGCTTGTTGTCTATTGAACACCTTCATTTGACGATTGTCTCATGCTTGTTATCTAATGAACACTTAGATTAGACGTTAATTTCATGCTAGTTGTCTAATGAACAACATTTGACGATAGGCTCATGCTTGTCGTTAGAAACGACTGGTGTCATACGCAACAATTTCAACATTTTTTAAGTGGCTATAGTTAATGATTTCTATATAACGAAAGTGTACGAAATTTAGACATTTTCCACCCTTCCGATTGTATCCTGATCTGCACCATCATCAACCCCCATCCTTACACCAGCGATGTTTTCCTCCACCAACTTTCACAGCGTACAACTTATTCAATGCAATAATAAAATATAACAATAATATAATCTTACAATAACAAATAACATAATTTTACATAATGTTTTGTAATTTCATTAAAACGTTTTTAGCAGGACCATTTGTTTTATATAGACTGAGACGTCATTTTACCAATTGCTTCATACAGACTGACACGTCTTTACCAGTTGTTTCATACAGACTGACACGTCTTTACCAGTTGTTTCATACAGACTGACATGTCTTTACCAGTTGTTTCATACAGACTGACACGTCTTTACCAGTTGTTTCATACAGACTGACACGTCTTTACCAGTTGTTTCATACAGACTGACATGTCATTTTACCAATTGCTTCATACAGACTGACACGTCTTTACCAGTTGTTTCATACAGACTGACACGTCTTTACCAGTTGTTTCATACAGACTGACACGTCTTTACCAGTTGTTTCATACAGACTGTCAGGGGTATGAGAACCACTGCGGTTGTCATTTGGAATATTGCCTGGTCACGGGCTCATGTTTTGAACTCTGAACGAGTTCACTCGAGTTCATGTCACGAGGGGAGCGTTTGCTCAGGCCACGCAAGGTATGTCCAGAGACCCCGGGTATATAACTCGTGGGTCTCGCTGTGTAAGGACAGACGCAGTGAGAGACGGACATGATGTTATGTTGTAGAGAGCGGTGAGGTGTAGACAAGTCACCGGTGTCAGAACACGAGATTACCGCAACTGTTAGAGCTGCCGTGTTAGTCTGTAGGACTGGACAGCGGGGCTAGATGGTAACTGAGGGACTCGGAGATAGGTGTTCGTGAGACGACCAGAAGTGTACATAGTTGACAAGCGTCTTGGAATGTAAATAAAGAAGATTGCTGTTAAAAGGACTTGTGTTACATTGATTGTACAACAGTGTTGGTGTGAACTCCGGGAACCATAAACCCTAGACAACGATACCCGACACAGACTGACATGTCTTTTTACCAGTTGTTTCATACAGACTGACATGTCTTTTTACCAGTTGTTTCATACAGACTGGCATGTCTTTTTACCATTTGTTTCATACAGCCTGACATGTCTTTTTACCAGTTGTTTCATACAGCCTGACATGTCTTTTTACCAGTTGTTTCATACAGACTGACACGTCTTTACCAGTTGTTTCATACAGACAGACATGTCATTTTACCAGTTGGTTCATACAGACTGACATGTCTTTTTACCAGTTGTTTCATACAGACTGACACGTCTTTACCAGTTGTTTCATACAGACAGACATGTCATTTTACCAGTTGTTTCATACAGACAGACATGTCATTTTACCAGTTGGTTCATACAGCCTGACATGTCTTTTTACCAGTTGTTTCATACAGACTGACACGTCTTTACCAGTTGTTTCATACAGACAGACATGTCATTTTACCAGTTGTTTCATACAGACTGACACGTCTTTACCAGTTGTTTCATACAGACTGACATGTCTTTTTACCAGTTGTTTCATACAGACTGACACGTCTTTACCAGTTGTTTCATACAGACTGACACGTCTTTACCAGTTGTTTCATACAGACTGACACGCCTTTACCAGTTGTTTCATACAGACTGACACGACTTTAAATTAGTTGTTTCATACAGACTGACATGTCTTTTTACCAGTTGTTTCATACAGACTGACATGTCTTTTTACCAGTTGTTTCATACAGACTGACACGTCTTTACCAGTTGTTTCATACAGACTGACACGTCTTTACCAGTTGTTTCATACAGACTGACACGTCTTTACCAGTTTTTTCATACATACTGACACGTCTTTACCAGTTGTTTCATACAGACTGACACGCCTTTACCAGTTGTTTCATACAGACTGACACGCCTTTACCAGTTGTTTCATACAGACTGACACGTCTTTACCAGTTGTTTCATACAGACTGACACGTCTTTACCAGTTGTTTCATACAGACTGACACGCCTTTAAATCAGTTGTTTCATACAGACTGACATGTCTTTTTACCAGTTGTTTCATACAGACTGACATGTCTTTTTACCAGTAGTTTCATACAGAATGACACGTCTTTACCAGTTGTTTCATACAGTCTGACACGTCTTTTTACCAGTTGTTTCATACAGACTGACATGTCTTTTTACCAGTTGTTTCATACAGACTGACATGTCTTTTTACCAGTTGTTTTATACAGACTGACACGTCTTTTTACCAGTTGTTTCATACAGACTGACATGTCTTTTTACCAGTTGTTTCATACAGACTGACATGTCTTTTTACCAGTTGTTTCATACAGACTGACGCGCCTTTAAATCAGTTGTTTCATACAGACCGACACGTCTTTTTACCAATTGTTTCATTCACACTGATACGTTTTTTTACCAGTAGTTTCATATGGCTTGACGCGTCTTTTAAATAAATTATATTCAATAAACATTTTAAAAATTAATATTTAACTAAATTATATCATACATATTCTAAAGATATAATTATCTAGAGCGTGCTGGCTATCACACACGTTTTCATTTATTTGGAAGATGTTTTTTCTCTCCTTCTTGTGCTTTTAACAGTTTTCAATAATTTTTTTGTAAATACATTCTTTCAGAATCTCCAATACACTGCATATATTTCTTATGTGCACGAACTTTAGGACAAACCCTTTTCGTCTTATTACTTTAAAAGTTACAAATTAGTTATTTTCTGGTTACTCTAATACTTGTCTCCAACTGTTAACTTTACCCAGTGAAAATCTCACATTGAACCGTGTGTTAAAATTGGTTAATTATCAAAGTTCATTGCCGAGAGTCTCTTTGTTTCACGCTTGCGTGTTGTCACTCTCACTTTTAATTATAATAATCTATGTATTTCAGGAAGTACACCAGTTAACCTATCAAATAGGTCACACCATATCAGCGATACCGTTGCTGGTTTCTCTCTCAATATTTCTCTCTTTCAAGTAAGGCCACTATAAAACCCATGACATCTATAAATATAAAAATCCAAGTATGTATTTATGTTTGTCGCTTATAGCTGAATAAACCATTCATTCGATCACGTTTGAACCTTAGGAAATTGTTTAGTTTGCTTCCGTGATGGTTTGTGGAAAAAAACATTTGAACATTGAGACTCATTGGGGGTGGGGGCGTGCTGGATTCGGAGCGAGATAGAACGAGAGCTTGGTTATGTTTTTTTCTTCAAATATGAGCTAAATAAAAATTATTTTAAGCTTTAGCGTCTTGGAAAATGAATGGATCTTGACCAAACTTAAATAATACTTAATAGCCAATATTAAAATACCATACTGGGTTGAACCCCTAATGTCCATTCTTTTGGGGCCGGTGTCCCAAAATCTTTGTTTTCGTAAGCTTTTAACAATTTATTTCCATTGTGATTTTACACGATCTTGAAAGAGATTGATAAATATATCAATTATGATTAAGACTGAACAGGTATTTTAAAGTTATTAATATTTCACGGATTTGGCCTATGCCCATAATGTCGTTTTTGCCTATATAAGATATATACAAATTGTTTAAGCGTTAACGGCGTGGAAAATGTATGGATTTTAACCAAACTTGGTGTAACGTTACGCTATTTTTAACTCCTCCCTCCCGTCTGTCACAAACTGTCATAAATCTCGGACACCCGCTTAAGTACGTCACACTTGCGTACAAAAATATATCTTTATTAACAAATTAATTAAAATTTAACATAAAACATCGTGACGTCACACATGGTGGACACCACCCATCCCCCTGCAGTGGCATAGCAAGGGTCGTGTGCGCACAGGGACATGACACAAAATTTGCGACCCTTGTCGGACTGAAAGATTATGGGGGTTCACTGAGTCCCCAAGAAATTTTCTAAATTTTACGATTTATATGGTTTATTTTCGAGCATCTGGAATTTTAATGAAATAGTATACAATACATACTAATAATTCTCTATACGAATATAAACAAATTATTTGAAGAAAAAAACTCTATTAATTATACATGACTCGAATAGACATATTCTAAAGTAAATTGATCCTCCTTGATTTGAATATCACAAACTTGTCAATCACGTTGTCAAAATTGATATTTTCAAGTGTTTCCCTTTCGATGCTAAGGAATGCAAGATCCCCCAGACGATCTTGTCCCACTGAAGCACGAAAATAGGATGAAATAAGCTTCAGTTTGCTGAAGGACTGCTCACAGCTTTCAGTTGAAACAGCAATGTATTTGAAGTGAAATGCGCAGGTTGTGAAATAAGTCATCTCCACATGAAACAATAAAACCAAGAAGCTCCAAAGTATTTTCCAGTAGACCTTCAGACCCGGTACTGAGCAGCATTTTTCAGTCTCCAATTTCTGAAAACAATTCGTGACCTTTGACGTCAGTGTCGTAGAAATTGTCAAAATCTCGGCAATTTTAACGAAGTGTATCGACTTTTGTCTCAGTAAGAAGAGTTTCTTGTTTAGGTTTTTAAGATGCAAAAACCGTATTGATGTCTCCTGTTGGGAGTCTTTCAATTACGCTGTTTAAAACACGTGAAATTTCTTCTTACGCAGAAAGTTCTGCATCTCTTTTTAATAACTCCAGGCAGCCTCCGATATCGTCTAATCCTTCAGTCAATCTCAATTCCCAAAGTTGTGCATCTTCTTTTCCATTGTCTACCACAACCTGGTTCAACTTATCACGAATGTTGGCAATTTTTTGCTCAAGCGATTCAAGATCACAAGCAGCTTCCTTAAAACAACATTTGGATTCTGTTAACATTTCTGGACACTATCAATTTTCCCAAGTAGGACGTTCCAGAAATGTATCAAAACTATGAAATTTAAGTTTAATATACATACCAGCAAAGCTTCTGCATCACATCTGGTGTCAGGCGTCATATGCTTATCTTCTGATAATTTTTCCAACAGCCCTACTTGTTAATCTATTACTTTATAAATTGCTATAAAAGCTTCCGATCGTGCACTCTAACGTGTTTCAGAGTCCCTCTTCATTGTGATTGGCACATCTCTTTTCAATTCTTCCCAACGAGATGTTGAACGGCAGAAATCATAGATGTATACTTTCAACGGTTCCAAAAAACGTGATAATAACCTGGTCCTATTTAGCTTGGTGCACAGTTTAAGCTGTGGTTGTTGTCAAGGTATGAGAATCACTGTCACTGAGTTATTGTGAGTTGTTGTGAAAATGTTATGAATTGTGTTCAGTTAAATGGACATTTGAATGTCACGCCATGACTTTTAAGAGTTCGCCCAAGGGCTATAAATAGTGTAGTGTGCGTGTGTCCAGAGAGTCGAGTGGAGGTCAGAGTTAGTGTGCGGTGGACGAGAGAAACGTGGATACTAGGTGGAGTAGTGGTCAACGGGTGTGTGCGTTGGAGGTTAGGCCAGGGCTGTGCTTGTGAGACATTGTTTTATCGAGGTGGCTTGAACATTATGACAAGCGGGGCCTGTAAGCCTCTAATTGGATGTCTGGATGGCTGTATTTACTTCAGTGTACTAACGCATATAGTGTAGTAGTGAAGGATTATTTATACGTGTATTACTACCACAATAAAGAACATATTATATTTGACAAGAGTCTGTCTTAATAAGATTATATCCAGAACCCAGAACGCAACAGTTGTCATAGTTGATGAACATCGCTTTGTGATTTATAGCACATATTTGCTGTTGAAGGCTGGATAAATGCCCAGTCATTACAGCAGCATTGTCATAACATTTGGACCAACAGTCGGCTAGTGGTATGCTATTAGATTCAATTTTCTCTACTATAACTCTTTCAAGCTTTCCTGCATCTTTGGAATGTATCTCTGCAAAACCTAAAAATTATTTTTTTATGGTTACTTTTTTGAGTTTGAAAATCGACATACACAAATCTGATGACTTGAGAAAGATTTAATCGGTGTCCTAGATCGAGTGTTGAGTCAAGTAAGATGCCGTAGTACTTGTTTTTCTAGCACATTTTCGCTGTTGAAGGCCGGATACATTCCCGGTCATTACAGAAGCATTGTCATAACATCGTGACCGACAGTCGGATAGTGGTATGCTATTAGATTCCAGTTTCTCTATGATAACTATTTCAAGGCTTTTTGCGTCTTTGGAATGTATCTGTGCAAAATCTGAAAATGATTCTTTGATAGTTACTTTTTAGTTTTTAAATCCACATCCACAAATCTGATGACTTGAGAAAGCTTTTCCGGTGTCCTAGATCGATTGGAGTCAAGTAAGATACCGTAGTATTTGTGTTTTCTGATTTCACTCAACAGCTGGTTCCTTACAGTCGATGTAAGTGGGTGGAAAAAATTCATTTTAGACTTCCGGTGATAAATCAGATACTGAAGCTGGATTTCGTCGGGCATTTTGTAGGTGTTTTTCTATCAGTGGATCCTACTGAGCAACAAGTTTGATCACAGAGAGATAGGAAAGAGAGGCAGTGTCTGATGTTTCTTATGAAAAGAATCCAACTTGCTTTGACATACCTATAAAAGGTAGAAAAACCTTCCCTCCCCTCTCCCACTTTACTCCCTCAACTGTGGGATTGGGGACGTAAGACGTTTTAAAAAGATTAACAGCATGCAGCAAAGGGATGCAAATTAACCATTCTGTCAGCAAGTGTTTCTCAACCTTTTGAGATTCAAGGACCACTTGAAAAATGTGTGTCTTCGTTACAGATAACTACTAAAAAATTGTGCTACTGCCGTGCTGGAAAGTTAGATATAATTATACTGTGTATACATCTAGCTATAACTAATATACATGTTAGATAGTAGAACTATACTTATATATTATGCTACGATTTGCGTGCTCCAAAAATTATTTATTGAAATGGCTTTAAAAAAACAAAACAAAAAACAAAAACAAATGTCATTTATATTATTTGCAGTCTTCTTATTTAATTCTACTTGCTAACTATAAAAAAAAGTTAAGTCATAAACAGTAGTTTGTATGAAAAAGACTGCTATATTTGTTTATTTAGTAAGAACGATGTTTTTTTTTATATTGTAAGCAATGCAGAAAATCCCCTTTGAAAAAGTTTAAAATGGTAAAAGTACTTTAAAAACTATCAGAGACAGTTTGGAGTACTCCAAAAATTTCATTAACCCAAATTTCTGATCAAACATATTCAAAGTGGTATCACTAGTTAGTTCAATGAATTGGTTTAATTTCAATGTCGGTAATGTGTGCGAGATTAGACTGGAAATTCACGATACAAATCAACATATAATAGTTAAGAAATGGCCCTACATTCATTAAACATGACCAGCAATCAAATTAATCAACAGTATTTTATTTATTTCAACATTTTTTGTGTTTTCGTTGGTTTCGTACAATTGATCAAACATCTCAAAGTTACATTGAAATAATCTTTTCTTCCAAAGATCAAGCTTTTTCGTAAAAGCAGACACGTTTTGCCGAGTTGAATTAAGTTGATTGAGTTCTTCAAAAAATTCAGCCAAGTAAGCCAGAACAGCAACCCATTGGCCATGTTCAAATCATCAACAAGCTTTGAGTTTTCTTACAAGAAACTCTCTTACGTCATCACGTAATTCAAAAAGTCTGATAACCAGTGAACTTCAATATACATCAGTAACTGTTAATGTTCAAGATTCATTTTCGAACATGAGGAAGCAAAAGACGAGAATTTAATGGACGAGCTTTGATAAAATTTTAAAACTTTTATGGCAGGTCAAAATATATTTTAGGTCTGCATTAAATCTTTTACTTGCTAATCATACAGGGCTTAAGTTTCATGCTTTGCTCATGGACCACATGAAAATTCCTTCGCGGACCACAGGTTGAAAAACACTGCTTTAAGCCACTCCTTTTCTTGTCTTAGTCATTTTGGTTGCTTTTAACTTTTAGTGTCATCTATGTCTGTTCTATTAATAGAATCACATTTGTCTCTTATTGCTCCCCCAGTTTCCCAGCAACTCACGTTTTTTCATATAATATACTAGCAATTTACCCGCGCTTCGCAACGGAAATTAGGATTTCAGTTAGCGTTGAGAATCTGCGTAACACAAATTCAAAATACATATTGATTTTAATCTGAATCAAGATGGATATACTAAATATATTAACTTCAACCGTTCAGGTTCCTACATACACAAGAACTTGGAGATTTAAAGATGCGTCTTTTTCATATAACTCATATTGGGAAAAAAACTATTTTTTGGCAATCGTCACCCTAGTGCAGGGGTGGCGAACACGCGGCTCTCGAGCCGCATGCGGCTCCGGGCCAAAATGAATGCGGCTCTTTGCCTCTTCTCATTATTTTGTATACTGTGGCTCTTTGCCAAGTTTGGATTTTGTTTTAGATACATCGTCTTTCGATACTCATTCCTATGTCACAAGTTAGAGTTAGTGGAAAGGGAAACCTCTATCAAAGTGTAAGTTCTGAGTACTTTCTAGATTCTAGGAAAACCCCTGCAAAGTGAATTCCGTCACTTCTGGGAAAACCCCTCTGAAAGTCAATGTTCCTTAATGAGTTCGGGGAAACCCCCTCCTTTAGGTCGAGTCCCTGCATCTCCCAACCTTTTTAAAAGAATATTTTATAAATAAAGAGGCTCAGTCTTTTCCCGGACGCGAGCTAGTGCAGTTTAAAGTTCTTTTCTTTAAGGGCAGGTTAAACCCCTATAATCTTAATTTTGTGTTGAAAAAACGTAAGTTTTGAAAATAATTTTTAAAAAAAAAGGATTCTATATTCATTTCCAAATACAATCATATACTTAATTTTTAAATACACGCATTATAAGTATTTTAAATTAATTACTTAAACAAGTAGGGTATGATAAAAAAAATACCTAATTAATTATGCAAAAATGTTAAATTATTTAAATCATTGATCACTTTAGTTCACCTGGGCCGATCTCTGAAATTTTTTTGGGGAAATATGCGAATTTAAAATCTCTACCTACTTATTTAAATGGAAAAAAAATAATTTTAAAAATAATTTTCATTGGTTGATAGAAGGGAACTCCCTTTGCTTAAGCCAATCACAGCCCTTCTTATAAAAAATATTGGGGTTTCCGGAAGATCTATTTGTTTACGTTCTATAACCCACGTTGTAAAGTTAAATGTGCAAGTTTTTAAATTTGTTTTGGATTTTCGTTTTAAAAAGACCCGTGATAAGCTTGTTTTAAAATAATTGTAAGTATACAATAGCAATTGAAAAAGTTAAAGTAAAAAGGAATGGGAATAAATATCATAGTAAAAGCGTAAATTTCAGGGAAATAATTATACTAAAAAGAATAAGCCTAGAACTAGTACTAGTAGTTAGGCTACAACCGCTTCGGACAGTTGTACTCAGCCAACAGTAACAGATCTGTCTAATAATAGTATTATTTAAGATATTCTTGACCCCAAAGACCATATTTATAATTTAAATTCAGTACCGACATCTTCTTCATTTCAAATGATATATTAAATTAAAAGTGATCAAAATAATAATTTTTGATAAGTTAGATTTTTAAAGTATTTTTAAAAAATGATTTTGAACATGAGTTTTAATAACTCAAGCAAAAAAAAAAAAAAAAAAGTTAAAATCCAACATTTCAATTTCGGTGTTTCACCTGCCCTTAAAAACCCTTCTTACTCGTCAGGCAACGCTAAGTTGTTGTGTCACATCTTGCCGTTAGTTCTTAGTGTGGAAGACGCAGCACACTCACCATCACTGCAGGATTTTTTCCCTCACTCAAAATGGCAAAATGCAAAACTAATAAACGAAAATATGAAGATGAACACAGGACATTTTTGGAAGAATGTGAAGATGCTTTCTTCTTTATTGAACGGAATGGGAAAGCAATGTGTTTAATATGCAATACTATGATATCATAATTTAAGGCTTCAAATCTTAAGCGCCACTTTAGCACTCACCATGCTAATATTGACAAGGAATTACCCAAAGGTACTGAACTACGCAAGCAAAAATTGAGCACCTTGAAAAGCAATGTAAAAAGACAGTCTCAAACATTTCAGCAATTAACCTAGCATGGAGAAGCTTTGACCCTTGCATCCTATAAAGTGGCGTGGAACATTGCCCGTGCTAAAAAACCATACAATGAGGGGGAGTTTCTGAAACATTGTTTTGCGGATGTAATTGAAACCTTGGCTCCAGATAGTAAAAAACTCAAAGATTCCATCAATGACCTCCAGCTGTCAAGGCACACAGTTGAAACCAGAATAGCAGACATAAGTAATGTAATTGAGTCAGAGCTACATGCAGACTTGAACGCATGTGCTTATTTTAGTGTTGCATTAGACGAGTCATGCGACATACAAGACAAGCCACAGTTGGCAATATTTGCGCGAATGGTTTTTGAGGACTGCGTAATTAAAGAAGAGCTTCTCGTCATTGTCGCATTAAAAGACAGAACTCGCGGTACTGACATAAAAGAGGCAATGACGGCCGTTCTTAAAAAAGCGAATATGCCTTTTGAAAAACTCACCGCAATAGTCACGGATGGAGCGCCGTCGATGATTGGCTCAGTAAATGGACTTGTGGGTCTTTGTAAAGGTGATGACGCTTTTCCTGAATTTTGGAACTTCCACTGCATCATCCATCGTGAGCAACTTGTGTCAAAAACACAGAATTTAGACCACGTTATGAAGTCTGTGATGGAGATTGTGAACTACATCCGTACGCACGCACTTAATCACCGGCAATTCAGGAACCTCATTGCGGAACTTGATGCAGACTTGCCCGGTGGCCTGCCACTGCACAGCGCAGTGAGATGGCTCTCAAGAGGCAAAGTAGTTTCGTGCTTTTTTGAGCTTTTGGAAACAGTAAAATTGTTCATGGCAGAGAAGAGCAAAGCGTATCTTCTGCTTTCAGACCCCAAGTGGCTTATGGATTTGGCATTTTTAGTGGACATGCTTTCACACTTGGATAAACTAAACGTGGACCTGCAGGGGAAATTAAAAACTCTACCTGAGCTGAAACAAAGTATATTCTCCTTTGTAAACAATTTGAAGCTTTTTAAAGCACACATTCAAAACAGCAATCTATCCCACTTTCCTTCTTTGCGCAGCACCCTGCAGATGACCAGTGTTAAAACAGATATAGCTGGATACGAGAACCAACTTACACAACTGCAAGAGAAGTTTACTTTGCGGTTTGAGGACTTGTACCAAAAAAGACCACATATCACTTTTCTCATCGACCCGTTTAATGCTGACACCGACTGCCTGAAAACCCCACTTGTTACTGATGAGGCAGCGAGTGAACTAGAAATGATTGAGCTACGCGAGGACGATAGACTGAAATCTCTTTTGAAGGAGAGCTGTGCCAACTGGAAAATACCCGTGTGTAAAAAGAGCCGCCCTCAAGCTGCTGTCTATGTTCTCGTCAACATACGTATGTGAAAAGCTGTTTTCTAGTTTGAAACACGTAAAATCAAAGCACTGGTCCATTCTGACTGACACTCATGTAAAGGAACTGCTCCGAGTGGCTACAACTGAATACAAACCTGATTTGCAGAAGTTTACTGAAAACAAAAGATGCCAGAAATCCCATTGAGATTATCATCTCATCACTCCAACAAGGTAACAAAAAACACCTGACTGAGCATTTTATATTATGTGTGTAATATATTATTGTTAAAATTATATGCTTTTGTGTGGTGTTGCTCTCTGACTCTCACAGTTTAAAATTGTGGCTCTTTTTGTCGAACTTGTTCGCCACCCCTGCCCTAGTGAGAGGTGATTTAATCTTACCATTGCGGGAAGAGGGGGTACTCAACAACTTCCCAAAATTTCAAGCTTCTACCTGCACGGAAACTTGAAGAATTAGCGTTGATTCAGTGTCATATAGCTAATTTTAGGTGAAAAAAAGATTTTTGGCCCCTGGCCACTCATAAGAGGAAATTTTTAAAATTTAAACAATTATTTTTCCTTACACCGAAAATTAGAGAATTATAGATTTTCAATTTTTATAAATTTCCTATAAGAAGTTTTTAGGGCCCCGGCCGCCATGAGTGTGTATTTCAAAATTCTTTTCATCGACTTTCATCGTGAGAGGGTAATTAAAATTTTTTCTCAAAACATAATACTCTTGCATACATGGAAAATAAGAGAATTAGTGATGAGTAAGTTTTTAAGATAAGAAAAACTATATTTTGACCCCCGGTCCCCCAAAAAAAGGGAATTTTTTAGCATTCTTTTTTGCCAATTTTTGTCGGGAGATTGTGCTGAACAATTTCCCAAGGTTTCATGCTTCTAACTTTACGGGAAATAGGAGAATTACTGATTTTCAATTTTGATATATCTCATATAAGGAAAAACATTTTTATGGGCCCCGGCCCCCATGAGTGGAAAATTGAACTTTGTTTTTCAAATTATGGTCGAGAGCATGTACTCAAAAAATTTCCAAAGTTTCATGTTTCTACCAACACGGGAAATAGGAAAATTGGTGATTTTCAATTTTAAAATGCCCACATAAGAAAAAAAATGGCTTTGGGCCCACGGCCTCACACGAGCGAGATTTTTAAAATTCTTTTTCGCTAATTTTCCCAAAGTTTCATGCTTCTACCTACATGGGCAGTTAGAGAGTTAGTGATGAATCAGTGAGTGAGTGAGGGTTTTCCCGTTTATTAGTATACTAGCAATTTACCCGCGCTTTGCTGCGGAAATTAGTAATTCAGTTAGCGTTGAGAACCCGCGAAGCACCAATTCAAAACATCCTATTGATTTTAATCAGTATCAAGATGGATGTACTAAATATATTAACTTCAACCGTTCAGGCTCCTACGTACACAAGAACTTGGAGATTTAAAGATGCGTTTTTTTAATATAACTCCTGTTGGGAAAAAAACTATATTTCGGCAATGATCCCCCTTGTGAGTGGTGATTTAATATTTTTGCCTTTAACCATTGCGGGGTTGGGTGGTACTCAACAACTTCCAAAAGTGTCAAGTTTCTACCTACACGAAACTTGGAGATTTGGTGTTTTTTCAGTTTTATACAGCTATTTTTAGGTGGAAAAAAAATTTAGGTCCCCGGCGACCCATGTGTGGAAATTTTTATAATTTAAATAATTATTTTTCCTTTTCTACCTACACCGGAAATACAAGGGAAACAAGTTTTTGGAACCCTGCCCCATGAGTGTGTATTTTAAAATTCTTTTACACCGACTTTCGTCACGAGAGGGTACTTAACAGTTTCCCAAAGTTTCATGCTCCTACCTACACGGAAAATTAGAGAATTAGTGATGAGTCAGTTTTTATTATAAGAAAAACTATATTTCGCACCCCGTTCCCCCATGACAGGAAATTTTAAAATTCTTTTTAGCCAATTTTTGTCGGGAGAGTGTACTCAAAAAATTAAGCAAAGTTTCATGCTTCTACCTATACGGGAAATAGGAGAATTGTTGATTTAAAATTTTTATATATATCATATAAGTTGGAAATTTCCCATGAGTGGGAAATTTAACTCATTTTGCCAATTATATATGGAAGCATGTTTTTAACAAATTGCTAAATTTCATGCTTCTACCTACACGGAAAATAGGAAAATTGGTGATTTTCAATTTTTATGGAGCCCATATAAGGAGAAATATTTTTGGGCCCCCGGTCGGACATGAGCGAGATTGTTAAAATTCTTTTTCGCCAATTCTCGTAGTGAGAAGGTACTCAAGAACTTCCCAAAGTTTCATGCTTCTTCTTACACGAGAATTTAGAGAGTTAGTGATGAGTCGGTTTTTAATATAAGAAAAAGTATATTTGGCTCTTGGACCTTCATGAGAGGGAATTTTAACATTCTTTTTGCCAATTTTTGTCGAGAGCGTGTACTCAAAAAATTTCCAAAGTTTCATACTTCTACCTCTACGGGAAATAGGAGAATTAGTGATTTTAAATTTTTATACATCTCATGTTAGAAAAAAAAACGTTTCTTGGGCCCCGGCCCCCATGAGTGGGAAATTTAACTATTTTATGCTTCTACCTACACGGGAAATAGGAAAATTAGTGATTTTCAATTTTTATAGAGCCACAATTAAGAAAAAAATGTTTTTGGGCCGCCGGCCCCACATGAGCGAAATTTTTAAAATTGTTTTTCGCCAATTTCCGTCTTGAGAGGGTAACCAACAACTCCCCAAAGTTTCATGCTTCTACCTACAGTGATGACGTTCCCTGCGGTAAATTAGGATTTTAGGTATTGAAAAATGCGTCTTTTTGTATAGCTAATTATGAGAAAAAAAACTATTTTTAGGCAATCGTCCTCTTAGTGAGAAAGGATTTAATATTTTTTGTCTCTTACCATCACGGGAGTGCATTCAACTACTTCCCAAAGTTTCAAGCTTTTATCTACAGGGAAGCTTGGAAAATTAGTGTTGACTTAGTTTTATATGGCCCATTTTAGGGGAAAAAATGTTTTGGGCCCCCGGCCACCAATGAGTGGAAATTCAAAAAAATTATATAATTACTTTCCTTATTACCCTCGCTTGGTGTTACTAAACAACTACAGAAGGCTTTATACTTTTATCTCCACGGGAAATGGGAGAAGCAGTAATTTTCATTTTTTAATAGCTAATTTCATAGAAAAACTACATTGGGGCCTTCGGCATGCAGAAAGTGATAATTTAAATATATATTCACCTGTTATAATCGAAGAAGTGTACTCAACAACTTCCCAAAGATTAAAGTTGGTGATGAGTCGGTTTTTAATAAAAGTAGAAGTATATTTGGGCCCACGGCCTATCATGAGAGGAAGTTTTAACATTCTTTTTTGCCAGTTATCGCCGGGTGCGTGTACTCAAAACATTGCCAAAGTTTCATGCTCCTACCTACACGGGAAATATGAAAATTAATAATTTTCAATTTTTATAGAGCCAATATAAGGAAAAAAATGTTTTTTGCCCCCCCCCCCGCCCCACATAAGCGAGATTTTTAAAATTATTGTTCCCCAATTTTTGTCGTAAGAGGGTACCCAACAACATACCAAAATGTCATGCTCTTACCTACACGGAAAAGAGGAGAATTAGTGATGAGTCGGTTTATATTCTAAGAAAAACTATATTTGGGCCCCCGGCCCCCCAAGTTAGGGAGTTAAATCATTTTTTTCCCCAATTTTCGTCGGGAGCGTCTTCTAAAAAAATTTCCAGTTTCATGCTTCTCCCTATACGGGAAATAGGAGAATTGGTGATTTTCAATTTTTAAATAGCTCATATAAAAAAAAAAAACGTTTTTGGGGACCCCGGCCTCCATGAGTGGGAAGTTTAACTATTTTTTTCAAATTGTCGTCGAGAGCACGTAGTCAACAAATTTCCAAAGTTTCATGCTTCTACCTACACGGGAAATAGGAAAATTGTTTTTTTAAAATTACTTTATAGAGCCCATAAAATGAAAAAAATGTTTGGGCCCCCGGCCCCACATAAGCGAGATTTGTAAATTTTTTTCCGCAAATTTTCGTCGTGAGAAGGTACCTAACAACTTCTCAAAATTTCATGCTCCTACCTACACGGGAAGTTGGAGAATTAGTGAAGAGGCGATTTTTAATAAAATAAAAAATATATTTGGGTCACCGGTCCCCCATGAGAGGGAATTTTAACATTCTATTTTTCCAGATATTGTCGGGAGCGTGTACAAAAAAATTTCTAAAATTTCATGCTCCTACCTACACGTAAAATAGGAGAATTACTGATTTAAAATTTTTATATAGCTTATTTTAGGAAATAACATTTTATTAGCCCCGGCTCCATGAATTGGAAATTTACCTTTTTGTCCATCTAATTTGGTCAAGAGCATGTACTCCAAAGATTTCCAAAGTTTCATGCTTCCAACTGCATGGGAAATAGAAAATTTGGTGATTTTAGATTTTTAAAGAGCCCATTTAAGGAAAAAAGTTTTAGGGCCCCCAGCCCCACATGAGCGAGTATTTTAAAATTCTTTTTCGCCAATTTTCGTCGTGAGAGGGTACCCAACAACTTCCCAAAATTTCACGATTCTACCTACATGGGAAGTTGGAGAATTAGTGATGAATCAGTGGATGAGTGAGTGAGTCAGTCAGGACTTTCCCTTTTATTAATATTAATATTTATTATATTATATATTATAATATATTTATTAATATACTAGCGATTTCCCCGCGTGTTGCTGCGGGAAGTTGGAGAATTAGTGATGAGTGCATAAAAAAATATATTTGGGTCCCAGGTGCCAAGCAAAAGATATTTTAAATAATTTATTACCTGTTGCCATCACGGAAGTTACATGAGTTCACCTATTTAGGAAATAGTAAAAATACTGCTTTTCAATTTGTAAATAGCACATAGAAAAAACACTTTTTTGACGCCCCAGCCCCGATGAGTGTGAATTTTAAAATTATATGACAACACTTTTCGTTTTGAGAGGGTACCCAACAACTTCCAAAAGTTTTATGCTACTACCTACATGCGAATGGGAGAATTAGTAATTTCTACTTTTTATATAGTTAATATTAGGAAAAAAACTACATTTTGGCCCCGCAGCCCCCAGTAAGGGATATTTTAAATAATAATTCACCTGCTACCATCGTGAAAGTGTATTTAACAAACCCCAAATTTTCATGGGTTTGCCTTTTCGGGAAATAAGAGACATAGTGATTTTCAATTTTTATTTAGCACATATAAAGAAAAAACACATTTTTCGGCCCCGGCCCTCATGAATGTGCATTGAGTGGAAATTTAGCATCACCTTTCGCCAACTTTCATCGGGAGATTGTACTCAATATCTTTCCAAAGTTTCATGCTTTTACCTACATGGGGTCAGGGAGAATTATTGATGTTCAATTTTTATATAGTTTATATTAGGGAAAAAACTACTTTTGCCCCCCCCCCCACCCTCGCCTTAATTAAGAGATATTTCAAATATTTTTTCACCTGCTACCATCGTAAAAGTTTAATTATCCATTCCCCAACGTTTCATGAGTCTACCTATGCGAGAAATAGGAGAAATAGTGATTTTCAATTTTTAATAAATTTCATATAAGAAAACAAACGCTTTTTTGGGCCTCGGCCCCCATAAGTGTGTATTTCAAAATTCTTTTACACTGAAATTCGTCGTGAGAGGGTATTTAACAATTACCCAAAGTTTCATGCTCCTACCTACACGGAAAAGTGAAGAATTAGTGATAAGTCGATTTTTAATAGAAGAAAAAATATATATGGGCCCCTGGTTACCAATTATTGGGAAATCAAACATTCTTTTTGCATATTTTCTTCGGTAGCTTCTTTTTGAATAATTTCCAAAGTTTCATGCTTCTACCTATATGGGTAATGGGAGAATTAGTGATTTTCAAATTTTATATTGCTCATATAAGGAAAACAAGTTTTGGGGGCCCCGGCCCCCATTAATTGGAAATTTAAAATTCTCTTTTGCAAATTATCATTGGAAGCATAAACTCAAAAAATTTACAAAGTTTCTTGCTTCTACATATACGGGAAATAGGAGAATTAATGACTTGCAATTTGTAAAAGGCTCATTTGCTAAAAAGAATGAGAGAGGCAATAGACACCCATCTTAGAGACCAATAAGCAGGTTTTAGAAAGGATAGATCATGCACTGACCAGAATGCCACACCGAGAATTATATAAGAACAATCCCTGGAGTGGAAATCACCATTATACATCAACTTTATTGACTATGAGAAGGCGTTTGATAGTGTTGACAGGCCAAATCTGTGGAAGTTGCTAAAACCCTACGGTATATACCACAAAAGCTGACTAACATAATTAAGACGTCTTACGTCTTAATTATGTTAGTCAGCTTTTACAAGTAGAATCATTCATGACAAAAAAAACAACAGAGGCTTTTGGGGTTAAGACTGGAGTCAGACACGGGTGTTTGCTTTCACCCTTCTTATTTTTGCTAACCATTGACTGGATAATGAAGATGTCTACAGAGCAGAAGAGAAATGGTATCCAGTTGGACACTATTGAAATAACTTGATGACCTGGATTTTGCGGATGATCTGGCCTTAATATCACACACACAGCAACAGATGCAGGAGAAAGCTAACTATGTAGCACAGTTCTCTTCTTGTGTTGGCCTAAACATCCAGAAGGGAAAAGGCAAAGTCTTTAAAATAAATACATCAAGCAACACACAAATAACACTGGGAGGATCAAATCTAGAGGAGGTGGATACCTTTACATACCTCGGTAGCATCATAGACAGGCAGGGAGGGACAGACGCTGATGTTAGAGTGAGAATTGGCAAAGGAAGAGCATCATTTTAACAACTAAAAATAGTTTGGAGTTGCAACAACTTGACCCTCTAGACCAAGGTCAGGATATTCAACACCACAGTAAGGCTGTCCTGCCATATGGAGCTGAAACATGGCGGATTACAGCAGCCATTTCGGAAAAGCTTCAAGCATTTATAAACACACTAGCAATTTACCCGCGCTTTGCTGCGGTGAATTTGGTTTTTAGTTGGCGTAGAAAACCTGCGTTATACCAATTCAAAACACAAATTGATTTTAAAATGTAATCTAGATCATGATAGATTTGGTAAATATACTAAATTCACAGTGTTTGTTGTCTGTCTTTCGTGGTCCAGTGAAAAAAAAATAACTAACTGACAAGTATTAACAGAATTAGTGATGATCAGTTATAATACATAAACTACATTTGGGCCTCCGGTCAGGAAAAAGGAGAATTAGTGATTTTCAATTTTTATATAGCTCATTTCAGGAAAAAAGTTTTTTGGGGCCCCGGCCCCCATGAGTTGGAAATATAATTTTTTTTGGTCAAAATAATCGTAGGAAACATGTACTCAAAAACGTTCCAAGGTTTCATGCTTCTACCTACACGGGAAATAAGAAAATTGGTGATTTTCCATTTTTATTAAGCCCATATTATGAACAAAAATATTTTGGGTCCCCGGCCCCACATGAGCGAGATTTTAAAAATTCTTTTTTTGCCAGTTTTCGTCGTGAGAGGGTTTCAAACAACTTCCCAAAATTCCATGCTCCTAACTACACCGAAAAGTGGAGAATTAGTGATGAGTCGGGTTTTAATATAAGAGAAAATATATTTGGGCTCCCGGGCCCCCATGAGAGTTAGTTTTAAAATTTGTTTTGGCCAATTTGCGCCGAGAGCGTGTACTTAAACCATTTTCAAAGTTTCATATAGCATATGGCAAATAGGAAAATTGGTGATTTTCAATTTTTATAGAGCCCATATTATGAAAAAACTCTTTGGGCCCCCCAGCCCAACTTCAGCTAGATGAAGTTAAGAACAGTTTTTTGGCCCCCGGCCCCACATGAGCGAGGTTTTAAAAATTCTTTTTCGTCAGCTTTTGTAATTAGAGGGTACCCAATAACTTCCCAAAGTTTCATGCTTCTACGTACACGGAAAATTGCTGACTTTCAAGTAGACCATGTAAGAAAAAAACTTTTTGGGACCCCAGCCCCACATAAGGGAGATTTTTAAAATTCTTTTAAAATAAAATTTGTTGTTATTGGGTACCCAACAACATGTTATAGTTTCATATTTCTACCTACACGATAACTTGGAGAATTAGTGATGTAGAAAAAAAACAGTTTTTGGGCCCCCGGCCCCACATGAGCGAGATTTTAAAAATTCTTTTTCGCCAATTTTCGTAGTGAGAGGGTACCCAATAACTTCCCAAAGTTTCATGCTTCTACCTACACGGGAAATAGGAAAATTGCTGACTTTCAATTTTTAAAGGGACGATTTAAAAAAAAAAAACGTTTGAGGCCCCCGGCCCCACATGAGGGAGATTTTTAAAATTCTTTTTCAACAAATATTGTCGTTATTGGGTACCCAACAACATCCTATAGTTTCATGTTTCTACCTACACGGTAACTTGGAGAATTAGTGATGTAGAAAAAAACAGTTTTCGGGCCCCGGCCCCACATGAGCGAGATTTTTAAAATTCTTTTTCGCAAGTTATAATTGGGAGCATGTACTTAACAAATTGCCAAAGTTTCATGCTTCTACCTACACGGGAAATAGGAGAATTAGTGATTTTCATTTTTTATATAGCTCATACTCAAATCAGGAAACAAAAATTTTTAGGGCCCCGGCCCCCATGAGTGGGAAATCTGTTTTTTTTTTTCAATGTATAATTGGGAGCATGTACTAAACAAATTTCCAAAGTTTCATGCTTCTACCTACACGGGAAATAGGAGAATTAGTGATATTCAGTTTTTATATAGCTCATATAAGGAAAAAACTGTTTCGGGGCCCCAGCCCCCATCTGTGGGAAATTTAACTCTTTTTTTTCCAGTTATAATTGGGAGCATGTACTTAACAAATTTCCAAAGCTTCATGCCTCTACCTACACGGGAAATGGGAAAATTGGTGATTTTCAATTTTTATAGAGCCCAAATAAGGAAAAAAATGTTTTTGGGCCCCCGGCCCCACAAAAGCGATATTTTAAAAATTCTTTTTCGCCAATTTTCGTCGTGAGAGGGTAACCAACAACTTCCCAAAGTTTCATGCATCTACCTACACGGGAAGTTGGAGAATTAGTGATGAATGAGTGAGTCAGTCAGGGCTTTCCCTTTTATTAGTATAGATGTCTCATAACAATTCTCCGAATCCGCTGGCCCAATATCATCACCAACGAGGACCTCTGGCAACGTACACAACAAGAGCCAGTGGAAGAACTAATACGTCAGCGCAGGTGGAGATGGATTGGCCACACCCCCAGAAAGCCTACATCCACCATTGTGAGACAAGCCCTCACTTGGAACCCCCAGTGCAAGAGTAGAAGAGGTCGACCCAAAATGACATGGAGAAGGGAACTGGAGACAGACTCAAAAAAGAGTGGGCACAGCTGGGGACAGTTAGAGAGATTGGCACAGGACCGGAATGCATGGAGAGTCTTTGTTCGTGGCCTATGCCCAAGATGGGACGACAAACAATGATGATGATGATGATGATGAAAAAGCTCATTTAAGGGGGAAAAAACTTCTTTGGGTCCCCATTAATTTTGGGCCCCAGTATCTCTATGAGTGGGAATTTAAAGTTCTCTTTCGCCAACTATCATCGGGAGATTGTAATCAACAACTTCCTCAAGTTTCATGCTTTCACCTACACGGGGAATGGGGGAATTAGTGAATTTCAGTTTTTAAATTTTGGCCCCCAGGCCCCCAGTAAGAGATACTTAAAAAAATATTTCACCTGCTGGCATCGTAAAAGTGTATTTATTAACTCTCCAACCTTTGATGAGTCTACCTACTCGGGAAATATGAGAATTGGTGATTTTCAATTTATATATAGCTCATTTAATGAAAAACTGATTTTCGGGGCCCTACATGAGTGGGAAATTTAATGTTCTCTTTTGCCAATTATCATCGGAACCATGTACTCAAAAATGTCTAAAGTTTCATGCTTCTACCTACACAGGAAACAGAAAAATTATTATTTTTCAATTAGTATATATCTTCTATAGAAAAAAAAAACATTTTTGGGGCCCCGGCCCCCTTGAGAATGAACTTCAAAATTCTTTTTCACCAATTTATTTTGTTAGAGGGTACCCAAAAACTTCCCAAAGATTCATGCTTCTACTTACACGGGATGTTGAAGAATTAGTGATGTAGGTAAAAAAAAAAGTATTTAGGACCCCGGCCTCACATGAGTGAGATTTTAACAATTCTTCTATGTTAATTTTTGTAGTCAGAGTGTACCCAACAACCTCCCAAAGTTACATGCTTCTACCTACACGGAAAGTTGAAGAATTATTGATTTTCATTTAGTATATAGCTTATATAAAGAAACAAACATTTTTGGGCCCCGGCCCCCATGAGTGCGAATTTCAAAATTCTTTTTCGCCAATTCTTGTTGTAAGAGGATACTCAACAACTTCCCAAAGTTTTTTGCTTCTACCTATAAGAAATGTTGGAGAATTAGTTATGTAGAAAATAAAAGTTTTTGGGCCCCCGGCCCTACAAGAGTGAGATTTTTAAAATTCTTTTTCGCCAATTGTCGTTGTGAGAGATTACCCAACAACTTCCCAAAGTTTCATGCGTCTACCTACATGGGAATTAGGAGAATTAGTGATGAATCAGTCAGTCAGTCAGTCAGTCAGTGAGGGCTTTCCCTTTTATTAGGATTCTAGCAATTTGCCCGCGCTTTGCTGCGTGAAGATGGAGTATTAGTGATAAGTGAGTGAGTGCATAGACAAACTATATTTTTGCTCCCAAAGCCCACCGAGGAATATTTTAAATATTACTTCACCTGCTGCCATCGTGGAAGAGTATTTTAAAAATCCCCAACGTTTTATGCGTTACTATTTGGGAAATTGGAGAAATAGTGCTTTTTAATTTGTATATAGCACATATTTGGAAAAAACACGTTTTTGAGGTCCCGGCCCCAATGATTGTGAATTTTAAAATTATATTACGCTAATTTTTGTCGCGAAAGGGTACCCAACAACTTCCTAAAGTGTTTTGCTTCTACCTACATAGGGAATGGGAGAATTAGGGATTTTAAATTTTTATATACTTAATATTAGGGAAAAACTACATTTTGGCCTCCCAGCCCACAGTAAAGAATGTTTTAGATAATTGTTCACCTGCTACCATCGTGGAAGTGAAGTTAACAAACCCCCAAAGTTTCATGCGTTTGCCGAATTAGAAAATAGGAGAATTGTTGGTTTTCAAATATTTATAGCATGTATAAGGAAAAAACACGTTTTTTGGGCCCAAGCCCTCATGAGCGTGCATTTAAAAAATATCTTACGCCAATTTTCGTCGTTTTGAGGGTACCCAACAACTTCCTAAAGTTTTATGTTTTACCTACACGATGAATTGTGGAATTTGTAATGAGTCGGTTTTAAATATAAGAAAAAATTATATTTGGTCCCCCGGCCCCCTGTGAGTTGAAATTTACCATTCTCTTTCGCCAACTTTCATCTGGAGATTGTACTCAACAACTTTCCAAAGTTTTATGCTTCTACCTAAATGGAGAATGGGGGAATTAGTTATGTGTAGTTTTTATATAGTTATATTAGGAAAGAAACCACATTTGCGCCCCCCCGGCCCCCAGTAAGAGATATTTTAAAATATGTTTTCATCTGCTACCATCGTGAAGTGTAATTATCAATTCCCCAAAATTTTATGAGTCTACCTACTCGAGAAATAAGAGAATCAGTGATTTTCAATTTTTATAAATCTCATATACGAGTCAGTCAGTGAGGGCTTTCCCTTTTATTAGTATAGATTTATATATATATATATATATAGGGAGAGAGAGAGAGAAAGATTGCTGTAAACACGTTAGGAGGTATCAAGTACTTGTATATTTTCATTTAAGAAGTTTTTACATTTGCAAAGACATTTAAATAGTGAAATAAATAGTGTGCATGTTTTACATTTTGTTTACTTTAAAATATGAATATTTTCTGCTAATCATAGAAGTCTCCACTGTGTTCGAAACTACATCCATTGTAACCTCATTGCTGCAATATTCCTAAGAAACTTAAAATGGCTGATCCTGGACAAGATGTTTGACTGGACACACTTTCCAAATGTAAGAAATTCTCAAAGATAAGAATCTACCAACGATAAAAATTGTTGACGGTATACAAATGGTTGAAATGTATCCCTTTGTGTTTACCTAGTGTGATGAAATTTATGGACGCACAATTCACAGTTAAACGGCAAGGGATAAACAAAAAGGGAAATAACTGCCAATACACTCAATTAAGAAAACGGGCCCACATTTTAAAAAGCATGGATTTAACTGTCAATAATTAATAGACCTATAAAGAAAAATTAAATGAAATCGTAACCACTACAGTATAAAAGAAATTTGAAGCCAACATCCGCTCTCTCTCCTCACTGGTTGAAATCACCATCAGTGTATTAGCTTGGACAAGACTTGTTTTTATCGAGGAGCCAATAGTCCATCCAGATTTCCATCGTAAGGACGAAACTCACCGATATCTAAACACACAGCTGTATTATTATACAAGCACAATGCCCGTGCTACGCTACGGGGTCAGTATATTGCTCATTTAATATAATGAAAGATCCGTGACGTCACATTATATATCAATTTACGGCGCGCAACACCACATCCTCTGCTAATCTCAAAATCAAAATCGTTATCATTGTATGTCTATATTTTCACACAAAGAAAAAAAAAGAGTTACTGGACATAGCGACTTCACACGGACACGCTTAGGCGCATTATATAATAGATTATAATATTAATTTAAAGACATTTCGGAAAAAATATAACTCAAGAATTATTTATAACGTGTAATTTTCGGGATTTTTTTCCGTGGCCCGGCTCATTTCATTTTCAGCATTTTCCCCTCAGTTGGGACTTTTGATCTGCCCATCTTTGTTACTTGCATAACAGCCAAAGATGGCGGCCAGAGAAGACCTTATTTTTGCCTGATCCTTACAATGATAATTTACCAAATAATTTAATGATCGAATGCTTATTCCGTGTACAAGTTGCTAAATTCATTTATCTCGGTTGAGCAACAGTACATATATTACTAAAGTATCTAACCATTTTTATTTAATTACTGTTATATGATACTCTACAGTACAAGATTTCCAACAGTTATCAGCTGAATGGATTAATTTAAATTATGAATGTTTATTCCATGTGTTAATTGCTGAAATTATCATGGTTTAGCAACCGTGCATAGATAACCAGAGCAAGAGTATCTAACTAATTCTAATTTAATTATTGGTAATTCTCTTCTTGTGTTGGCCTAAACACCCACAAGGGAAAAAGCAAAGTCCTTGAAATAAATAAAATAACCCCTTTTCAGTCCATGACGGACTCTAGGGCAAGTGAAGTAGCGTTCACAAGTTATTAAGCCACCACTAACGAGCAGGGGATTGTGTGGCTAGCACAATTCCCCGTGGGCCTTGCCAGTAACGTGGTTTGAACTCGTGACTAGAGTTCTTCCCACCGTTCAGCGGTCTAAAGCGCTACTACTTAACAAGCAACACCACAAAAACACTGGGAGGATCAAATCTAGAGGAGGTGGATACCTTTACATAACTCGGTAGCATCATAGACAGGCAGGGAGGGACAGACGCTGATGTTAGAGTGAGAATTGGCAAAGCAAGAGCATCATTTAAACAACTAAAAATAGTTTGGAGTTGCAACAACTTGACCCTCCAGACCAAGGTCAGGATATTCAACACCACAGTAAAGCCTGTCCTGCTATATGGAGCTGAAACATGGCGGATTACAGCAGCCGTTTCGAAAAAGCTTCAAGCATTTATAAACACATGTCTCAGAACAATATTCCGAATCCGCTGGCCCAATATCATCACCAACGTGGACCTCTGGCAACGTACACAACAAGAGCCAGTGGAAGAACTAATACGTCAGCGCAGATGGAGATGGATTGGCCACACCCTCAGAAAGCCTACATCCAGCATTGTGAGACAAGCCCTCACTTGGAACCCCCAGGGCAAGAGAAAAAGAGTTCAACCCAAAATGACACGGAGAAGGGAAGTGGAGACAGACTCCAAAAAGAGTGGGCACAGCTGGGGACAGTTAGAGAGATTGGCACAGGACCAGGATGCCTGGAGAGTCTTTGTTCGTGGCCTATGCCCCAGATGGGACGACAGGCAATGATGATGATGATGATGATGATGATGAAACGCTACTATAAAATCTCTCCATCAGTTATGGATTGAGCACAACTAGAAGAATTCATTTAAATTGTTCTAAATAAATGAATGTATAAAACTATTTTTAGGTGTTAACCTAGATGGTCTACACCCGTGGTAATAATTACAAATATTGTTTGCAAGTACATCGCATTTATATGAACATTTTGCCTCCCCGTTTGACACGTTGCGCTGAAGGCTCGTATGTCAAAGGAGGGACACATCAAAGCAAAACATGGAAAAACTTCCCCAGTTTCTGTTTTATTTCTTAGATCTAGTTCCTGTTCAACCGGCAAGTAACATCGTACTCGATTCGGCACCAAAAGAAATGTTGTAACTGTGTCAGTCGGGACAAGGGTAAGCCTACCCCTGGTTTCCCTGAAACACACTCATCTAGACAAGTTTTAGACATACTCATCCAGACAAGTCTTGGACACACTCATCTAGACAAGTCTTGGAGGAACTCATCTAGACAAGTCTTTGACACACTTCTAGACAAGTCTTGGACACACTCATCTAGACAAGTCTTGGACGAACTCATCTAGACAAGTCTTGGACACACTCATCTAGACAAGTCTTAGACATACTCATCTAATCAAGTCTTGGACGAACTCATCTAGACAAGTCTTGGACACACTCATAAAGAAAAGTCTTGGACACACTCACCTAGATAAGTCTTGGACACACTCATCAAGACAAGTCTTGTACATTATCATCTAGACAAGTGTTGGACACACTAATCGAGGCAAGTCTTGGAAACAATCATCTAGACAAGTCTTGGTCTTGGACAAACTCATCTAGACAAGTCTTGGACGAACTCATCTAGACAAGTCTTGGACACACTCATCTAGACAAGTCTTGGACACACTCATCTAGACAAGTCTTGGACACACTCATCTAGACAAGTCTTGGACGAACTCATCTAGACAAGTCTTGGACACAATCATCTAGACAAGTCTTGGACACCATCATCCTCGATGGTCACATTAACACTGCGGTGGTTCAACCATCATCATCCAGCTGATTACACACCAGAACACACCAGTACACAGCTGATGACGATTCGCCACCCCCATGTGAGAATCGAAGCCGGCTAGCCACGATAACTCTCGTGCTTCGCCGAAGCCAGGTAGACTACTTGTCTCCTGAAATCGTTTATATACACTATAAACGAATATACCTACACTCCTTTGGGTGAACAATTGCAGTATCTACAGTCAAACGTGGAGTTTGCCTTACCCAGTGAACGCAGAGAATCAGCAGTTTCCGGAACTCCACCCACAAGGCTACTAAAGGATACAAGAAGCTCGACAACAGCACATCATAAGAACTACAAGAACTTTATCCTACAAGTATTCTAAAATTGAACATTAAGTTAGAAGGCAAAACGCCTAGTGATGATGATGCATTCAATTGGACCTTGAATAGGCTGGTTTAAATAAATAGAGTAGTATATCAATGATTTATTACTCACACCTTGTAAATATTGTAATTAAAGTTTGTTCATTTAACTTTACACTATCCTTGTTTGTTCTATATCGGATGTGTGATCACTAAAGTATATCCTTGTTTGCGTGAAGGTAATTATTATCACCATTATCAATACACCTTAGACATCCAACTAAATATCTATTAAGATACATCTTTATCACCACACTTAGCACAATAATAAATAAATATATATAACGATTTTTATCATTAAACAAAACACACCTAAACGTACTTATATCATTAATGTATGAATACATTGTGACACATTTGGCTTATAGATAAAAACTAAATTTGTATTTTGTATTTTTATACAGGGACTGTGTAAGGCGATGGTTGTTATCCAAATATTCTTCGGATTAGCAGTTGATTTTTGGATGTTTGTCGAGGGACTCTATCTGTTCGTCTTAATGTTGTGGACATTTTCAGCACATAATATTCACTTATGGCACTGTCTCACCATTGGATGGGGTAGGTATGAGCTTGAGGATAATAAGCCAAAACAAAAAAAAAATTTAACAAAGCTTCCGTGTTGTTGAGTTATTTTAAAATGTAGTGAAGGAAAACAATAAAATGATAAAATGATTCCATTGAAAGACCAAGTTAGTTTCTCTTACTGTAATAATTACGTGTATTAGCCGTAGGTTGTCACAGCTGCTTTTTTTGTTTATATTTATCAGAGGAATGGTTCGGCCAGGTCAGTCATTTATTTGTTTTGTACTTCTTCAAATTTAATAAAACCTCATGCATTTTCTTATTACTATAACACAACTCTGTTATAGTCATTGCATTTAGCTTTAGAGAGTAGCCAAGAGCTGGCCAAATTTATTTTAAAAAATTACAACGAGAAAGATCACAATGATAATTTCATTCCCGCTTACCACTCCTGTCGACTCTAGCCTAATACACTCAACTCTTTTGTTCAAGACTATGTTTCAAGTAAATGTACTAAAATTGTTTCTTTAAAGTTTCTTTTTCTTCGTTAGATGCCATTTAAACTAGTTCTATTATGAAACTATTAAATAGCCTAGGCCAATGGCTTTAAAAACAGCGCATTCCGCCGTCGAGGAACCTCTTCTGTGCCCATTCCGAATGAGAAATATGAGTGAAGATTGCAAGAAGAATTGAGCCCCGTTCATAGACACAGTTGTGAAACAAGTTCTTTCAACCAATTAGTTGAATATCCTTCTATATCTATTCTGTTGCAGACTCTCCTTTTATACAGAAGATAATTGCATCCTACGATTATCTATGGTTTGTGTTTAACTGTGCATTCTTATTAGAGTTTTAAATGTTGATAAAGTGTTGGGTTTACTGGTTTCTTCAGGCAACCCATGCAACACCCTAATTCCGGAGGGAAGAAGGAACACTTGTATAATATGTTCTTGCATATGGAATAAGAATGGTGTTTAATCCTATATCTATCTTTGGGTTGCATTAAGTTATCTTTGTGTTGTATTTCTAAATTATAATTTATCGCTTTATATATAATTACTAATTTACTCTTGGGTGTTATATATATATATATATATATATATATATATATCTTGCAGGTTGTCCTTTAGTCAATTTATGTATCTGGGCATTGGTCAGATCTCAGTACGATTCAACTGGGTAAGGAAATGTTAAGTCCCAGAATTAGTTTAATAATTACTTATTTATCATTTAATTAATTAATTAGTTTAACTGAGCAGGAGGGCATTATATATTCAATACCTGCTAACATGTGACCCCAGGGTTTCAATACATACATGTTAAAATGTGACCCCATGGTTTCAATACCTGCTTACATGTGACCCCAGGGTATTAATACCCGATAGTTTTATAAAGTTGAGCCATAAAATTCTTGTGTACAAAGATTTAACAAGAGCATCCATGGCAAGATTAGACTACTATAAATAATGTTCTGTATGAAAGGAGAGTCTGTAAAATACAACATAAGTTGTAAGTGAATATAACCAACACTCAATTATAATTATTAAAATAAAATCAACGACACAATAAAATTGGCACTAAAATTACAAATATAAAACAAAACATTCTCTCTTAGTCCGATAACCACTTTTCTTCGATATCGTAGTGGGGTCTTATGTTTCCATTAGAACATTCTCGGGCTAGGTAGACCCTGGCGGCGCCCAACCATCTCCTGGTCGGTGGAGGACTTTCTTAGCTATAGTTATATCTCAACATTTTTATAGGTGCTTAAACGGGGTATCGATCCTCACCTCAGCTTGTGAGGCGTGCGACATATTGACTTCGCTATCCAGCTAGTGGCGATTTAGCTTTGTCTGCGTGGGGGGGGGGAGGAGAATTTCAGGAGGCGCCGCGAAATTTTACAAATAACCGAGCATTCCATAAATACTGATACTGATGGATCCTTTTGATGCATACAAATCTTTGAAGGTATTATATTAAACGATTTTGTCTTCAAGGTTAATGGCGTGTTTGTAAAGTTTGCTTAAACTTCGAAAATAATCTTTATTTTTCGGAAGTTTGTGATGGATCAATACAGCAAATAAAAAAAAAAAAAACTGTTCCCCGAAAGTAATTCAATCGATCATCTATTTCTGTTACAAGTGTATCCAAGATAGTGAAATATGTTTTAGATTTAAAGCTTTTTAAAGCTTGTAGTTGGAATATCAGCCCTTTCATCTGTGCAAGGCTCGCTTGCCATACTTTCCTTTTCTGCAATTTTCTTGTCTTTTAGTTTTTTCGTTTTAAAATCTAGCTGGAACGATATTTTTAAATTCATGATTTACTGAAATATAATTTAAGTTTCAGAATTTCAAAATCTTTATCGCTTATTTTTTCAATAAACTTTTTTCTACCGAAATCGATAAATTGTTTTGCCAAGGCAACTACATTTCAGCTGTGCCAAAAAAAACAACAAAAAAACAACAACAAACAAAAAAAAAAACAAAAGCAACTGTATATCAAAGTGTTTACTGACCAAATTCTAAACCTGCGCACAACAATGAACATAGGTGACATTGTGTGAAAGTGTCTTTAAATGAGTTTGAAGGCCACTCTTAATTCCAGACATCACAGATGTTACGTCGTATGCCTGTCCGCGACAGATTGTGATATCAATGTTTCGCTTTGCAATTGGTAGTTCCTTTAAAATCTTCTCAGCAAATGTGGCAACATTGCTTGCCTCTGGCCCCGATCCTCCACTGGCCGCTGGTATACACACACAAAAAAAAAGAAACAAAAACTAACAATTAACAACAGCTGTTACATATATTATGTTTGTGCTAATTTCATTCAAATGAAAGATACAGTTTACGTATGTAAATTTAAAGTAATAGTTTATTAATTTTTAAAAAATAATAGACGAAAAACTATAACTTTTAAAATATATTTTAAAGTTCTTTCTTCTGGATTCACCTGCTAAAGTTTTTGAGTACATCATCAGCGTTAGTTTTGCACAAGTCTGCCTCAATCACCAGCATATATAAGGAACCATTTCTTGTTTCCTTTACTTGGATTATTATACCTTTCTGCTGAAACAAGAGACCATTTAGCCTTAGTTGAACTGGTGTAAACATTATTATTTTTATTCGCAAGGCAATTTTTACATTTGGAAAAGTACACTTGATGTTGTCTCTATCACTGAATGTATTGTATTAAGATTTTGATGCTATAAACTTGTTACGAATTTTTGACTGGAACTTTCGTTGTTCAGTACAGATCTTATGGATCAGCATTTATTGGTACTTAAAACACTGAGAAGTTTATTGTACATCGACCAAACAAGAAAATCGAACTGCTGTATCATTATATACCCGTCCTTGTCTACTCATCTCTGTATCATTATATACTCGTCCTTGTCTACCCATCTCTATATCATTATATACCCGTCCTTGTCCTCTCATCTCTGTATCATTATATACCCGTCCTTGTCTACTCATTGCTATATCATTATATACCCGTCCTTGTCCTCTCATCTCTATATCATTATATACCCGTCCTTGTCTACTCATCTCTGTATCATTATATACCCGTCCTTGTCTACCCATCTCCGTATCATTATATACCCGTCCTTGTCTACTCATCTCTGTATCATTATATAGCCGTCCTTGTCTACTCATCTCTGTATCATTATATACCCGTCCTTGTCCTCTCATCTCTATATCATTATATACCCGTCCTTGTCTACTCATCTCTATATCATTATATACTCGTCCTTGTCTACTCATTGCTATATCATTATATACTCGTCCTTGTCTACCCATCTCTATGTTGTGAAGATCCGTGGTTGTTCTATGTTTTCTATCCTTAGCTACTCTCACTGTTATTCTGCTCTTCACACACTTTGTTAATTATTCTTAAAACACTGAACACCAAGGCAGAATGTACACTTCATTACTTTTAATCACTTAACTTTTGTACATTCATTATTCGTGCATCTCCCTAACACTGGCTTCTATCTACCTCTACCTCCTACTTCATAACTCCTTCCCTCTCCCTGCGTGTCTCTCTCCCCGTGTGTGCTCAGTCAGTCTCAGTCCGAGCGTTAGTCCATTCGGGGCTCCGCCCCCAGACTTTCCTGTCCGACGGTCAACTGTTAATCAAATTGTACCTCCCCTTAGGTAAGACGGGGGTAGGTGGGTGTACCCCGTCATGGTCAGTAATCCCCCCTTCCTCTGCTCTGACCCGCTCTCAATTGTCGGTCCCTTTCATCTACCGTTCGGCCGAGTATCTCGGTCTGGGCCTACCTGACACCCGGCCAGATTATTTGGTCAGTTTTCGTCTACAAAGCCTCGTTCGTCCTTTGATTCCCAAGTTCGCACCTCTGGCCGTCTGGACTCACCCTTTAGTCCAGCGGCTCTTCAAAGGCAAAACATACGCAGCGCCCTGACCGCCCTAAATTCCCCACAATATCATTATGTACTCGTCCTTGTCTACCCATCCCTGTATCATTATATACCCGTCCTTGTCTACTCATCTCTGTATCATTATGTACCCGTCCTTGTCTACCCATCTCTATATCATTATGTACTCGTCCTTGTCTACTCATCTCTGTATCATTATATACTCGTTCTTGTCTACTCATCTCTGTATCATTATATACCCGCCCTTGTCTACTCATCTCTGTATCATTATGTACCCGTCCTTGTCTACTCATTGCTATATCACTATATACCCGTCCTTGTCTACTCATCTCTGTATCATTATATACTCGTCCTTGTCTATCCATCTCTGTATCATTATGTACCCGTCCTTGTCTACTCATTGCTATATCACTATATACCCGTCCTTGTCTACTCATCTCTGTATCAATATATGCCCGTCCTTGTCTACTCATCTCTGTATCATTATATACCCGTCCTTGTCCTCTCATCTCTATATCATTATATACCGTCCTTGTCCTCTCATCTCTGTATCATTATATACCCGTCCTTGTCTACTCATCTCTGTCTCAAGTTTGTCAACAATGGCATAGAAAGTAGATTTATGAAATTCTTCTCTGACATTCAGAGATACCTCAGGGGCATCACCATTAATAAACACTTTCTTTTTCGATCACGGGTCAATTGGACCTGGTTTTATTTCTTTTGCAGCTTCTTCAAACCTTTCAAATTTATTTCTAGATTCAGGCAAGTGATCTGCTAGTGAATGATACAAATCAGCACACTTATTTAAGTTCACGTACTCATTTTGTAAAACTTGACTAACTCTGTGAAAATGTTGTAACGCTTGTTCCCAAAAGACAAGCATGAGAGATAATTCAAATTCTTGCATTTTCTTTGCTATGTTTTCTGCTTGTCTTCTTGTGTCGACCTTCTGTAACTGGTCTTCTTTTAAACGTATAAACATTATAAAGCTTTTATAATATTAGGATGAGACTTTAGCATAACGGGCGACTCAATTTTACATTTGCAATATGCTAATGTCATGTCGATTACGCAGGGCTACTGAGACAAAATACAAATTTTTCTTGAGGACTTGTGGTGCCCCAAAATAAATGCTAAGTGCCCTAGGTGCGTGCCTTGTTTGCCTAATGGTTATTTCAGGCCTATATAAAAGCCTATTAATTTTTCCACAACATGTTCTGATATTAAAAATGAACGTAAAAAATGACATCTGATCAATTTTAGATATCAACGGTTTGATCAATACCAAAAGAAAAGAAATGTGCAGAATTAACTTCATTATCAATTATCGACGATAATTTAGATGCAAGTGATTTAATTAAATCATGGCTTAAATAAAGTTCATTTTTCTTTCAAACTTTAAATGACTATCTTAAGTAAAATCATATTAATTTGGGCTAACAAAGATAAAATTTAACGACCATCTCTAAAGCATTTCTACAACTACTGTCAGGGGTATGAGAACCACTGGGGTTTTCATTTGGAATATTGCCTGGTCACGGGCTCATGTTTTGAACTCTGAACGAGTTCACTCGAGTTCATGTCACGAGGGGAGCGTTTGCTCAGGCCACGCAAGGTCTGTCCAGAGACCCCGGGTATATAACTCGTGGGTCTCGGTGTGTAAGGGAGAGACGGACATGATGTTAAGTTGTAGAGAGCAGTGGGGTGTAGACAAGTGACCAGTGTCAGAACACGAGATTACCGCAACTGTTAGAGCGGCCGTGTTAGTCCGTAGGACGGTACAGCGGGCCTAGATGGTAACTGAGAGACACGAAGATAGGTGTTAGTGAGACGACCAGAAGTGTACATAGTTGACAAGTGTCTTGGCATGTAAATAAAGATTGCTGATGAGAAAAAGGACTTGTGTTGCATTACTTGTACAACAGTGTTGGAGTGTAAGCCTCGGAACCTAAAACCCTAGACAACGGTCCACGACAACTACCATTATTGAAACAAGAAAATTCTCAGTGTCCTCTAAATGGCAAAACTTTTTTTGTGTGCTAAGAACAACATCATGTCTATAATTCATTTCCATACTCCTCTATTGTTTTCCACTTGACGACGCTCCTGACTGATCAAACCAGATATTACTGTTTTGAAATATGATGTTTAGCAAGCCAATATTGTTGAATTGCAGTTTAGTGTTGATTAGAATTTTCATGTTTAGCTATATTTTTTTCTTCTCTAGTGACACGTTTTTTTAAGTGTTAATCGAGGGCGTCTTAAGGGGGGGCGCCATTTTAGACCCAACAGGGGCACGGGGGCAAGCCGCCCCCTGCCCTATAGCTAAATCCGCCACTTTATCCAGCCTCCAACCTAACATACAGAGGAACAAAAAAAACCGTGGACACTAAGGTAGCCACCCAGGCTCTCGTATATTTTCATTTGTGATAACATCCAACACACACGCTGTATTATTAGTGATTTATTGGAAGCTCAACAGAACATTTATCTTGTCTTATTATTGTGCAAGTAACGGTACAGGTCGGGGAATAGGTCGCTGTTGCACCGACGTTACGAGAGTTCAGCGTTCGAGTTTTGGTTGAGGTTGGGATGTTTGTAGGTTCTTCAGGGTGTTACTGGGTCTATCTAGCTACTATGGGTTCCTCACATCAGTTGAAGAAAAGTAAAGGTGGCTGGGCATTGCGCTAGCCACGCAATCACCCTGTATAAAATACAAAATACATAAATAAATTCTGTAAGAAAACAGTAAAATTAAGCTTTATTATTAAACTTACACGACAAATGCGTCACCGGTACCAAATTTTTGTGTATTTAGGATTTTATTTAACGGCTTTATTGCAGTCCTATTCTATATTATATATCAATCGCCTTATATACCGTGGTAGCAGATGCAAGTGACGCTACTGCTTCATTTAACCTATAGGCCAGAATGATTGACGTTATACGAACATTGCTTTAATTTATGGTCTAGTTAATAAACATATAAGAATACAAACATACACAATAAAGGATTACTAAACGAACAAAAATGCTTTAACAAAACAGACTAGACCTCCCGAATCTTAGAACAATTATTTGATTACTTTAGCAGGTGTATACTGTACATATAACATCCAACAACCTGATAAAATGTATATGTAGTATAACAGCTTTTATATAGCAGTAGGAGCCTAATACATTGTACATGTAACATACTATCTTTTCATAGTGCAATACGAATTAATCAATTTTTGAAGTTCGTAGACTCGATGAATATTGATGGTTTTTTTTGTTGTTACTGGTCGCTGCATCAAGAAAAAAGCGGAAAAAGATGACTGGATAGTACAAGACGAGACGCTAGACATTGCATGATGTCTCCTTGGAAACAATAATAAATGATCCAAACATATGTCAGAATCTTAACATCATAACTCAAAAAACATGCTTGAAGAGGAAAAAAGAAAACAATAACACAAACGCCTCTTCGTTAAACGAGATTCTTATAACATTCACCTAGTATTTTGGAGTAAAATATGTCCGTTTTTTTACAGAATTATATAAAAGATAGTAATCTGTAGATCATCGGGTCTATGTTCAGTCCACGTTAGACCACGCATTTTCACCACTAAATTTGTATTGTTATTTCTTTCCTTACCATTATCATTGCAATATAAGATCAGTTAAATCCAACATTTTCAATACGTTTTTCACTCTAAAGGAAAAGCTGCTGGTATTATGGAGAACTGTTAAATTATATCTATATAGTACCAGCTAGTGCTGCTTTATCGGTAAGAAACAAGTTTGTTCAGATAAACTTTATCTATTGTCTACCACCTTGTGTTGCTTTATCGGTAAGAAACAAGTTTGTTCAGATAAACTTTATCTATTGTCTACCACCTTGTGTTTCTTTATCGGTAAGAAGCACGTTTGTTCAGATAAACTTTATCTATGTGCTATCAGCTAGTGTTGCGTTATCGGTAAGAAACAGTTTTTATAGTTTAGCCCTTGCTGGATACAATTTTTCCAATGAACTCAAACGTACACACTCTTTGACAGACTTTAATTTCCCGAAGCGATTGGTACACACATAGAGTAAATTACTACTACGCAAACGATATGTCGTACGAAACACTATTTCATTAAGCGTCCTCTGTATGTTTATTTGCTTGTCTAACACAAAAACGTACATGCATAAGTCGAAATAGTTCGTTTTTCAATATCATTTTATTGTTTCGTTTTCCGGGAAATACTATTTTGTGAGTAAATTTGTGTCAACATCTTGAACCTTTCGCCTTGTTTACTGTCAACATCCCTAGGAAGAACGATGCGGATTTCCGGGTTTAGACTACTTTTCCTGTTTTATTTGGAAAATTCTCTTTTTGGTATTGCATAATCACTTACTAATAGGTCAGTAACCACTCTGTTAAATTTTGCAATGTTTTATAATAGTTATGTTCTTTTCAAAGTGGTGTTTGCGACGAAGTAAGTTCAACGTAGGATTTTACTTCGTTCAAAAATATTTTATTTCTGCTGAAAAATAATAAATATGGGTCCAAGGGCGAATTAAGACTGCACGGGGCCCCGGGCTGCAATGAAACGGGGGCCCTATCCAAACAGCGTCCCTTAAAATAAAATGATTGTTAACAGCTAATATAAACCTGTAACTAAATATTAATAATGAAAAAAAAAAAGAATATGAAAAAATAACTGTTTAAAGCGTTTGCGGTATGTTACAGTTGAGTGTGAAAAGAAAATTTTCATTTTCCACTGCTGGGAATCGAACCCCACACGCGCCTGTACTCTCTCCACACGGCCAGCGGAGCTTGTCTAAAAATAAGAAATTTTAAAAATATAAACTATACTTTATACTATGTTCTCCAAGTGAGCCAATTAAATCACGTTTTATCGATTATTAACACTTTCAGGTCTGAATCGCGATCAGTTGTATAGTTAATATTTATATATTTTTTTATATTTTCAAGGGTTTGTGCAAACATTTGTACACTTTTATTATAAATATAAAGAGTTTGGGGCCCCTAAACCATCGGGGGCCCCTGGCTTTAGCCCGCTCAGCCCCCCTTAATCCGCCATAGTATGGGACTAACTCTTGGCCTCTAGTGGCCTCTAGAGTTATTTGAAAATAGTAATGTTTGTTTTGAGGGCATGTTCACGTTGAAGTATATTTGTTTTATTGTAGGATATTACTTGGGGAAAAACACTTTTTCATGTAGGAAAATTAAGGTAAAGATCTAGGTCTAGTCTATATCTAGACTCCTAAGTTTTTATTAGGATGAAAATTAAATAGAATATAATTATATTTCAGATTTAAAACAATGTCTAGCATTAAAACAAAACAGAGACCAGATGTAATCAATGCGGCATTGGCTGATATTAGGGAAAAGCGGCTCTCTATTAGAAAGGCTTCTAAGGACTTTGGAATTCCACTTACTACTTTTCACGACATTTTGACAGGCAAGCGGCCTGTCATAGCCTATGCACAGACCCTCCTCATGCCTGATGAGGAGGTCAAATTAGCTAACTGGCTAATAGAGCTAGTCATCCTGAATTGACAGTGCGTACTCACCAAACACTTGGAAAGGAGAAAGCCCTGGTTACAACAAAAGCTATTAAAAATTTGGTTAACGATTTAAAATGATATGTTGATAGCATTGATCCCAGTCTACTTAGTGACCCTACTCGCATTTACAATGCAGACGAACCAGGTTTTTCTTTTGATGCCAAAAGCAGGAAGGTCATTGCAAGCAGTGGGTCGAAACATTTGTACAATGTTACCGCAGGTGTGAAGTCATAAGTGACAGTTCTTGCATGTGCCAGCGCAAGTGGACACTTCCTCAGTCCCCTGTTAATATACCCCTACAAGAGAATACCGTCCAGATTTTTTACATAACTTCCCAGAGGCATTCCTACAAGTGTCTGATAATGGCTGGATTACAGCACAGATTTTTTATTTCTGGCTAAGAGATAGTTTTATTCCAGCCACAGCCCATGTACAGAAGCCTGTAGTTCTACTGGTAGACGGTCATAGTAGCCACACTGCACTGGTTGTGACATCACAGCTATTTCACGACAACCATATAGTGCTATATTGTTTGTTGCCGCATGCAAGTCACTTGAAGCAGCCTCATGATCAAGATTTTTTGGTGCAATTAAACCAGCTTGGTCAGATGCCATACGACACCATATAAGTGAGCGTGGGGAGGGAGTAAATCTGGAGAGCTTTGCAGCAGTGAGGGATCACAGTTAATTCAAAAAAAAAAGAGCTTGACGTCGCTGAAGATGACAATACTTTAAATATAGAAGAGGATTACTTGTTGGCAGGAATGTGTCAAGGGTGTAAAAAGGGGGAGGGGCAGAGGTTTGGATCCAATTTGATGTGTGTGATGGCTGGGGGCATGCACAGTGCACGCAAAATTGTGCATCCTTAAAACAGGACACTTTTGTTTGCAATGTTTGCTGTCCTGACCAGTGACTTTAGACTATGTTATTTTATATGTTGCGTTATTGTATTTCTAAACGTACTTCTTTTTTTTTAAAAATAGTTGCTATAGATCTACCTTAATTTTATTTTGTAAAAATAAGTTTATACTGATATTGTCAGTCTACTATGTTGTTCTTTGATATGTGTGCCTTTATTTAAATGTACATATCATACAGAACTAAGTGGGACGTGGTGGTCGAGAGGTAGCGCTCTCGACTGTCATACTGATGGTCACGAGTTCGAATCCACACGAATCCTGAGGAGTCCCCGAGTCACCCAGCTCCGAATGGGTACCTAACTAGACAAAAGTTAGGCGGCTGGGGTAATGCGTGGAACCCCTATAGCCGTGGCCTGTGACCGCTGCATCACTCGCCAACAGATCATCTCTCATGGTCTGTGGACGCAATTATCTTCTGCATAGAAGGAGCGTCTGTATATCTAAGATAAGATGTGGGCTCTAATTTCTTTAATAAAAGTTATTGCATTATTATTGACATCTACAGTGTTGTTTGTTGACCCCCTTAACTTAAAAATGATTATTTGGTGATTTCGGTTATGTGTTTGCTTGCGGTCAAAGTGTATTCTTTGAAAATAAGCAAAAAAGTGTTTGGCAGGCGGTAGCTTACTGGGTCAGCTAATGTTGTTTTTACACTCTAACCTCGCGTAATAATACAAGAATGCTGTCATATTATAGTAGCCTGGTGGTCATACTACTTGTAGGTGCTTTTATTTTTACTCCATGTCGAGCGGTTAAGAAACTAAGCCTTGAAAGCAAGAAATGGTGCTAATTTTTTAGCGTAAAGCGTTTGCAAAGTGGTAATTTACTCTATGTTTAGATCACTATTTTCATGCATCAATTTGTACATATGTGTTTTTAGCTGATTATGTCCGTACACAAATTACTACACACGTATATTTAGCTTACAATAACCTTACATCACTTAGAGTATTCTAATCTAGATGTTGTAATCTATGTTTCATAAGCTTTTCATTTTCCATTGCAGCTGAAATACTTACTGCTTAATCATTACATATTCATGCATATTCATACTACATATTGGTATTTATTACATATTCATACATATTCATTTCATATTGTTATTCATTAAATATTCATACATATACCTTTGATATTATTAGTCATTACTTAATCATAAATATGCATTTCATATTGTTATTCATTACATATTCATTTCATATTGTTATTTATAATATATTCATACATATTTATTTCATATTATTATTAATTATATATTCATACATATTCATTTCATATTGTTTTCATTACATATTCATACATATTCATTTCATATTGTTAATCATTACATATGCATAAATATTCATTTCATATTGTTATTCATTACATATTCATTACCGATTAAAAATAATTGTCCGAATATATATCTACGCGCACAGCATTAGCATTTAAAAAATCAAGCGGAGCATAAAACAACTTTCCTCTTTAATTGTTTGAAAACCTTTGTAATTATTTTTTAATAATATATACTAATATCTGCGCTATCATATACTTTTATTTCTCTCAATAAGTTAATAAAATTCCAGCTCTAAATAAATGGCCTACATAAGAAACTAGCTAATTACCCGCGCTTTGCAGCGGTAAATTAGGATTTCAGTTAGCGTTGAGAACACTAATTCAAAACCCCTTTGTTTTCAATCTGGATCGTGATGGATATGCTAAATATATTAACTTAAACATAATTGCCTTTGTAAGATCTTATAAAATTGAATGGGGGATAAAATCTTAAACATAACACGAAAAAAGACATTTGGTTCCCCCGTCCCCGCAGAAATGGACATTATGAGTTCTCTGAACTGCAGTACTTTAATAAAGGCTCTCACGTACTTATATACCAAGTTTGGTCAAGGATCATTAATTTACACAGTAGCCAACTCTCCAATTAATCTTTAACAGACTCATAAAAACAAAAAAAAGCAACATAACGAGCCCTCTACCTTAGGGGTTGTCACCCTAGCAAAACACCCGCACTCTGCTGCGGAAGTTAGGATTTTAGTAAGCGTTTAAAATCCGTTTGACACCAATTCAAAACATCAATCGATTTCAGTCAGAATCATGTTGGATTTACTTGTTTGTCAATTTTTGTCTAGTTAGTGTTATATTAAATGGGTACTAAAATGATATTACCAGCCCCCGCGCAAAATCGATGAAGGATGTGCATTTCTCATAAGGTCTGAGGATTTCATTCTAGTTCATGATAGAGATACGTGTCTATATTTTTTTTTTTTAAATCTTAAGGTAAAAATCCTTTAAATGTTTACGAACAAATATATTTTAGGTCCCGGCTCCAAAGGAAAAGACGTTAGAAGTTCATAACCCCTTTAATATATATTTAAAAAAAAAATAAAATTTAGTCAATAATTTATCAATTTACCCATTAGCCACTATTAAAACGTCTTAAAAAAACTAAAATGAGTGTCGGAGACCCTATTAGTGTAATATTTATAGCTTAAAAACAGGTTATTTCATTTTGAATCATGATGAATACATTCGTTAGTCATAATTTGTTTTTTAAAAATCAACTAAAATTGAATGGTTAAACGTCTTAAATGTTAACGTAAAAGAGATTAGGGGCCGTCGGCTACAAAAGATTAAAAAAAAAATAAATGTAATGCCCTACCGAATTTTAATATAACCCATCAAGCTTTATCTTCCAAGTTTTTTATAAGATATATTTATACAGTATTCAATTTTTTTAAACAACATTAATATTTTACTAATATAAGGTGAAAAAACTACATTTGGGCCCCCGGCCTCCAGTGAGGGGCAATTTAAATATTAATTTCGCCTGTTACCAGCGCGAGAGTGTACTCATCTAAAGTTTCATTCTTCTAACAACACGGGAAATAGGAGAATGAAGGATTTTCAGTTTTTAAATAGCTAAGAAAAGGGGGGAAAAACTTTATTTGTGTTCCCTGCACATGATAAATTTAAATATTTTTTCGACTGTTACTAATACTGTGTGACTGATACCATAGCGGGATTGTACTCAATAACTTCCAAAAATGTCATGCTTCTGCCTACTCGGAAAATAAGAGGATTAGTGATTAGTATATTTAATATAGTCCATACAAAAAAATGTTTTGGGCCCACGGCCTCCATGAATGGGAATTGTAAAAATGTGTAAGCCCATTATCGTTGCGATATGCTACTCAACAACTTTGCGAAGTTTCAGGCTTCTACTTACATGGAAGAAATAGTGATGAGTCAGTTTTTATATAGTAAATATATATTTTGGGCCCCGGCCCTCAGTGAGTGATACTATATATATTTTTTTGCATGTTACCATTGCGGGAGTGAACAAAACAAATTCCCAAATTTTTATGTTGCTACGTACACGGGAAAGAGGAGAAGTAGCGATTTTCATTTAAAAGGGAAATAAATTTTTTTGGGCCACCGGCCCCCATGAAATTGAATTCTATATAAAAGAAATTACAAATATTGTTGCGAGAGTCTATTCAACAACTTACCAAAGTTTCAGGCTTCTACCTACACGGGAAGTTGGAGAAATACTGATGAGTAAATTTTAAAAATAGGAAAAGGATTACCTTTGGGCCACCGGCCCTCTTTAAGTAATAACTTAGATATTCTTTTCATCTGTTACCATTGTGGAAGTCTTCTGAACAACTCCCCAAATTTTCATGGTTTACCTACACGGGAAATAGGAGAATTAGTGATTTTTAGTTTTCATAAAGCTCATATGAGGAATAAAAATATGTGATGCCCGCGTCCCCCGGAAGTAATAATTTAAATATTTTTTTCATCTGTTACCATCGTGGAAGAGCACTTACCAACTCCTAAATTTTCATGCTACTTCCTACGCGGAAAATAGGACAATTAGTGATTTTCATATTTTATATAGTCCATGTAAGGGAAAAAAAGTTCTTGGGCCGCCCCGGTCCCCGTATGTGTTAATTTTAAAATTATTTTCCGCCAATTATTGTCATGTTTGGCTACTCAACAAATTTTCAAGTTTCATGCTTCTGTCTACACAGGAAATAGTAGAATTAGAGATGAGTCTGTTTTTATGCAAGAAAAAATACATTTGGGCCCCCAGTGATAGATACATTGAATATATCTTTTTTTGCATGTTACCATCGTGGTAGTGTACTCAACAATTTTCTAATGTTTCTGTCTTCTACCTACACGGGAAAGTGGAGAAGTAGCGATTCTCAGTATTAAAAAAACTTTCTTGGGTCCCCGGCCCTCATAATTGTGAAATATAAAAAAAAATACCCCAGTATTCGTTGCGAGAGGCTACTAACAACTTACCAAAGTGTAATGCTTATATCTATACGAAAAGTTGGAAAATTAGGGATGAGTCAGTTTTTATTGTAAGAAAAAGACTATATTTGGGCCCCCTGACCCCAGTGAGTGATACTTTAAATATAATTTTCACCTGCTACCATCATGGAAGTGTACTTTACATCAACCCAAAGTTTTATGCTTTCAGCTACACGCGAAATAGAAGAATTAGCGACTTTTAGTTTTTATAAAGCTCATATAAGAAAAAGATAAAAATAATGGGCCCCCTTAACCCAGGGGTAGGAACCTTGGGTTGAAACATAGCATATGACCTTTTCTGAGTCGAATTGAGGTATCATGCAAGAAAAAAAAAAAATCTCAATTCTATCTATTGTAATAAAAGGGAAAGCCCTGACTGACTGACTGACTCACTGATTCATCACTAATTCTCCAACTTCCCGTGTAGGTAGAAGTATGAAACTTTGGGAAATTGTTGGGTACACGCTTGCGACGAAAATTGGTGAAAAAGAATTTTTTAAATCTCTCTCACGTTGGGCCGGGGGCCCCAAAACTTTTTTCCCGGATATCGACTCTATAAAAATTGAAAATCAACAATTTTCCTATTTCCCTGTTAGGTAGAAGCTTGAAACTTTGGAAATTTTTTAAGGACGTACTCTCAAAGATAATTGGATAAAAAAACAGTTAAATTTACTACTCATAGGGGCCGGGCCCCAAATACTTTTTTCCTGATATAAGCTATATAAAAATTGAACATAACTAATTCTCATATTTCTCGTGTAGGTATGAGCATAAAACTTTGGAAATGTTTTAAGTACACGCTCACAACAAAAATTGGCAAAAAGAATGTTAAAATTCCCTCTCATGGGGGACCGGGGGCCCAAATATAATTTTTCATATATTAAAAACCGACTCATCACTAATTCTCCAACTTCCCGTGTAGGTAGGAGCATGAAATTTTGAGAGGTTGTTGGGTACCCTCTAACAACGAAACTGGCGAAAATGAATTTTACAAATCCTGGTTATGTGGGGCCGGGGCCCAAAAACATTTTTTCCTTATATGTGCTAAATACAAAAATAAAATCAACAATTTTCCTATTTCCCGTGTACGTAGGAGCATGAAACTTATGACATTTTTTGAGTACCTGCTCTCGACAATAATTTGAGGAAAAAAAAATCCCACTAATGGGGACTGGGGTCCCCAAAACGTTTTTTCTTATATGAGCTATATTAAAATAGAAAATCACTAATTCTGTAAATCCCATATAGGTAGAAGCATGACATTTTTGAAAATTTTTTAGTACACGCTCCCGACGCACATTGGAAAAAAGTGTTTTAAACTCCCTCTAATGGGGGGCCGGGAGGGTGGCCAAATATAGTTTTTCTTCTATTATAAACCGATTCATAACTAATTCTCCTATTTTCCGTGCATGTAGGAGCATGAAATTTTGGGCCAAAAAGAATTTTTCCTAATATGGGCTCTATAAAAAATTGAAAATCACCACTTTTTCTATTTCCTGTATAGGTAGAAGCATGAAACTTTGGGAAGTTTTTTTTGTACAATCTCACTACGAAAATTTGCCAAAAAGAACTTTAAATATATCGCTCATGTGGGGCCAGGGGCCCAAAATCTTCTTTTCCTTCATCACTAATTCTCTAACTTCCCGTGTAGGTAGAAGCATGAAACTTTAGGAAGTTGTTAGGTACCCACTAACGATGAAAATTGGCGAATTTTTTTTTTAAATCTCGCTCATGTGGGACCGTGGGCCAATGAAGTTTTTTTCCCCTAAAATGGGCTCTATAAAAATTGAAAATCACCAATTTTCCTATTTCTCGTTTAGGTAGAAGGATGAAACTTTGGACATTTTTTGAGTAGATGTTTCCTACAATAATTTGACCTAAAAAAGTTAAATTTCCCAATCATTGGGGGCCGGGGCCCCAAAAACATTTTCCCTTAAGCTATTAAAAAATTGAAAATCACTAATTCTCCTTTTTCCCGAATAGGTAGAAGCATGAAACTTTGGAATTTTTTTAGTACACGCTCCCGACGTAAATTTGCTTAAAATAATGTTTAAACTCCCTCTTTTGGGGAGCCGGGGGCCCAAATATAGTTTTTTTTATATTAAAAACTGACTCATCACCAATTCTCCTATCTTCCGTGCATGCAAGAGCATGAAACGTTGAGAAATTGTTAATTACCCTCTCATGACGAAAGTCGGTGTAAAAGAATTTTGAAATACACACTCATGGTCGCCGGGGCCCCCAAAACCTTTTTTCTTATATGAAATTTATAAAAATTGAAAAGCTATAATTCTCTTATTTGTCGTATAGGTAGACAAGGAAAAATAATTATATACATTTTAAAAATTTACACTTAATGATGGCTGGGGGCCCAAACCTTTTCTTTTAAAACCGAAAATAGGCTAAATGAAACAGAAGCAACACTAATTAACCAAGTTTCCGTGTAGTTAAAAGCTTGAAACTTTGGGATTTTGTTGAGTACCCCCTCTTCCCGCGACGGTAAGATTATATCACCTCTCACTTGGGTGACGATTGTCGAAATATGGGTTATTTCCAAATATGTTATATCTAAAAAAAGACGCATCTTAAATCACCAAGTTCTTGTGTACGTAGGAGTCTGAACGGTTGAAGTTAATATATTTAGTATATCCATCTTGATTAAGATTAAAATCAATAGGTGTTTTGAATTGGTGTTACGCGGTTTCTTAACGCTAACTGAAATCCCTATTTCCGCAGCAAAGCGTGGGTAAAATACTAGTCTTTATATATTAGATAGCTTTCGAAAGTTTCATAAGTAAAATCATCACCGTTTACCATAAACAATCCCCAAAAGTTTTGTAAACAATAACATGTTTTGATTCGTCTAAAATTCTGAATTATTAGTTTTTAATATAGTAATTTAGGACTTTAATTCCTAGTCCGATCCTTATGATTTTTTAATTTAAAAATATTGTAAACCTTTAGGCGAATGTCGTGTTCATAATTATCATCATTTGGGTGTTGATGACCAAACTGAGAACGTCCAACAATTCGGAAACCAGACAATACAGGTAGGTGACCCCTCATTTTGTTTACAGGTAGGTGACCGAAGCTTTAAACAACAAAAATCCCACTGCAATAATTAAAAGTAAAAGTGAGCGTTCATGTTCAACTGAATATTGTCATTCTGGTGATACTAAATAGTATGCGGTAGAAATATTCCAGATCATCATAATTTCATTAAGAGTACGAGAAAACACTTAGCGTAATGTAATGAAAGCTTAGATCTCACAGAGCGTTTGGAAAAAAACACTTTTTAAAACCAAGAGTAGTTATAGTTAAACATTTCCTCATGTAAGTAATAGTATCATGAATTTAGTATTTATATTTGATTATCAGACATATGATATCATTTATTGTTTACTTTTTAAAACTCTTTGTAGAATGAAGAGAAATTAAAGAAAGAAAATTGATCACAACCAAATAAACGTATCCACAGAAAAGCCCTGAAAGCCATTGTGGTGCTCGTACCCCTACTTGGTATTACAGATATCTTGATCATATATGTTCCCACTACAAATGAAATGGTGCTAATTGTGCATAGATACATCATTTCTTTTTTGACAGCATCTCAAGTAAGGAATTTTTCTACCTCTTAGCATTTGAAATGTTTTTCTACGGGGTACTCTAGCCCTTGCAAAAAAGCTAACTTTCAAAATCGTTTAGTGCTCTAAAATTATGTTTTATGAGATGTTAATAGGAATTCGTAACTGATGTATTTACGAATGTCTTGCATAAATGACGTCCCGCGATTTTGGTTGATGTTTCACTGCTCCGCCTTCTTACGTTTTTGAAAACACCTTGACCTCCTTTCCGAAATGACGTCACAAAGCTTGGCCGCCCCCCCCCACCGCATAAAAGCTGTATTTATACTGCAATTTTTCCTGGGCACTGCGTTTATACATTTGAAATGTCTGTGAAGATGTGAGCTTGCACATGTAACTCCTCCTAAACTATACCAGATAGAAGGGTTGGGTATTTTGCAATATTCTAAGGAGGTCCTAATGATGAGCAATTGCCAAAATAAAAAATTAAAAAAATTCCGAAAAATATCAGTATTTTTTCAATTTCTTTCAAACCACAACATATATCATTGGGCGAAAACAAACGCTCAACAACAGCTCATAGAATTTATAACAATGTTCAAGAATGAATATACATCAGAAAAAAATCATGTTAAGCCTGGTCCCTTTTTGGACTCAGGACGTGTTAGCGCATTTTCGTATTATGTATCAGTACTTATGTTAGATATCAGCAATATGTAGTTATCAGTAATTGTGTTTAGATTTTAGACATATTTTTATGAATTTTCTTGTGTAATGAATATACCTGAAAACAAAATATTTAAAAGTCATTTCTTTACAATTTAAAATTTTCTATTTTCTCTTTAATCTAACTACAAGTGGTTTGTGGTCACTGAAATAGGACTCATAAATGAAACATTCTAAATTGTAATCAGCTAATCGCCCAAATACTCAATCAATTGTTGTTTGATAGATCGTGGTTGCCAATCTTGTTGAAAGTAGTTGAATGTTGAAGCTTGTTTCGAAAAAGTTTTCAATTTCTGCCCCTGGGCCGCTAAGATCTTGATTGAAGTCACCACAAATGATGACGTAAAACTCTCTAAACTTTTACAATTCTAATGACGTCAACAACAAAAAAAAAACTAATTCTTTTGCACGCTTTCGCACCACTAACCAATAACTTTAACTCTTCAATGCTTGAAAAACGATGTATTCGACTTCCGGCAATGGCGGCCGTTGCCTGCGCCAGTGTTATCTCTCGATTCGCAATGTTTTTTGGTAGTTTTAACAGGGTTTTTTAACGGATCGAGTAACTGAGTGTTGATGCACAAATGGCAGGTCAGGACATACAAAAAACATATATACATCATGGGTCTAGGACTTATGGTTGCTGAGATCTAGGGTGATGACAGACGGACGGACAAAACGGGTGCAATAGCGCATTCGACTTCTCGAAAATGCGCTAAAAATGCGATACATTTATTTTATTTATTCCTTTATTTCAAAGCTTAACAATTATATGCGGACTTTCAAAAAGTGTAATTTTTGATGCAGTAATTTGGTGCGATGCATTCTAAAATTAGCAATATCAAGGATGAGACGATTAGATTGTGTGAGTGTACCAATGTCGGAATCAATGTTTGTAAATAGCAACCACAATTTCAGCACTAACATCTAGCCGGTTACTATTTTTCGTGATGAGATTCATAATGACACTAAATTCACATAAAGACGGGAAAGCAGTCAACAATTTCAGTACACTATTAGATAATGCAGGATAAAAAAAAAACTAAGATCTGTTTTTATAGCTAGATGTTTGTGTTATCCTTGTTCAAACATTGGTTTAAGTTCCTAATTTGGGTATATTTCTATAAGTTGATTTTGTGATAAAAAAGATTCATATGTGTCTTTTCATGCGCAATATGATTCAACTGCCAGTCTGGAATATCCCATCGGAAAATATCAAAGTTTGAGTTGAGGTGTGCATGAATAGTCGTTAAGTATTGACGGGGAGCCAACAAATTTTAATCTCTATTTTGCAATTTCAAATGATTTAGATACTGAAAACATTCTTCTCTTCCTAAGCTTTGTTTGTACAGAAAAGTGTTTGTAACAAACGCAGATATGGCATTTTCACTTTTGATTAAATTGAATTGGTAACCTTATTGTTTCAATTTTGTGTAGTTAAATTTCGCAAATAAATTATCCATAATCATTATTTAAGGTTGATTTTGTCGCAAGAAATTGCCTTTCCTTTTTAGGAATTCCAATACTGAATTAAAAAGATAATCAATTCGACATACACTAATTAATAACCCATGTACTTATGTAAGTAAGTAAACGATTGTAGTCTTTGTCATTTACCAAACAACGTCAGGCAAATAATATATCAGTGAAGGCATTCCTTTGGATTTTTATAAACTGTGCTACTTACATGTCTCAATGGAATGCTACCACCCGACTTAAGCTGGGCAGCCCCCAGCCAATATGGTGCTATCCCGCCATGACATACATGCGCCAATGGGTGCGTAAAGCTCAGTGGAACATCTCAACAAGTAGGCCAGTAAATCCTGCTCTTAGAAATAAAAAGACAAAAGATATGATGACCAGCTCTTAGTCTATCAAGCTGGAACGTGAGGACTATAAGTCCAGGCATTACTTTCGGCCTGCAGCTTATCAATGATGCCAGGAAGACAGCCATCATTGATAGAGAGCTTGGCAGACCTAACATCGACACTGCCTGCCTCCAGGAGACTAGACTTCCAGAAAGTTGTACCATAAAAGAACGCAAATACATTTTCTTTTGGCAGGATTGACCAATGGATAAACCAAGGCAACATGGGGTTGGTTTTGCCATTAAAAATGGACACTGCTCCTCCATTGAACCCCAAACAAAGGGCACTAACAGAATACTAGCCAAAAGTCTATAAACGTCCTCAGGATTGGCTAACATTATCAGTGCTTATGCTCCAACCCTATCCATGAGCTCAGAAGTGAAACACCAGTTCTATGAAGATCTTAATCAAACACTAGCCATGCAGTATACCCACCAACGAAGCAATCTATTTCCCTATTGACTTTAATGCATGAGTTGCAAGTGATTACATGGCCTGGCCACCTTGCCTCAGGTGTTTCGGAAGAGGCAGGCTAAATGAAAATGGACAGAAATTACTAAAGATGTGCTGCTTACTTGTACTATGTGTCACAAATACCTTTTTCTATTGTAAAGCATTCCACCAAGTTTCGTGGAGGTATCCCGACTCTAAACACTGGCACCAATCCATCTCTTAATCAGAAGACGCACACAACTGGCCAATGTCCTCCTTACACGCAGATACCACAGTGCGGACTGCGACACAGATTATTCCTTAGTGGTTAGCAAGGTGAGGTTTCTGCCTAAGAAACGGAACCGCAACCAAAACATATGCAAATCACACATGGGCATCTGTTAAACCAGGAATTCAGAGAGACCAGCAGAATTCATCTGAAGACTACAAGAAGCTCAAATACAAATGCCACCTGTAGACACTATTGAGTCCAATTGGTCACATCTGTGAGACACCATATGTGACTCAGCTATTGAGGCATTCGACAATAGAGAACGCAAATGTGCAGATTGGTTTGAGGCTCACTGGGAGGAAATGAAGCATTTCACTGTTGAAAAAAGAAATGCTCTGTTAGGCTATAAAGACCGGCCTTGCCCAGAAAAATGCTCAGCAGGCAGCTCGCCACTACGCTAACGCATATCGGCTCAATCTAAGCTCAAGCATACAATCAGCTGCTGATAGGGGCGATGCCAAGTCCACATACGAGAATATAAAACAAGCAACAGGCCATCTGACCTCCAAGACAGCACACTGAATGTCAAAATCAGCGTAACTTATCACTGATCGAGACCAAAAACTCAAACAAATGATTGAACACTACTTGGAAATGTACAATAAACCAAGTCTCAACTACTGCCTTGTACGATATCCCTGACTTGCCGGTCATGGAAGAGCTTGATGCTCTACCCACCATAGATGAGCTAAGTAGAGCCATCGATTGTCTAGCCTGTGCGAAAGCCCTTGGCTATGAGGAAATTCCACCAGAAGCTCTCACAGCCTCTGCACGACGTCCTCAATCTGTGCTGGGAACAGAGACAGATACCAAAGGAGTTAAAAGATGCCAAAATCGTTACACTGTATAAGAATAAAGAAGACAAGAGCGACTGCAATAACTATCGTGGAATCTCTCTTCCGAGTATAGTTGGAAAGGCCTTTGCCCGAGTTGCATAAACACGCGTGCAGACCCTAGCATCGCGTTTACTCCCAGAATCGCAGTGTGGCCTTCGATGCAGAAGAGATCTTTAGACATTGTCTTCTCTCTGCGCCAGATGCAGGCGAAATGTAGGGAGCAAATATGCCCTATGAGCAGCATTACAGCCATACTTAGCCAAAGACGCCTCCGTTGGTTTAGACACGTCAAGGGAATGACAACTAGTCGCATACCCAAAGATGTGCTAATAGCAAGCAAGGGTCAGGGAAAAGATCGGTTTGTCGGCCATGTCTCAGATACACAGACATGCAGGTGAGACATGAAAGTAGCCAACATTGACATACAAAACTAGGAAAACATGGCTGAGGAAAGCACAACGTGGTGGGCTATAGTAAAAAAAAGGGTCACTAAAAGCAGAGGAGCACTAGGGAAAAAGCAGTTGGAAAAAGAGCGAGGAGAAAAGCGAGGCATCACTGCCCAACTATATTCGTGTGACATGCAGACGAGACTGCCACTCAAGGATTGGTCTCATCTGCCTCACCAAGAGTTGCAAATAATAAAGAAAAATCTATCGTCTTTCGTAGACGGACAGATGCTCTACTAATGCTACTGAAATATTCTAGTGATCCATGCAAACTTTCACTAAGATTTTCTGAAAATAAATGGTGTCAATGATTGACACAATGTAAAGAGAAAACATTTGGTACAGATTGTTTTAGGTATGAGAGCAAGTCAATGGTATAACTTTAACTTAAAAAAAACCTCAATTAATTACGTTTCCCCTCTCATATCTGTTTCCAAACATTTAAACACGTTTCAAATATTCAACATCACCGTATTGTCTGCATTTTTTCTTCGACTCACTAATTCTCGAAAATGTTGTCACAAACCTCTGTTCATATTTATACAATTTTTCAATGGAATGCTGCAGTTGCGCCCTTTTGAAATAAAAATTGATGTTAAAGGAAATTATACAATTTAGATAAATATAACTTAATGATAAGATACGTGATACAATTTAGATAAATATAACTTGATGAAAAGATACGTGATACAATTTAGATAAATATAACTTGAAGATAAGTTAAATGATACAATTTAGATAAATATAACTTGATGATAAGATACGTGTTACAATTTAGATAAATATAACTTGATGATAAGATACGTGATACAATTTAGATAAATATAACTTCCCGACACATCCAAATTTATCCTAACGTAAAACCATCGTTGTTACACGTTAATACAAAGTTGTATTTTTCTGACCTTCTTATAGGAATTCTGCATTTCATACACATCAAGCTTGACTTTCCAATGAACCAAGTACACGTATTTTAATTGATTACAGCCGTGAAAATTACCGTAGGTCCAATTCCTTTTCTAGGAAATACAAAATTACACTCAATGACCGATGATGGTATTTAATAATTAGAAACAGCATTCATTTTATCTATTGTTATTTAATTTAATTTATGTTTACACATTCTTGGCGTGATGTAGCGTGAGGGGATATGACGTCACATTGTATTTAGTTTCAGAATTACTGATTTGAAATGACCTTTAATGTAATCTAGAACATATTCCATTGAATAAAAAGCCAGGAATTCTTTGTAGATAATTGTGTTTAAATACTCATTCGAGTTTTTATTACTTTTTGTTTACTTGGAGAAGAGCTTTTCAAATCCCTTTTTTATGTCATATAAGCATGTATTTAGTGTACTTCTGCACTCAAAAATTGCAAAGCATGAGGCCATATATAAACGTCATTAAATAAATTATAAGAAATAAAACATTTAAGTAGAACTTCTATTAAAGTTGCCAGGTTGGATGTGACGTTACATTTCTTTAAAAAACCTTCCCCCCCCCCCTCGTCACACATCGTCACAAATGTGTAGATCCCCGTTCCCCCTAGGTGCGTGACGTCATTCACGGACGGCGTCTTATTGGGTAAGTCATCAACAATGTATTTATTTTAAATGATACATTTTAGGGAAAAAAAGCTAAACTATAGACTTAAAAGCGAATTATTAAATAAGTTATTTATTAATCTTCAAATTTCAAAAGAGAATTATGTTTTGTTAAACTCAGTGGCGTAGCGTGGGTATGTGCCGCCCGGGGCAGAACCAAAATTCGCCGCCTCCCC
>MUZC01001947.1:136364-163352 GCA_002072015.1 Radix auricularia | reverse complement strand
CCCCCCCCCCGCCCCCATTAAGAGATATTTTAAATATATTTTCACCTGCTACCATCGTGAAAGTTTAATTATTCATTCCCCAACGTTTCATGAGTCTACCTTCTGAGAAATAGAAGAATGATTGATTTTCAATGTTTATGAATCTCATATAAGAAAACAAACTTTTTTGGGGCCCCGGCCCCCAAAAGTGTGTGTTTCAAAATTCTTTTACACCAAAATTCGTCGTGAGAGGGTTCCTAACAATTACCCAAATGTTTATGCTCCCATCTGCACGGAAAATTGAAGAATTAGTGATAAGTCGGTTTTTAATATAAGAAAAAATATATTTCGGCCCCTGGTTACCAATTAATGGGAAATCTTACATTCTTTTTGCATATTTTCGTCGAGAGCTTCTACTCGAAAAATTTCCAAAGTTTCATGCTTCTACCTATATGGGAAATAGGAGAATTAATGATTTTCAATTTTTATAAAGCTCAAATAAGGAAAAAAACGTTTTGGGGCCCCGGCCCCGATTAGTTGGAAATTTCACGTTCTCTTTTGCAAATTATCATTGGAAGCATGAACTCAAAATATTAAAAAAAGTTTCATGCTTCTAAATATACGGAAAATATGAGAAGTAATGATTTGCACTTTGTAAATAGCTCATTTAAGGGAAAAAAACAACTTTTTGGGGGCCCTATAATTTTCGAACCCCTGTATCTCTATGAGTGGGAATTAAACGTTATCTTTCGCCAATTATCATCGTGAGATTGTACTCAACAACTTCCTAAAGTTTCATGCTTTCTACCTACATGGGGAATGGGAGAATTAGTGATTTTCAGCTTTTAAATTTTGGCCCCCAGCTCCCCAGTAAGAGATATTAAAAATAAAATTCACCTGCTAACATCGTGAAAGGGTATTTATCAACTCTCCAACCTTTGATGATTCTACCTACTCGGGACATAGGAGAATTGGTGATTTTTAATTTATATATAGCTCATATAATGAAACAATGGTTTCCGGGGTCCCAGCCCCCATGAATGGAAAATTTAATATTCTCTTTTGCCAATTATTGTCGGAAGCATGTACGCAAAGGTTTCTAAAGTTTCATGCTTCTACCTACACGGGAAGTTGAAGAATTAATGATGTAGGTAAAAAAGTATTTGGTCTCCCGGCCCCACATAAGTGAGATTTTAAAAATTCTTTTACGCCAATTTTTTTATTCAGTGTACCCAACAACCTCCCAAAGTTTCATGCTTCTACCTACACGGGAAATAGGAGAATTGTTGATTTTCAATTAGTATAAAGCTTATTTAAAGAAAAAATCTTTTTTGGGCCCCGGCTCCCATGAGTGTGAATTTCAAAATTCATTTTCGCAAATTTTTGTCGTAAGAAAACACTCAATAACTTACCAAAGTTTCATGCTTGTGCCTACACGGAATGTTGGAGAATTAGTGATGTATACAAAAACAATTTTTGGGACCCCGGCCCCACAAGAGTGACATTTTAAAAATTCTTTATAGCCAATTGTCGTAGTGAGAGAGTACCCAACAACTTTCCAAAGTTTCATGCTTCTACCTACACGGAAATTTGGAGAATTAGTGATGAATCACTCAGTCAGTCAGTGAGGGCTTTCGTTTTTATTAGAATAGATGTCTGTAATATATAAGATACGATTAGAAAAGATTAAATTCAAAGTAAATAGTAACATTATTTTGAAGTAGCTTTTTAACGGAAAGAACTGCCACGAGTAGTAATATAAAACAATTGAAACATACGACAAAAAAGAACACAAGCATGTTTACAACTATTTTCTAAAGTGTAATGGGTGCTAAAGATTTTAAAGACTTTTGATATTATAGTATTTTGAAATAAATTATATTGAATGTTACAGGAAAATTTAAAAAAAATTATTGTTCAACCTTATCACAGGTTCAATCAGCTGTATGTCAAAAGATCAGGTCTCTACAGGAAATGAACTTTAGCTATCTCACCAAGTCTTCGTACGAGGTTCCCAGGCAGCCGAGCGGCTCTGCATCGCCAACCACTAACTCGATTGTGCAAAGTGTTTCTGATAAGAAAAGTTCTAGCAGCGGCAGTGGTCTAACAAAACTGTCACGAAGAGAGCCGGACACAGAGACAGTGGCTAGAACATCTGTGATGGAAACAACTGTGTAAGACGTGCACTATGGACATAGTTTAGGGGAATTTAGTATATAAGAAAATGTTTGTAAGATCAGACAATAAATATATTCGGGGCATTAAATGCAGATGAAAAGGTATTGTTAACTCATGTTGACGTACCCGCGGCACTAACTACACTGTGTAAATATTATAGTTTGCTGTAAATATGTTGAAATAATAATTTATAAACTTTTGATTCAATTGTAAATTTTACGAAAGAAAGTGAGAGTTCGTTGTTTCACTTGTGGGTACATTAGAATTAGGTTGTCATTAAAGAAGACAAAAATAAAAAAAACATTTAAAAGCTCTACATGCTATACTTTGTCTTGTAACGTCTAAGAGAAACGATTAAGACTCATTGATTTTTATTTTTAGTGATATAAGACTTGCATTCAAAAAGGCTTAATACTGGTAACATAACTGTAGAAGAGATAGATATACATTCTATCCTTAAAAACTTAAAAATAAACAAAGCTACTTGCCCAGATGAATTGCCTTCCAGGTTATTAAAAGAATTAAGCATTGAACTGTCCCCAATCCTTGTATTTCTTTTTCAAGCCTCTCTTAACCAGGGTAAAGTGCCCCAGGATTGGAAATTAGACAATGTAACGCCACTCTTTAAGAAAGGTGGTAAGTCCGACCCTGGTAATTACATACATGTATCACTTACTAGTATCACATGTAAATTACTGGAACACATAATATATAGCAGAATATTTAACCACCTTGACAAATATAATGCCCTATGCCCTCACCAACATGGCTTTAGAAAGACCAGATCATGTGAAACACAATTGATAGGTCTAATAGATAAACATTAAAAAGGCTTAGATAATAATGATCAAATAGATACCATATTACTAGACTTCTTAAAAGCATTTGACAAAGTTCTCCACCTTAGTTTACTTAAAAAACTTAATACTTTGGAATCTCAGGTCCCTTACATCACTGGATCCAAGATTTCCTATTGGGTAGGGAGCAAACTGTAACGTTTAATTGATCTAAATCTACACCAATAAAAAATAACTCAGGAGTTCCACAAGGAACTGTCCTATGTATCTAATTATTTCTAATTTATATAAATGATTTACCTAACAATATCTCAACAGGAACAAAAGTTAGGTTTTTGCTTATGATTGTGTAATCTATAGAACAATAATCAAGTCAGAACAAGATTGAACAATTTTACAAAAAGACTTAGATGAATAAATAAAATGGGAAACTCACTGTAGTATGTCCTTCCACCCTGAAAAATGACAGCTGCTAGGAGTAACAAAGAAAATGAAACAAATAAATTCAAAATACTTCATTCATGGAAAAGAACTAACCCAAACTAAAGATGCAAAATACTTAGGAGTAATAATAAATGAGAAACTATCTTGGAACCTCCATGTCAATGAAGTTATTAAAAATCAAAGTAAACCTTAGGCTTTATAAAAAAGAAACTTTTACAAATGTAACAAAGATATAAAACTAAAATGCTACCCCACCCTGGTGAGACCTATACTAGAATATGCATCTTCTTTATGGGACCCATCCACCAAATAAAATATTGATAAGTTAGAACAAATCCAAAAAAGAGCTGCCAGATTCATTACTGGAGAATATTCAAAACTGACAAGAGTAACACCTTTAGTTAAATCATTAAACCTTGAAAGACTAGAGGATAGAAGAACCAAGAGTAAATTAGTAATTATACATATGGCATTTAATTCTAATTTAGAAATACAACCCAAAGATAAATTAATACAACCTTCAGATAGACATAAAGATAAAAACACCTTTCTTATTCCATTACCGGCATCCTTCCGTCTCGCGAGACGATGGTGCATCACCGTTGGGTTGGGTTGCATTTCCTCGCGTGACTGTGCAGTCCTATCCTTGAGTGACAGTCTTTGCCACAGTTTTTACACACGAGTTCTGTGCTTCCAAATGTTTTGGCCTTTCTCCTAGCTCTTCTGTCTGCAGCCTCCTCCATTCTTCGCTCCTCGGCTACTATGACGCCCTCTTTGACAACTGTGCGCCACGTAGATCGGTCTTCTGCCTTACACTCCCAGTCACTTGTATGTATTTTGGCTGCTTTCATGTCCCTTTGACAGACATCTTTAAATCGCAAGCGTGGGCGACCTGTTTTCCTCTTTCCTGAAGCAAGTTCACCATATAGGAGGTCCTTCGGGATGCGGCCGGGGCTCATTCTTTTGACATGTCCTAGCCACCTCAGGCGTCTTTCACTAAGAATTGAGAACATGCTTTGGGTATTGGCACGCGTTAGTACCTCACTATTAGGCACTTTTTCTTGCCATTTAATACCAAGGATGCGGCGCAAGCATCTCAAATGGAAGCTGTTAAGCTTACGCTCTTGTGATGTATAAGTGGTCCATGTCTCGCTCCCATATAGTAGTGTACTGATGACACAGGCTCGATAGACGCCCAGTTTGGTTTTCTCCGTTAGCTTGGTGTTTTGCCAGACCCGCTTATTTAGTTTAGCCATTGTTGCGGCTGCCTTGCCAATTCTGCTGTTTATTTCTTCTTCAATGGACAGTGTATTGGAGACCTTGGATCCCAAGTAGGTGAAGCTGTCCACAACCTCCAAGTTTTCATTATCGATATTTATGGTAGGAGGAGGTCGAGTGTCTTGGGCCATGATGTTTGTCTTTTTCAAGCTGATTTGCAGACCAAATTCTTTGCAGGCATTGGAGAAGCTTGACACGAGTTGTTGCAAACCAGATTCTGTATGTGCTGTTAGTGCCGCATCATCCGCAAATAGTAGCTCTCGAATTAGGACATCCGTCGTTTTGGTCTTGGCTCGGAGGCGGGCAGTGTTGAAAAGTCCTCCATCAGCTCTGGTATGTAACCAGATTCCCTCACTGCTATCCTTGAATGCGTATCGAAGAAGTACAGAGAAGAATATTGCGAAGAGTGTTGGTGCGAGTACACAACCTTGTTTAACTCCGCTGCTGACAGGGAAGGCCTCTGACTTAGCTCCATCGAACTGTACTGTGCCAAGCATATTTTCATGGAACTGTCTGATGATGGCAAGTAGGTGAGGGGGACATCCAATTTTTGCCAGTATTTGGAATAGCCCGTTGCGACTGACTAAGTCGAAGGCTTTTGTAAGGTCCACAAATGCAATGTATAGTGGCATCTGCTGCTCTCTGCATTTTTCCTGGAGCTGTCGTATGGAGAACACCATGTCTATGGTAGACCGACCGGACCGGAAACCACACTGAGATTCTGGATAGACGCGGGATGCTAGGCTTTGTAAACGTTTTAGTATAACGCGGGCAAAGGTCTTTCCTACAATACTAAGGAGTGAAATGCCGCGATAATTATTGCAATCACTCCTATCACCTTTGTTTTTATATAGTGTCACTATATTTGCATCCTTTAGGTCTTGGGGGATGTAGCCCTGTTCCCAGCAGAGGGACAGAATCTCGTGCAATGGTTGGAGTAAAGCTGTCTTGCCACTCTTTAGAACCTCTGGTGGTATTCCATCATTCCCAGGCGCTTTTCCACAAGCTAGACTGTCAATTGCTTTGCTCAGCTCTTCCTGTGTGGGCACGACATCAAGTTCTTCCATGAGTGGCATATCTGGGATGTCATCTAGAGCGGTGCTGGAGACTGTGGTAACTGTTGAATACAATTCCAGATAATGCTCAACCCACCGTTTTAGCTGTGCTGCCTGGTCTTGAATAATTTCTCCATTTTTGGACTTTAGGGGAGCAGCTTTTGACGTCAAGGGGCCCGTTGCCTTTTTGATGTTTTCGTACATGACTTTTGCATTGCCCATGTCTGCAGCTGATTGTATACTGGAAGAGAGCTTAAGCCAGTAGGTATTGACACATCTACGTGCAACCTTTTGGGCAAGTGACTTAGCTGTTTTTAAAGCATGCAAATTGTCAGGTGTAGGCTTTTCCTTGTAAGCCATAAGAGCTTTCCTTTTTGCTTCAGTGACGGGTTTCATCTCGTCCCAATGTTCATCAAACCAGTCCGTGTTTTTGTGAGATTTTTTGCCAAAGGCTTGTATTGCGGATGTATAGATTGTGTCTCTCAGTTGCGTCCATTTGGAGTCAATGGTGACGCATGGGGACATCTTTGAGAGACTTTCCTTCACCTTGTCTTTGAACAGCTGCGCTATCGCAGGGTCTTTCATGCAGGAGGTATTGATGCGTGGACTTCCCTTTTTCTTTGTGTGGTACGAGTTTTTCCTCATTATTCGTACTTTGCTGGCGACAAGGGAATGATCCGTGTCACAGTCGGCACTGTGATAGCTGCGAGTGAGTAGGACGCTAGCTAGTTGTGCACGCCTGGTGATAATGAGGTCCAGCTGGTGCCATTGGTGGGATCGAGGGTGTCTCCAAGATACTTGATGTATATCCTTGCACTTGAAGAAAGTGTTGGTCACACACAAGCCTCGTGAGCAGCACAATTCCAGAAGCCTTTGTCCATTTTCATTTAACTTTCCTCTTCCAAATAGTCCAAGGCAGGTGGGCCAGGCTTCGTGGTCGCTCCCCACTCTAGCATTGAAATCTCCTAGGAGATAGATTGCCTCGTCTTTGTGGATGCCGGCTATTGCCTGGTCTAACGCTCCATAGAACTGGTCCTTCTCTTCCGGAGTTGAATAGAGTGTTGGGGCATACACACTAAGAATGTTTGCTGGGCCCGCAGTTGTTCTGAGTCTTAGAGTGAGGATCCTCTCCGTGCCTGATGACGGTGGTTCAATGGATGGTAGAAGAGTGTTTTTAACAGCGAAACCCACACCATGCTGTCTAGGTTCGTCTTTCGGTCTGCCTTGCCAGAAGAAGGTGTAATTGGCCTCTTTGAGTGAACCGTTGTCTGGGAGCCTGGTCTCCTGAAGGCATGCTATGTCAATCTTTAGCCTTTTAAGTTCTCTATCGATTATTCCTGTCTTCCGTGTGTCGTTTATGGACTGCAGATCATCAGTGATGCCGGGACACATAGTCCTCACGTTCCAGCTAGCGATTCGAAGAGCTGGGGTCTTCTTTTTCTTTTTTGTATTTCTTGGTGCAGGGCTTAGTGGCCCACTTGTTGAGTGGTACTCTAATCTCCACGCACCCAGTGGAGAAGGCAGGCCATGACGGGATAGCACCTATTTGACTGGGGGCTGCCCAGTTTGAGGCGGGCGGTAGCTGTCCAGTGAGACATTGGTAGTCTCTCCCACCATCGGAAGCAGCCCCTGGCGCCTAGCTCTACGTCAATTGAGCTTTGGCTTATAACCGGTAACTGCTGCTTCCCGTGTTTTGTCGACACCTTGCGGCGACGCTGGAGTGTCCTCTCCAGAGGTGATGCAAGCCTGGGCGGGTCTTATGGAGAATTAGCTGCTGCCCATACAGCATATCCCCCCTCTCCACGTCAATGGTGTAACCAAGGGAACGACTTGCGTCGATGCAGCTTGGCTGCCATTGGCGTCGCAGGAGCTGCCGGTATGTACATAAGTCTTATGTATAGACCGCCTGTAGGTGCTCCAATTCCTGATTTTCTTTCAGGGTTTACTCCCTTAGCCTTTCCCGCAAGGCAGGTATAGCCGCAAGGCAGCGGAGGATTTGTAGTCGGAGTTTCCTTCTCCTAGATGAACTACCAGCCAAGGTTTTTTAACGAGCATCATCTACCCATAGGGGTGCCAGAACCGGGGTTTGAACCCGTGACCGATTTTTATTTTTGAATTGTTTTTGTACCGCAGCGCACTAACACTTTGACCACCGCGCCCCATTTATTTTTAACACCAAGTAAAAGTTAACTTCCATTACTTCATTTATAATTTAACGGGTATTATGAATATTCTTTAAACAAATTATTACCTGTATTTAAAATTATCTGTTAAAAGATTTATACAGTTGAACGTTTTTTTTTCTATTGGCAAACAATTATGTAGTATAAACAAACAATCATGCTTATTTTCTAAAAATATCCTGGTAAACATAAATTAAAAAAAAAATTTATTTAACAAATTACATTATAAACACCACCAAAATTTTTATTTGAAGACAGAAATGTAGCAATTTTTTTAAAAGGCTTATTTTAAAAAAAAAGTTTTCTACACAATAACATTTGGAAGCAATGGTACTACTGTACTACTGTGAGTTAAGTGGACTCGTGAGTTACTGAACCTTAACGTGATGCGAATGTACTTTTAAAATTTAATTTAAAATTATAACCTCTGTTTTGCTCTGAGAAAACTCACGATCAAAATGCTATCATAGACTAACTTATTATTAGACTATTCTTATTCCATATGCAAGAACAAACACATAAAAGTTTTCTTTCTTTCCGTCCGGTATTGGGTTGTGGCATGGGTTGCCTGAATAAACCAGGAAACCCAATACTTTATCATCATTTAAAACTCTAGTAAGAATACAGGACTAAACACAAACCATAGAAATACGTAGGACGCATTAATCTTCTGTACAGAAGGAGCGTCTGTAAAATATAAGATAAGATAAGATAATTAAGATCAAGTTTCTTTGTCTTTTATAGATGTCAACTAAATATCTCGTTTGAAAACCATAAAGAATAACAAATACGGTATTTATTTAAATTAATTCACGTATTTAGAATAAATGCCGTCTCTACGTGATAAAGGTGATTCACCTACTGAGTATTAGTAACTGAGACCTTGTAAAAAAAACAATAACATATTTTATATCTAAATATTGTGCAATATTCACAACTGGCCTGAAGAAACTCTGTTGAATATCAACTATCAACAAAATATGTACATAAAATACATTACCGCCGAATACGTGTCGCTTCAGTATTTATAAATTATCAATATTATAATACGGTAAGAAACGTAAACTTCATTTTGAAATTCATTTATTAACCGATTTAAACAGTGTACTCCTATGGGTCGTAAATAATTATATATCGGTAATCGTCCTTTATTATATAATATAGTAGAGGTCATGACAGAAAGAACAAATTCCTTTGTTTTGATTTCTTATCTTAAATTTCTACCTTTCAATTATGGACAATAAACAAAAATAAATTCTAAGTTTCCTTTATATTTATAATAAGATCACATTCCTATTTAATTAATTACACACATATTAAAACATATAAATAAACACAAATCAATAAACTAAATTCTTTTTTTTTTTGTAATGTTATTTAAAATTGATTGTTAAGTCGTTTTATGGACTTCCTTTAGTTTTTTGTGAGTGATGTTGTTAGGGAATTAATATAGTCATATACGAGTGATATAATTAAGTCGGGAATTTAGGGCGGTCGACCTTTAATACAGGTCTGGCGGGTAACCTTTTTGGCGCCACGGGGTCTGGCGAGTAGTCCAGAGGGCCAGATGTGAAAATGTAACGTTCAAGTGTTATCTCGGTTGGACTGGTCAGGCAGACCGTGGGAAACTAGATGAAAGAGGAGCCAACGAGGGTTGGCGATTACAGATAGTGACCATGGCGGGGTACATCAACCACCCAATCCCGTCTTATCTAGGTACAGGTTCCATTGATTGACATTTTGACTTTCGGACGGTGGGAGCTGGGGGCGGAGTCTAACAGGTATAAAATGGACGCTCAGACTTGGACACACAGGGACGGAGACAGACAGAGATATGGATAGTGCAGAGTTAGGAACACGAATTGAGTTATGGATGAGTGTTAGTTAGATAGTTAAAGAAGGAAAAATAATTAAACATGATGTATTTGTGCATTCTGACTTGGAGTTTAGTGATTGTATATAATTAGCCAAAAGTGTGCAGATTAGAGACATAGAGTGAAAGTAGATAGAGACAATAAACCTAAGAAAAACCTAGGAACTTCACAATATTGTATGCCCTATTAGGTTTTACGGAGGTTAAAAGCGAGATATTTTTATGTTATTTGCCATACAAGAAATGCACAGTCTTCTACAAAGCATTAGCGAATATATAATTAACAATATACACTATACCTCTTGGTATACATACAGAAATACACACATGCACCCACGCATAGACATATAGAAACACATAGACATATAAAGAGAAATAAACGCAAATACACACATAAATACACATATTTACTAAAACATTTTATATCTTATTTTATATTTTACAGATGCTCCTTCTGTACAGAATATTATTGCGTCTTACGTTTATCTATTGTTAGTGTTTAGTCCTGTATTCTTATTAGAGTTTTAAATGATGATAAAGTGTTGGCTTTCCTGGTTTATTCAGGCAACCCATGTCACGACCGAATACCAGACTGGACGAAAGAAAACTTGTATGTGTGTGTGTTCTTGCATACGGAATAAGAAATGTCTTTTATCTTTATGTCTATCTGAGGGTTGTATAAAATTATCTTTGTGTTTTCTTTCTAAATTAGAATTAATTGCCTTATGTATAATACTAACTTACTCTTGGTTTTTCTATTCTCTAGTGTTTCAAGGTTTTATGATTTAACTAATGGTGTTAAACACTCACTACACTCACAACATTCAATATACTCGCTACATTTACTACACTAACAACTTGATAAGAGGGACACACACTACACTCACTAAGCTCACTGTACTTACTACACTCACTACACTTACTTCACTCACTACACTCACTACACTCAATAAGCTCACTGCACTTACTAAACTCACTGCACTTACTACACTCACTACAATTACTACACTCACTACACTTACTACACTCATTACATTAACTACACTTACTACACACACTACACTCACTACACTTACTACACTCACTACACTCACTACCCTTACTACACTCACTACACTAATTACACTTACTACACTCACTACACTAACTACACTTACTACACTCACTACACTAACTACACTTACTACACTTACTACACTCACTACACTTACTACACTCACTACACTCACTACATTTACTACACTCACTACACTTACTACACTCACTACACTCACTACACTTACTACACTCACTACACTAAAATACACTCAGTACACTCACTACACTTACTACACACACTGCACTCACTACACTCACAACTTTCCTAAACATACGCAACATTGTGAGCATACGACAAAACGACGACGTTCATCTGTCCCAGAGCAAAAATTGTTATTTTGTACACATTTTATCTAAGTTGTTAAAAAAGTAATACAATAAAACTGCACGAAAGAAAGTTAAACACTGAGCACAACGGAGAGAACGAAGTTATTGTGACCATGTCGAGATACAAAGCTTACATACATCCGTATTGAGAAATCAGGGTATGGAACGGGTACAAACACAAACTTTAAAAAAAAATTAAACAGCAACGTCTTAGCTGGGGCTTGAACCTACGACCTTCTGCGTGTTAGGCGAATATAATAACTACTACACCACGAATTACTTGCTATTCTTTTGTTCTGAAAGAACAAAGTAATTGTCCCGAATTGCACGCATTTTTGGCTTGGTCTCGATGACCTACGCACTAAGCATTACCTTTTCTTGTCAGCTGATTGGTCGGTTGGGGCTAGACAGCTTGCTTGGTGTCCGGCATGGTAAAATCATGAGGAGAATTATATATATATATATAGAGCACGCTTCTTGATTTTTTGTGTGTTTCCTAATCAACCATCCCCAAACCAAGAAATATTCGACAGAAACCTTTGCACCCTAATACACTAATAGTTATTTATACTAGACTCGAGACTTGAAACCTGATCCAAGATGTTTACTTTGAAATATTTGATGAGACTTTCAGGAACAGTAAATTTAATTTATAACGGGAACTGACATAGGGAATTCTCCTGTACTGTTGAGACCAATGAAGAATAAAACTGTTAGATCCACCCTCCTAAAGTTCTCATTTTTGAAGTATGCATTTAGCAAGAATAAGATTTTTAAAGAAAAGAACTAAAATGTTGTAAGCTAAAAAATTGGCTGCTAAGAAATAAAATTAAATTTTAAATCAATTAATTCGTTGTTGTTTTGATTGTTTAAAATTTGTTCCTTTAGGATTTAGTTAATTTCAATAAATTTCACTTTTATAAATGTTTTTTTTTTATTTTTTATAAAACATTGTTTTTTAGGTATGTCATACACTATTTTACAAAATTTAATGAAGATATCGTTATATTTTCATACTTACATTCATTTTCAATATGAATAATGAACACTTAACATTGCGCTGTATGCTACAAATTTTTCCGGGTATTTTCGGTAATTTACTTTTTGTAAGGATAATCTAAATTGCTTTATTCAAAGGGACATTGCTATTAAAACTGTGGGCTACTATGCACAAATTCAAAATTAATGCTAACCTCATTGCAGTGAACAAGAACCTGTACAACAGAGCAACCAGAGCAGTACTCTACAACAGCAAGCTGGGAGATTGGTTCAATACCACTGTTGTTGTCAGACAAGGGTATCTGCGATATAACACGTTGTATCATTGGCCGTTACGAGGACCTTCTCACCTAAATTAGAAAAAGGAAATTACTATGGTCCGGACACGTGACAAGATCTTGAGGTCTTTCAATGACCATATTACAAGGCACTGTCCAGGTTTAGTGTGTGTAGTGAGTGTAGTAAGTGTAGTGAGTGTAGTAAGTGTAGTGAGTTTAGTAAGTGTAAGGAGTGTAGTAAGTGTAGTGTGTGTCCCTCTTATCAAGTTGTGACAAGATCTTGAGGTCTGTCAATGACCATATTGCAAGGCACTGTCCAGGGAACAAGGAAAAGACGCAGACCAGGGAAGAGATGGGAGGATGATATAAAAAAAGTTGACCGGCCTGTCATTTAGCGAGTCCCAGAAGGCAGCTCAGAACCGTGACACATGGCCTGAGATAGTGTGCAGCTCAAAATGGCGCCCCAACGACCCAGCGTCGGGTTAAGGGATAGTTGAGTTCAGTTGTTATCATTACCTTTCAGTCCACCAATAGGGTGTATATCTGTGGTTAGATTGTAATAATTATACTCCAGGCCACCAGTAGGGTGTATATGTGACATTCTCATTTGAGGGTTGAGTCACTTATACGCTTATATCCCGGCCTCCAATACCAATGCCAAGCCTCAACATAAGGGCATCACCAAGGAGATATTCCTCAACAGTATGTGCTTTCTGATCCGTCTACCTCCCTTATTGCCACAGAGCATTCGGTCAGCAGATATGCCACTGTCTTATCGGCCATATTACATAAACGGCAGCCAGGTTCCCTGTTTTTGTTTAGCCTGTGAAAGTAGCTGTTTTAAGACAGTGTCCAGTCCGCATTTGCGTGATGAGGGACTGGCAGGTACGAGGCAGCTTCCACCAAGGATCTCGCTTGTGAGGTCGCGGCGTTTTGTCGTAAAGGAACCTTGTGTAACTGTTTCTTTATCTAATCAGGCCTTTTCCACTTATGTAGGCGTGTACTGACAAGTAGCAACTTACATCAACACATCAGACTTTGGTAATTTATTAACTTTTTACACTGATGAGGTCAATCTGGCTTCCTGCCATTTTCTTGTGCACGTTCTATTCAACTACTAACACTCAACTGACTGCCTTTCAACGCGCCACCTAGCGTTCTCTCTCTCGTCACGTGATCTCTCTCAATTCCTAGTATGCAAATTATTATCACGTGACATTCACCCCCCTTCTTAAAAAAAACGTTTTTAACCTAAAACATTTTTGGTAATAATATAATAAAATTAATCTTAAATGAAATAATCATGTTCATATCTATACTTATATCAATTTCACATTTCTATTCATGCCATATTCATCTCAATATTCACACTCATATTTATATTCATACTCATATTAATTCCAATTTAACTATTCATTATTTGCAAAATAAAGCATAAATTGTTTAAACATAACATTTAAGAAAAAAATCTGTAGAACTTCAACAATCTTATTTGCAGTAAATGAAACTGTAATATGAATGTACATGTTATATCATTGTGCAACTCAAATAACTTGTAATAAGCTTATCATTTGTTGTGCTTATTGTCAGGTATCGTTGTCTAGGGTTCTGGTCCAAGGCTCGCACACCAACAACTGGTGTACAGTAAATGACACAAGTCCTTTTCTCAAAAGCAATCTTTATTATTCTGATGGCCACTTGTCATCTATGTACAACTTTTCTCATTCAATCCGACTCCTGGTATCCTAACTACAACATATCTCAGCCCTACGGTCCAACAGCCCAACACGGGCTCGTGGATCCCAGTGTTCGCTTGTCACCTGGCGACCTTGTCTCTGCAGCTTATTCCCCCCTCATCGAGATACACCCGAGACCCGTGGGCCTGGACTCGTGGACTGACCTTGCACGGACCCTGATTCCTGTCCCCATGTGAATCTCATTCACAAACATCACAACATGAGCGTGTGACCAGGCAAAATTATAAATTTCACAAACAGTGATTCTCATACCCCTGACACTTATCACATAATAGAAATCTTCAAAAATGCACCAGTAAAGGTGTTTTGGCATTCTTTGCTTTGACACCTTGCCGTGTTAGCATTTTCCCAACCCGCTAGCCATTTTTCAATAAAACAGACTTTTAGCCACAAGTTTACCTCCAGTTGAGTCATTGGGCGATCGATTTGGGGCTGGGCAGGGCCCTGCTGCGCCAGCAGGTTTGTCCTTACCTGTTGTGGTATCTTTGCGAGCTCTGTAATGTACTGTAGGACGAACATGCTCATGCGAGATTTAATGTTGTTAACCATCTACAGTACATAATCAACAGTTTTCGTCTCCAAAGAGCTCCGACCCAAGGATTCCAGGGAGGATCTTAAATAGGTGAAGACTACGACTTTTGGAAAACTCTTCCTTCTAAATAGGCGTTGGGGCACCTCTTTAACACCCTTGTGAATTGCTTCTAGTTCGGCATCCCGCTCGAAGCTAGTCTTCCACACGGGCCAGACAGCTCAGTTACTGCTGGCTGTCCCGCAAGGTATTCAATAAGTGCATCGTGATCCAACCAGAAGTATAATTCAGAAATAATAGTTAATTTTAAACCCACTCTATTTATTTGGATTACTTGTAAGTAGCTGCTGTCTCGGTTAATGAAATATTGCCGACCAAAACATATAACCGTGTCTATTTAACGATAATTGCTGTGGATAACAAGATTTAAAGAGTGAGAAACTTGGCTGGCCAAAGAATTGTGCAGTAAATGAAAGCAGCATGAAAAACAGTTTTGTTGTTTTTAAAAAATATAACTTATCGATGCACACATCTGTACCGGTAACTAGATTAGTACCGTCTCTACGACAAGACCGGCAACTAGATTACTACTGTCTCTGTGACAAGACCGGAAACAGATGGCACGTAGAGCCTCATCAGCCGACATAAGTTAAAGTGATTAGAATAGTCCTCGTCGATATGGACGTACTAACAACATCTGCTAGTTGTTAACGTGTTCAAAGTCAAGTCATTCGGACATATTTTATTTTTTGTATTTTATAAATGTTAATATTAATAGGAAAGTCTGGCTTTTCGCATTGAATTCTAAAAATTGTTTATACTTTGGTGGAACTTCATTTGGTGCACTCGATTGAACAGCTGCACTATCTTTGTTATTGACTTCCGGACTTTTAAATAAACACAAACTCAAATAAAAATGGAGAAAGTATTCGTGAGTATTGTTGTGTGATCGCATCTGATTTTTTAATAGAAAAAGAATGTGAGAAAGAGAATAAGAAATTAGGTAGAGAGATACAGATAGAGAGAGAGAGAGAGAGAGAGAGAGAGAGAGAGAGAGAGAGAGAGAGAGAGAGAGAGAGAGAGAGAGATAGATATAGAGAGTGCGAGAGAATGAGAAAGAGGGAGATAGATGGTTATGTTTTTAAAAAATTGAAATCATTTTCAAGCTTTAGTACATGAGGAAGTACAGTTATAGTAAATGAAAACATGGTACAATGTGTTGCAAAATTTAACGTTTAAATATTAATATGAATTCATTAATAAAATTATGTCAATTTATGCATTTATAATTGGAAATAAAATGACCGAGCACGCTAATTTTTTTTACACCTTCCACTTAATTTATCTGCTGGTTTCCATCAATTTGTTATTATTGGTCATCAGGTTTACTGAAGTGTTTTAAGAGATTTCATCTAGTCAATAGGCTACAATGGCGGCTTCAAGCCTTTGATCAAGGTAAATACAAAAGTAAAAATAAACACTTTTACCACCCTTTCAAACAATCACGAAGATGATCACAATTTTTAAGATCGCCAAACTTTCAATATAATGTTTAATGCCTAGCTAAAACCAACCATCTGTTGTTATGTTCATATAACTTTGTAGATACGACTTCTATATTAAACCCTTAATGAGACTATCTATAACATTTACAATTGAGAAAAACGTTTAGGGGCCGTCCATAAAGAGTAAGGGACCTAGCACAGTTCCCTACCAATAGGAAGTCTATGATCCAGTGATAAAAGGGACCCGAGATTCCGAATTATTAAAATTTTAAAAATAAACTAAGGTGTTGAATTTGTCAAATGCTTTTGAGAAGTCTAGTAATATTGAATCTCTTGGATCATTATTATCTAAGCCTTTTGATAGTTATTAGACCTATCAATTGTGTGTTCACATGATCTGTTCTTTCTTAAGCCATGTTGGTGTGGGCATAGGTCATTATATATATTAACTATTCTACTATATATTATGTTTTCTAGTGTGCAAGAGACACTGATGGTGACTGTCCGGTCCATGACGCCATATGGTCGTGTGCATTGTTTGTCTTGCGTAATCACACGAATTTGTTCTGCCATTCGGTACGAAATGATCTCCCCTTCTCACCTATGTATTTTAAAAGGCAGCGCTTACACACAATGGTATACACAACATTGCGGCTAGTGCAAATACAGCCATCTTAAATATCCCCTTAGGGAACACTATCTGGTCTCTTTGGATTTCACCGCAGCTAAATTAAAAAAAAAATTATATTCGTTTTATATGTGTATTGTATGTCCGTTGAGAAAGGCTTTTAGTGATGAATCAGTCAGTCAGTCTGTCAGTGAGGGCTTTCCCTTTAATAAGTATAGAAAAATTAAAATATAAGCTCAAACAGTGACGTCCTCTAATATTTTACCTAGAGAAACACCACACGCTATGTTAATCTTCAAAACAAAATGATAATGATTCTACGTCTATAATTGCAAATAAATAAATATCCTGACTATCCTTAAGCGTTACGGAATGAGTGACCTGGGCTTTTTATATGAATAGTAGTGAGAGCAGCCAGAGATATGACGAAGGCAAAAAGTTCCATATTGTATACTAAAGCACAGTGGGACAAACTCGTACGAAAATACCTAGACTGTTTGAATATGACGTGGACACGTCCAGGTAAGTAAGTGTAAGAGATCCTATGGAATTTACGTCAATTCAATCCAAAATTTGAATAAATATTTATTTTAAATATACGTGCTGTTATAATGGGAACAACATTAGTCAAAACGGTACATGACATGGTCTTCTGTGTACCTGTTTGGTTAGATTTTCACTGTGTAGGCTGACGTGACAGGTGTGTGAAACTTGACACTTTTCTGTGTGGTGTGGGAGATACGTTGCACTTTGCTCTGTAGGCTGGTGTGGGTGATACCTGACACTTTGCTGTGTAGGCTGGTGTGGGAGATACCTGACACTTTGCTGTATAGGCTGGTGTGGGAGATTCGTGACACTTTGCTGTGTTGGCTGGTCTTTGAGATACGTGACACTTTGCTGTGTTGGCTGGTCTTTGAGATACGTGACACTTTGCTGTGTAGGCTGGTGTGGGAGATACGTGACACTTTGCTGTGTTGGCTGGTCTTTGAGATACGTGACACTTTGCTGTGTTGGCTGGTCTTTTAGATACGTGACACTTTGCTGTGTAGGCTGGTGTGGGAGATACGTGACACTTTGCTGTGTAGGCTGGTCTTAGAGATACGTGACACTTTGCTGTGTTGGCTGGTCTTAGAGATACGTGACACTTTGCTGTGTTGGCTGGTCTTTGAGATACGTGACACTTTGCTGTGTAGGCTGGTCTTTGAGATACGTGACACTTTGCTGTGTTGGCTGGTCTTTCTGTTAGGATGATCATAACAGGAGCTTTGAATTCATTATCTCCTGACTGGAGCTACACCGAATGGAACGCGCCCTGTGCAATACCTTCAAACCCCAGTAGATTGCCTCCTTCAGTTCGGCATTGTGAAAGCTGTATTGCATATCCACACGGTTCCGACAGTTAAAAACTGTCTGATCCAGGTTGGGGGTATTGAATTAGGACACCGCATCGCTCCCCCAACTTTGAAACGTGAGCCGTCTGTTAAGACTTTCACTACCCGTTGCCATAAGCATCGATTGTCTCCAGAGCCTCGTTACGCCATTGTTCGACGGGGTTTGCGTTGGTCAACAAAATGAGGAGTGGGACTTCAATCAGGCTTATTAAAATTAAATAGAAAAGACGTAAACAAGGTAAGGGTTAGCCGGACTTTCATCGATTCTTTGGATTTCACAGCAGTTAAGTTTCTTAATTTTAAAAAAATATTTTTATATTCCTTTTTTATTTGTGTATTGCATGTCCGTTGAAAAAGGCTACAGGCCGAAACGTTCGCTGTTTTGAAACGTCCTGTCAGGCTAACCCTTACCTTGTTTACGTCTTTGCCATTTAATTTTTTTGCGTTGGTCAGCTCCGAATTGGCAATGTCAAACGTAGTTCAGTTAAGTCAAAACTTTGATGGGGTCCCCGTGCGGGGACCAGTTGCATTGTTTCGCTGTGTTTGGGTATGGGGACTGATTCTTCTAGTTTGTTGACCGTATCCATGAAGGAAAATCTCTTTAGTCTTGCCCGATTTGCCTAGTGTTCTTGTAGTAAAAAACAGGGTTAGTTATGCTCGAAACATTCTCTAGTGTTCTACCGTGGTAAAGATTGCTTTTTATCGCATAGCGCCAGGGTTTCTAAGTTTGAAATAATTTCTTCGATAGCTGTTGGTGTACTACATAATGCCACGCATACAAAACAGAGAGCTTGGTTTTGGACATGGTCCAGCCCCTCTAGAGCCGTACAGCTCACCAGGGCCTGTAACGGGAGGCTGTAGTCAATGACGCCCCCTAACACTACCGAGATAGAGAGGTATCAGTAGTCTGGCATAAAAACCCCAATTAGTGCTTGCTAGTTTTTTCAACAGGAACAGCTTTGCTGTGGTTTTTTAGCACAATTCACTCACTATATTGTGAAATTGGTCTTTCTTGTCTATATAAAGCAAAATACTTTGGAATCATATCCCATTTCAACATGGCATTTTGCGGTGAATTATGCTAAGAACAATGTACATGTGATTGCAGACCACTTTGGGAGTCCGTCATCTAGTTGGGCCTCGCTTGATAATGCTTCTTTCACGTGGGTTGCGATGTTTCAGTCCGCAAGAAACGCTTGTATCCAGCGGTGCATGTTAGCAGGGACGCCTCACTGCTGTAATTTATAAATTAGCCCTTCACCATAACGTTATTGTAAGCTCGCTTCAGATCAAAGAAAACAGTTACAGTTGGATTTCTCAACATTAAGTTCATTCGTTATTGACTTCATTAAATGGAGAGCATGGTCCATCGGTTGGCTCTCTTTAGAACCCACATCTACGACTGACTTTCTATAAACTGGCAATAAAAACTGTTACTGAATTACTATAAAATGTCAATAAAATCTGATAATAAATAATCCTCAAATTAAGCGATCACCCTCCTCAATGCTGTTGAAAGTGTAAACTTTATATGCTATTTGTTGGTAGTGACGGGAAGTTAGTGTAAAATAATTAAATTCTTATTTAAATATATTATCAAAAGTGTTTTATTTTAAATAGATGATTGAACAGGACTAATGTATTTTAAGTTAAATTACTTTAAGCAGGACGATACATTTAACTTAATCCAGTTGCGTCGCTAGGGGGGTGCGGTGGGGGCGGGCCACCCCGGGTGACACCATCAGGGGGGTGACACCAGACTGTAAAATTCTATATATTCCCGTTATTTTGCACTGGAAAACTCGAAAGAGTTCTATGGTTTAAATCGTGAGGGGGTGACACCAAAAGCTACCGCCCCGGGTGACACCATAAGCTACCGCCCCGGGTGACACCAAACCTAGTGACGCCTCTGACTTAATCATCACGTTAATAGGTAAAATGAGGCGAGCTTGTCTGTAAAGTTGATGTATTAAGATGCTCAAAATAATTTCGTGTAAAACATTTTGTTAACATCTAGTATCAATAAATGTCTACTTCAATGTGATTAATTTTGATTTCTTGTACAACTACTGAAATCAAACAAATTTAGAAATGGTAATTAAGGAAAATTTCCCAAATTTCCCTATTTCAGACCCTGATGTTTTGTTTTGTAATCAAACATTTGACAGCTTTTCCTGCTGGACATTCACACCAGGTGGTGTCACGGTGACCCAACAATGTCCAGACTCTCTAGTCACAGACGAGTCTCGTGAGTCAAATATAAAAGTAGACTTACAGATAAGAGCAGTGCAACACAAAATGATGTAAGATGTAATGATCTAATGAAGAGAACGTTTCTACCAATTTTTCTGATTAGATGACGTAGGATTCTTTAATACTTTAACCTAACAAGGATTCTACAGGACACAACCATCTTTAATAGTCCAAAGTCCAAATGTCAATCTTCCTGCTGAAATACTGATCTCTAATTAAATATTTGTTCAAGTTATGACATGATTATCGTTGTTTAGAGATTCTTACATTTAAAAAATTGGATGCGAACGAAAAAAAATTACTTTCAGCTACTAAAACGTAAATAAATCAGTGCACGTCACCACTATTGTCTGTGCCAATCAAGGGAAGTAATTGAATATCTCTTTAATAGACGTAATTGACGGGCTAAATTTAAGCATCCGTTTTGAGATAAATCTTTTCACTTTAGTGTTGTGATTCGTGTGTATAGATATTGGGCTGTTAGACACGGTACTTCCAAAACGATAACTGAATTAACTGAATTTTTAAAATTGTGGCACAACATTTGGAAAAGCGGATTTCAATACGGACGAGTATATTGAATTTTCTTATGAATATGAATGATTCTTTATCCTTATCCTACCTTTCGTGATATATACGACATACCATAGCATTTTAAGAGGCGAGTTTGTATTACCTCCGGTTTGTGAGCGAACGCATTTTCTAATAGAGCTAAGTTTTCATATATTTTATTTATTTTCTCATAATACTAGATCCTTTGGAAAAAAAACAAAAAAAAAACAACAAACAAACAAACTAATCGTTAATGATAATTTTATATACATACTTTGATGTTTACTAATATTATAATCTGTATTCCGTGATATTTTATACTCAAGTTTCAAAGACCTAAGTAGACGGCCATTTTGTTGATATTGTAATTTATATTGAACTCTCCTAACCGTAACTGATTACATAAAATAATAGAACCATGAAACTTCCAAATAACCTGGATTACTAGCTGTAAAAACCATAATTTATAAATTCAAATCTTCGTTTAATTGAACTTAATTAAATTAGAAAAAATATAAACACTTTCACAAAGTCATAAATAAACTTATACTATAACTAACAATTTACCCGTGCTTTGCTGTGGTAAATTAGGATTTCACTAAGCGTTGAGAATCCGCATAACACCAATTCAAAACACCTATTGATTTTAATGTGAATCAAGATGGATATACTAAATATATTAACTTAAATCGTTTTGTCTGTCTGTCATGGCCCCACGGAAAAACAAAAAGATAAAAATTACATATTTTAGGTGATCTGAGCTGATAATTTAAACACATGTTTCGTCTTTTACCTTTTGCATCCCCAAATTTTCAGGCTGCTACGTAAACAAAAACTTGGAGATTTAAAGATGCGTATCTTTATGTAGCTCTTAATTGGAAAAAACAATTTTTAGGCAATCGTCCCACTAGTGAGAGAGGATTGAATTTTTTTTTGCCTCTTACCATCATGGAAGGGTACTCAACAACTTCGCACAGCTTCAAGCTTCCACCTACACGGAAACTTTGAGAATTAGTGTTGATTCATATTTATATAGCCTATTTTGGGACCCGGCCACCCATGAGTGGAACTTTTCAAAATTTTTATAATTATTTTCCCTGTTACCATCGCAGGGTGGTACTAAAAAACTAAAAAAACCTTTATAATTCTACCTACACAGGAAATTGAAGAATGAGTAATTAACAGATTTTATATAGCTCATTTAATGGAAAAGCTGCATTGGGGCCCCCGGCCCGTAGTAAGTGATAAGTTAAATATATATATTCCCCTGTTACCATCGCGAAAGTGTACGTAACAACTTCCTAAAGCTTAAAGTTCTACATGCTCGGCAAAAAGGACAATTAGTGATTTTCAATTGTTCACTGGCCCCACATAATTTGGAATTCTAAATTTCCTTTTCGTCGTGATGTTACTCAACAATTTTCCAAATGTTCATGCTCCTACCCAGACTGGACTTCTGAGAATTAGTGATGATTGAGTGAGTGAATGATATAAAAACTATATTTGGGCCCCAGGCCCCCATTAAGGGATATTTTAAATATATTTTCACCTGCTACCATCGTGAAAGAGTATTTGACAACCCCCTTACGTTGCTTGCCTTTGCCTATTCGGGAAATAGGAGAATTACTGATTTTCAATTTTTATATATCGAACATTTAAGGAAAAAACACGTTTTTGGGGCCTCGGCCCCCATGAGTGTGAATTTTAAAATTATTTTACGCCCATTTTCGTCTTGAGGGTACTCAACAACTTCAAAAAGTTTTATGTTCTAAGCTACACAATGAATTAGAGAATTTGTGATGAGTCTATTTTTAAATAGAAGAAAAAAATATTTTTGGGCCCCCGGCCACCCATGAGTGGGAATTTAACATACTCTTTTCCAATCATCATCGGGAGATTGTACTCAACAAATTCCTAAAGTTTCATGCTTTTACCTACATGGTGAATTGGAGAATTAGTGATTTTCAGTTTTTAAATGTTGGCCCCGGCCTCCAGTAAGGGATATTTTAAATATGATTTCACCTGCTAGCATCGTAAAAGTTTATTTATCAACTCCTTAACGTTTCATGAGTCTACCTACTCGGGAAATAGGATAATTTTTTATTTTCAATTTTTATAAAGCTCATATTATGAAAAAAACGTTTTTTGGGGCCCCAACCCCCATTTAACATTCTCATTTGCCAATTATCGTCCAAAGCATGTATTAATGTTCCCTGTCTCTACCTACACGGAAAAAAGAATTATTGATTTTCAATTACTACACAGCTCATATCAGGAAAAAATGTTTTTGGGGCCCCGGCCCCCATGACTGTTATTTTGAAAATTCTTTTTTGCCACTTTTTCGTCATGAGAGGATACCCAACAACTTACCAAAGTTTCAAGCTTCTACCTACACGGGAAATAGGAGAACTAGTGATTATCAATTTTAATATAGCTCATATTAGGGAAAAAATGTTTTTGGGGCCTCGAGTGTGAATTTCAAAATGAGTTTACTTTAATTTTCGTCGTAAGAGGGTACCCAACAACTTCTTAAAGTTTCATGCTTCTACCTTCATTGGACGTTGGAGAATTAGTGATGAATCAGTCAGTCAGTGAGTTAGTACAGATAGTATTTAAATAATGTATATTTTATTCCGTTTTTTAAATTAAAAGTTGTAGTTCCAACTTTAGGCTGAAATATTATCAGAAGCGTCAAGAGGGGGGGGGGTGGGTGGTGTCATTCACCCAGGAAAACCCTTAAACCTGCCGCAGTGACGCCTCTGCTTGGTATAGTTTTTATATTATTATTATTCATTGTTAATGAATGTAGAATTTTTAAAAAAACATTTTAAAATTTTATATTATTTTAAAAATGCCTCACTAACTTTTATCTTCACTAGAGAACGTCACCAAACCATGCTTTGACAATGGGACTTGGGGTAGAGCAAACTACTTAAAGTGTATGAAATATGATAATCCATTCAATATCTCTGCTAATGTAAGTACTCAATCTCACAATTTAATTAAATATTATCTCATATTGTGTATGTCTTTTTCATTTAATAAGTATATCTTTTAAAGACGATTTATATTAATTTCAGCAAATTTTCCTTTACTAAACTTACTTGCCTCACTTGATGTATTATCTCTGTAGTGTGCTTTAAGAGTAGGTGATTTACATTATATTAAATTCCATTATGTCATGTATTTGTTTCAAATTTGGACATAGCGTCCCAGCACGGCACTAAGTTTATGAGTATGTTTAAGTTTGTGAAGTTTACGTTTTATGAAGTTCTACTTTCAGAAGACCTAGATTTAAAGGTGATTTCGTGCTTGTTGTCTAATGAACACCTAGATTTGACGTTGATTGCATGTTTGTTGTCTAATGAACACCTAGATTTGACGTTGATTGCATATTTGTTGTCTGATGATCACCTAGATTTGACAAAAGTATCATGCTTGTTGTCTAATGAACACCTAGATTTCACGTTGATTTCATGAATATTATATAATGAACACCTAGATTTAACGGTGATTGCATGCTTGTCGTCTAATGAACATCTAGATTTAACGGTGATTGCATGCTTGTCGTCTAATGAACACCTATATTTAACGGTGATTGCATGTTTGTTGTCTAATGAACACATAGATTTGACGATAGTCTCAAGCTTGTTGTCTAATGAACACCTAGATTTGGCGATAGTCTCATGCCTGTTGTCTAATGAACACCTAGATTTGACGATAGTCTCAAGCTTGTTGTCTAATGAACACCTAGATTTGACGATAGTCTCATGCTTGTTGTCTAATGAACACCTAGATTTGACGATAGTGTGGTGAAAAGATTTGTAGTGTTTGTTTTGTCTAGGGTATTATTTGTATTTATACTTTCACACATACAAGGACGTACATTAGTGATCTCCGCAAATGATAAACAAAAGAACCATTGTATAATATAAATGATTAACGTTTAATGTACACTATATGCAATGGCAATGTCTCAATATTCATTAATAAATTTGCCCCTAAGATTAAGATATTTTAAGTCTCATGGCTCGCTAATTATCATCATTACAGCTTGCCTTACGCCAAAGTTTCTATATTATGAATACTTATATTATATTGTGTTACGGAGCCCCTGATCACCGGCGTATGTCTGCTGCGTTGGTGTGCTGCGCGACTTGATCTCCTTTCGTCTCTCTGCGACATGTAAGCTTCCGGTGTCGAGCTCCTCCCACAGCGTTGACAATATGACGTAGCAGTCAGCTGGCTCGACTAAGCTTGTGTAAACAAGTTGGTTGCTGTATTATTTGACCTAGATAGATCGTACACAGTAGAGGGGGGGTTTCTCACTTTTCTCCACGTGTGTTGTTGACAAGATTTCCAGCTCACACGGTCACACAGCTAGGGTGTGGTTTGGCCGGCATCATCTATTAAGGTATAACGTGATGAGCTGGGTAGAAAAAAGCACATGGCTCTGTGGCGAATGGTGCGTATCTCCGGCCTACTGTACGGATCTTCAATCCTACAGTTAGGGCAGATGGTAGCACTTGTGGATATGATATGCGTCTCCGGCCTACTGTACAGATGTTCAATCCTACAGTTAGGGCAGATGGTAGCACTTGTTGATCTGCTATCGACCTTCGCTGGCTCGGACACAAGTTGTACTCGGCTGTCCCGCGGCAAGGGTAGCGATCCTTTATCGGCAAAAGTACCGGTGGGGGGACGGCTGTCCGGCTACCTCACCGTGGCGTACTTCTTCTGGTTGGAAGCTCGCTGAAATTCGGGCGTAGCAGGAACCAGGTAGACTGGTTAAATTGCCGGCTTTTCTCCAACAGTTCAGCAATATGATCCTGTGGTGCGCTACTTCTCGATGTTTGCCTTGTACAGTTTGGCAGTGAAAAGAATGAACTTTGCGTTTTCTCTTGGTTATATATTTACTGGTCAAGTGACTTTAAGAACTCTTGATTGGTTGCATGATGAGCTATAGCCAATAGGATTAGGACTTCCTTGTTTCAGCCCCGTTGATGCAATTATGTATCATTTATTCTGCCCACATGTTAGATTCCCAAATGGGAGTTACCTCCCCTTATCTTTCCGGGTGGTCTAGTTAATGGGGTTACTTGGCCTTGAGCGTCCGACACAAATTTCATCACAGATAATCACAGGCTTGTTGTCTAATGAACACCTAGATTTAACGGTGATTACATGCTTGTCGTCTAATGAACACCTATATTTAACAGTGATTGCATGTTTGTTGTCTAATGAACACCTAGATTTGACGATAGTCTCATGCTTGTTGTCTAATGAAAACCAAGATTTGACGATAGTCTCATGCTTGTTGTCTAATGAACACCTAGATTTGACGATAGTCTCATGCCCGTTGTCTAATGAACACCAAGATTTGACGATAGTCTCATGCTTGTTGTCTAATGAACACCTAGATTTGACGATAGTCTCATGCCTGTTGTCTAATGAACACCTAGATTTGACGATAGTCTTATGCTTGTTGTCTAATGAACACCTAGATTTGACGATAGTCTCATGCCTGTTGTCTAATGAACACCTAGATTTGACGATAGTCTCATGCTTGTTGTCTAATGAACACCTAGATATGACGATAGTCTCATGCTTGTTGTCTAATGAACATCTAGATTTGACGATAGTCTCATGCCTGTTGTCTAGTGAACACCTAGTTTTGACGATAGTCTCATGCCTGTTGTCTAAGGAACACCTAGATTTGACGATAGTCTCATGCTTGTTGTCTAATGAACCCCTAGATTTGACGATAGTCTCATGCTTGTTGTCTAATGAACACCTAGATTTGACGATAGTCTCATGCCTGTTGTCTAATGAACACCTAGATTTGACGATAGTCTCATGCTTGTTGTCTAATGAACACCTAGAT
>MUZC01001947.1:99958-123826 GCA_002072015.1 Radix auricularia | reverse complement strand
GTCTTGGACACACTCATCTAGACATGTCTTGGACACATTCATCTAAACATGTCTTGGACACATTCATCTAAACATGTCTTGGACACACTCATCTAAACATGTCTTGGACACATTCATCTAAACATGTCTTGGACACATTCATCTAAACATGTATTGGAAACACTCATCTAAACATGTCTTGGACACACTCATCTAAACAAGTCTTGGACACACTCATCTAGACAAGTTTTAGACACACTCATCTAGACAAGTCTTGGACACATTAACTAAACAAGTCTTGGACACACTCATCTAGACAAGCCTTGGACACACTCATCTAAACAAGTCTTGTACACACTCATCTAAACAAGTCTTGGACACACTCATCTAAACAAGTCTTGGACACACTCATCTAAACATGTCTTGGACACACTCATCTAAACATGTCTTGGACACACTCATCTAAACATGTCTTGGACACACTCATCTAGACAAGTCTTGGACACACTCATCTAGACAAGTTTTAGACACACTCATCTAGACAAGTCTTGGGCACATTAACTAAACAAGTCTTGGACACACTTATCTAGACAATCCTTCGACACATTAACTAGACAAGTCTTGGACACACTCATCTAGACAAGTCTTGGACACACTCATCTAGACAAGTCTTGGGCACATTAACTAGACAAGTCTTGGACACACTCATCTAGACAAGCCTTGGACACACTCATCTAGAGAAGTCTTGGACATATTAACTAGACAAGTTCTACGACACACTCATTTAGACAAGCCTTGGACACATTAACTAGACAAGTCTTGGACACACTCATTTAGACAAGCCTTGGACACACTTATCTAGACAAGTCTTGGACACACTCATCTAGACAAATCTTTGACACACTCATCTAGACAAGCCTTGGACACACTCATCTAGACAAGTCTATAACACACTCATTTAGACCAGTCTTGAATACACTCATCTAGACAAGTCTATGACACACTCATTTAGACTAGTCTTGGAAACACTCATCTAGACAACTCTTGGACACACTCATCAAGACAGTCTTGGACACACTCATTTAGACAAGTCTTGGAAACACTTATCTAGACAACTATAGGACACACTCATCTAGACAAGTATTGGACACACTTATCTAGAGACGTCTTGGACACACTCATCTAGACAAGTCTTGGACACACTCATTTGGACAAATCTTTGACACAATCATCTAGACAAGTATTGGACATACTGATCTAGACAAGTCTTGGACACACTCATCTAGACAAGTCTTGGACACATTCATCTAGAATAGTCCTTGACACACTCATCTAGACAAGTCTTTGAAACACCCATCTAGACAGGTCTTGGACACACTCATCTAGACAAGTCTTGGACACAATAATCTAGACAAGTCTTGGACATAATAATCTAGACAAGTCTTTGACACAATCATCTAGACAAGTCTTGGACACACTCATCTAGACTAGTCTTGGACACACTCATCTAGACAATTCTTTGAAACACACATCTAGACAGGTCTTAGACACACTCATCTAGACACGTCTTTGACACACTAATCTAGACAAGTCTTGGACACACTCATCTAAAAAAGTCTTAGACACACTTATCTAGACACGTGTTCGACACACTCATCTAGACAAGTCTTGGACACACTCATATAGACAAGTCTTTGACACACTCATCTAGACAAGCCTTTGACACACTCATCTAGACAAGTCTTTTACACACTCATCTAGACAAGTCTTGGACACACTCATCTAAAAAAGTCTTGGACACACTTATCTAGACAGGTCTTGGACACACTCATCTAGACAGGTCTTTGACACACTCATCCTCGATGGTCAGATTAACCTTGCGGTGGTTCAACCAACATCATCCAGCTGTGTACGTCGCCCCCATGTGAGAATCGAAGCCGGCTGGCCACGATAACTCTCGTGCTTCGCCGAAGCCGGATAGACCCTGTGGCTCCTGAAGGCGTTAATATTGTAGAGAACCTTGGTTATTCTTGGGTTCAATGTCTCTATCTACTCTCACTCCTTTACTCCAATCTCTACTAGTACACACTCTTTGTTTAATTATCATTCAACACTGAAACTCCAATACGGAATGCACAATTAAATTATGTTTCATTCCTTAACTTCTTTAACTATTTTTATTCTAACACTCGTCCCTAACTCAGTGTTTTCCTAACTCCGTCCCTATTCCTATCTCCGGCTATCTGTTTGTCTCCTGTATGATTCCCTGCGTTCACTCTAATACATGTAAGACTACGCCCCCTCAGTCCCATTGTCAACTGTCAATCACCTTGTATCTCCCCTAGATAAGAAGGGGAGGGTTTATTTGACTTAATCTATCCCTGGCCACTAATCCCCTTCCCTAATCCGCTACTTTGGCCCATTCTCCTTTCATCTACAAGTTACGGCCGGGTCGATCGGACTGCCGATCTAACACCCGAGCTAGATTTATGGCCCGCCTGCTCAGTTCTCGTCTTCAAAGATTCGACGCGGCATACATTCTCTCTGATTCCCAACCCAAACGAGATAACATCTGAACGTCACATTTCGCACAACTGGCCCTCTGATACGCTCAGGGCCTCCACAATACACACTATAAACGAATATATCTAATCTCCTTTTGGAGAACTATTGTAGTATCTTGTGAAGCCTGGCAAGAACTGATCCGTACCTGTCAGCAAACACGTGGAGTTTGTCTGACCCAGTGAACGATTAGAGTCAGCATTACAGGGCAGTTTCCGGAACTCCACCCACAAGGCTACTAAAGAATACAAGAAGCTCGAAAACAGCACATCATAAGAACTACAAGAACTTTATCCTATAAGTTTTCTAAAATTGAACATTAAGTTAGAAGGCAAAAAGCATTCATAATTGATAATGTTGCATTCAATGGGACCTTGAATAGGCTGGTTTAAATAAATAGAGTAGTATATCAATGATTTATTACTCACACCCTGTAAATAGTGTAATTAAAGTTTGTTCATTTAACTTTACACTATCCTTGTTTGTTATATATCGGATGTGTGATCACTAAATTAAATCCTTGTGTGTGTGAAGGTAATTATTATTACCATTATCAATACACCTTAGACATCAAACCTAATATCTATTAAGATACATCTTTATCGCCACACTTAGCACAATAATAAATAAATATATATAACGATTTTTATCATTAAACAAAACACATCTAAAAGTGTTTATATCATTACATCATGAATGTATGAATACATTGTGACACATTTGGCTTCATAGATAAATACTGCATTTGTAAATTGTATTTTGTATATTTATTATTTGTGACATAATCAGGGACTGTGTAAGGCAATGGTTGCTATCCAACTATTCTTCGGCAAAGCAGTTATTTTTTGGATGTTTGTCGAGGGACTCTATCTGTTCATCTTAATGTTGTGGACATTTTCAGCACATAATATTCAGTTATGGCACTGTCTCGCCATTGGATGGGGTAGGTGTTAGCTTCACTTGTTCATAACAATATTTTACTCAGTAACATAATTATTTGACTCTTACAGTTGTATAATTTGAATTTTACTGTAGCATAAATATTTGAATCATGCAGTATGACAATTACAGTTTGACTCATACAGTTAGGAATATTCGTTTGTCACCTAGGCAAAATATTTGGACTTGAATTGTATCGTTGACTATTTTACGGTCTATTACGCGTTCAAGTAATTTAAAGCTGATACAAGTAAGTGCTACAGATCTGTAATTACCAGCGTCTGATTTATAACCTTTCTTAAAGTGTGGATTTACGTTAAATAATTTCCAATCCTGAGGCACTTTACCATGGTTTAGAAAGGCTTTTATAATAACCAAAAGGAATGGGGACTGCTCATTGCTTAATTCTTTTAATATCCTGGCAGGCAATTAACATGTGCTAGTAGCTTTATTTATTTATTTTTTATTAGTTGATGTATACCTATCTCGTCTATAGTTATTTTTACCTATTTCTTCTTCTTATTTTACTTAAATGTATTAAAACTTCCTTGTTGTCTGAGGCTTCCAACGAGGATTCTCAAAATGTGTTAAGGATATTAGCTTGAGTCTCATGATCATTTAATGTTGTCCTATTAGATTATTTTATAGTTGATGTTCTTGTAGGTACCACTTTAAAAAGATTTGATAAAGAATCATTTGTTGTTATTGTTAACTTTAGAAAATAAAATATTTATATATTCATTTTTTTTAGGTTTCCACTAAGTTATTGTGAAAAGAGTTTTATCTTGAAGTATTTTTTGTGTATCCTTTCTAAATTGCAGGACTTAAATTTCTTAAATAAGTTCTCTATCTTTTTTGGATGCATAGCTGACTTAATTTAGCATTGAACCAGCATTTGTTAATTTTATTTGATGTTTGTTTTGTTGCAACATTCTCATTCATTTTAGTTTATATATTAGTTTTTATATCTTTCCAAATTCTTCTACTGGGCTATTTTATTTGTATGAAATTTACTTAGGAATTTTTGTTAAAAGTTAGACGCTGATAAGTTTACTTGTATTGAATTAAATTGATTCCGAATAAAGATTTTTCTTGTAGGTATCTTATTAATTTTAGTTTTTATTGTATCTGTGACGCTAACAATATCATGGTCTGACAGTCCAGGAAATATGTAGCTGTATCTCAGTGACAAGGTTTTTAAAAACTTGTTCTTTCAACTAATAGATTTTTAAGAGTTGGTGTGAATGTTTGAAATTTATTTTTCCGTATTTCCTCTTCCGATCTGAAATTTGGGCAACCCAACAACCACATATGCAGTGTTTTAGCGTCGACTGTATCAAAGAGTATGATAATACATACATGTTTAGTCTGTAATTGTATCAAAGAGTATGATAATACATACATGTTTAGTCTGTAATTGTATCAAAGAGTATGATAATACATACATGTTTAGTCTTTTATTGTATCAAAGAGTATGATAATACATACATGTTTAGTCTGTAATTGTATCAAAGAGTCTGATAATACATACATGTTTAGTCTGTAATTGTATCAAAGAGTATGACAATACATACATGTTTAGTCTGTAATTGTATCAAAGAGTATGATAATACATACATGTTTAGTCTTTTATTGTATCAAAGAGTATGATAATACATACATGTTTAGTCTGTAATTGTATCAAAGAGTATGATAATACATACATGTTTAGTCTTTGATTGTATCAAAGAGTATGATAATACACACATGTTTAGTCTTTGATTGTATCAAAGAGTATGATAATACACACATGTTTAGTCTTTGATTGTATCAAAGAGTATGATAATACATACATGTTCAGTCTTTACTTTTACAACCCAACTTATCAGAGCCCGTATTAAAAAAAAAAATAAAAATAATAAAAAAAATTATAAAAGCCAAGAGCAACTCAGATCAAGACTTCCTATATGTCAATTTTGGAAACACTCATATTTCGCTTTGTATATTCGTCATTTTACTTTAATCTGTTGGGAGGCCATACATAAACTTGGATTGTGAAAGCAAATGGCACAACTGATAGAATCAGGATGTAAAGTAATTTACCGCTGCGTCAGATTCAACTATTTCGTGAGACATGCAATAATTTTTCATTACAACTCTATTGTGTGCATATTGAAAACATAATTGGCTCTAAAAGGAAAAAAAAAACAGTAAAAAATATTTTTTTGACATCGTGTCATCATCATTTAATACAAAAGGCGCTATTTAAATAAACGTTTATAAAATTCTGTGCTAAATAATTTGATTTTTAAAATTAATAAGAATTATTTGTATAATTTTTTCTGACAATTTATAAGACATATAATGAACACCTAGATTTGACGTGATTGAATGTTTGTTTTCTAATGAACACCTGGATTTGACAGTGATTGCATGCTTGTTTTCTAATGAATACCTAGATTTTATGGTGATTGTATGCTTGTTTTCTAATTAACACCTAGATTTGACGATAGTCTCATGTTTGTTGTCTTTAATGAACACTACACCTAGATTTGACGACCTTCTCATGTTTGTTGTCTAATGAACACCTAGTTTGACGACCTTCTCATGTTTGTTGTCTAATGAACACCTAGATTTGACAATAGTCTCATGCCTGTTGTCTAATGAACACCTAGATTTGACAATAGTCTCATGTTTGTTGTCTAATGAACACCTAGATTTGACGATAGTCTAATGTTTGTTGTCTAATGAACACCTAGATTTAACAATAGTCTCATGCTTGTCGTAAGAAACGACTGGTGTCATAACGCAACAATTTCAACATGTATACATATATATATATATATATTGCAGGTTGTCCATTGATCAATATCGGTATCTGGGCATTAGTCAAATCTCAGTACACTTCCATTCGGTAAGGAAATGTTAAGCCCCGGAATTAGTTTAATATTTTATTTATTTTTCAATTAAATGATGTAATACAAATAATTAGTTGAAATGACCAGGAAGGCATTATATATCAAAACTGATTAGAACATTTTAGATTTAATGGCTGGTCTCTTTCGCAAGACATCAAAATATGATTTCTTTAAAGTTGCGAACCGCATACCAAATTTCTTGAACTTGGGTCCATAATTAATAAAAACCTGACAAAAGTTGAATATAGCGACTGAAAATTACCTCATACCACAGAAATATGTTAATTCATCGGTACATTGGCCTCATATCATCGAAATAAGTAAGTACGTTGTTTCGGTGAGCGCAGGAAAGCCGCCTACCAAATTTCGTTATGATGGGTCCAGAAATAAGAAATTTTAAAACGTCGAACTTTGTCGATAGTTATCGCTGTTGCGTGTATAATTTCAATTCCTGCTAACTTTTGACATCAAGATTTCAATACCTGCTAACTTTTGACATCAAGGTTTCAATTCCTGCTAACTTTTGACATCAAGGTTGCGATACCTGCTAAGTTTAGACATCAGGGTTTCAATACCTGCTAACTTTTGACATCAGGGTTTCAATACCTGCTAACTTTTGACATCAGGGTTTCAATACCTGCTAACTTTTGACATCAGGGTTTCAATACCCGATATTTTTTTAAGGATGAGCCATACAGTTCTTGCGTACGATGTTTTATCAAGAGCATTTATGGCAAGATTAGACTACTATAAATAATGTTCTTTACGAAAGGAGAGTCTGTAAAATACAACATAAGTTGTAAGTGAATATAACCAACACTCAATTATAATTATTAAAATAAAATCAACGACACAATAAAATTGGCACTAAAATTACAAATATAAAACAAAACATGTTTTCTTAGTCCGATAACCACTTTTCTTCGAGATCGTAGTGGGGTCTTATGTTTCCATTAGAACATTCTCGGGCTTGGTAGACTCAGGCGGCGCCCATCCCTCTTCAGGTCAGCGGTGGACTTTCTTAGCGTTAGTAATATTTTAACATATTTATAATGGCTTAAACGGGGGCTCGATCCTCAGCTTGTGGGGCACTATGGACTTCGCTATCCAGTCTCCAACCTAACATACACAGGGACACACAAAAAAAAGTGGACACTAAGGTAGCTACTTAAGCTCTCGTATATCTTCATTTATGATAACATCCAACACACACGCTTATGTTATTAGTGATTTAATGGATGCTCAACAGAACATTTATCTTGTCTTATCATTGTGCCAGTAACGGTACAGCTCGGGGAAAAAGCGGAAAAAAGATTATTTGGCAGTACTAGACGTAAAGCTAAACAATGCGTGGGCATGATCTCCTTGGAAACAGTACTAAATTATCCAAACATATGTCAGAATCTTAACATCATAACTCAAAAAACATGCTTGAAGAGGAAAAAAGAAAACAATAACACAAACGCCTCTTCGTCAAACGAGATTCTCATAACATTCACCTAGTATTTTGGAGTAAAATATGTCCGTTTTGGTACAGAATTATAAGTAAAACAGTAATGTGTAGTTTATCGGGTCTATGCTGAGTATCTGGTTAGACCACGCATTTTCACCACTAAATTTGTACTGTTATTTCTTTCCTTACCATCATCATTGCAATATAACACCAGTTAAATCCAACATTTTCAATACGTTTTTCACTCTAAAGGAACAGCTGCTGGTTGCTGCCAGACGGAATAGATTATATCCATATAGTTACAGCTATTGTTGCTTTATCGGTAAGAGACACGTTTAGTCAGATAGACTTTATCTATGTGCTACCACCTTGTGTTGCTTTATCGGTAAGTTTTTATAGTTTAGCCCTTGCCAGATACAATTTTTTCCAATGAACTCAAAGGTACACAATCTTTGACAGACTTTAATTTGCCGAAGCGATTTGTTCACAGGTAGCCTAAGTTTAGATCACTATCTTCATGCATCAATTTCATATTAATATTCATTACATATTTATACATATTCATTTGATATTGTTATTCATTACATATTCATTTGATATTGTTAGTCATTACATATTCATACATATTCATTTGATATTGTTACTCATTACATATTTATTTGAGATTGTTATTCATTACATATTCATACATATTCATTTGATATTGTTATTCATTACATATTCATACACATTCATTTGATATTGTTATTCATTACATATTCATTTGATATTGTTATTCATTACATATTCATACATATTCATTTGATATTGTTATTTATTACATATTCATACATATTTATTTCATATTGTTATTCATTACATATTCATTTGATATTGTTATTCATTACACATTCATACATATTCATTTCATATTGTTATTCATTACATATTCATACACATTCATTTGATATTGTTATTCATTACATATTCATTTGATATTGTTATTCATTACATATTCATACATATTCATTTGATATTTGCTACTCATTACATATTCATTTGATATTGTTATTCATTACATATTCATACATATTCATTTGATATTGTTATTCATTACATATTCATACACATTCATTTGATATCGTTATTCATTACATATTCATTTGATATTGTTATTCATTACATATTCATACATTTTCATTTGATATTGTTATTCATTACATATTCATTTGATATTGTTATTCATTACATATTCATACATATTCATTTTATATTATTATTCATTACATATTCATTTGATATTGTTATTCATTACACATTCATACATATTCATTTCATATTGTTATTCAATACATATTCATACATATTCATTTGATATTGTTATTCATTACATATTCATACATATTCATTTGATATTGTTATTCATTACATATTCATTTGATGTTGTTATTCATTACATATTCATACATATTCATTTGAATTTTTATTCATTACATATTCATTTGATATTGTTATTCATTACATATTCATACATATTCATTTCATTTTGTTATTCATTACATATTCATACATATTCTTTTCATTTTGTTATTCATTACATATTCATACATATTCATTTCATTTTGTTATTCATATCATATTCATTACATATTCATTACCGATCAAAAGTAATTGTCCGAATAGTATTAGCATTTAATAATTCAAGCGAAGCTGACGGGGCCTTGAATAAATTTCTTGTTGTTTCACCCTGGCGGTTGCCCTACGACCCAACATACCTGGAGCTCCATCAAAAGACAAAGCCATCTAGTATCCTTATTTTTAATTAATTCCATTAAAATATTCATTAACTTTATTGAATTAACCATTTCCTTGACATCTCAAATCAAGAGGAGCACAAAACAACTTTCCTCTTTAATTGTTTGAAAAAATTTGTAATTATTTTTAACAAATATACTCCAAAAGCTGCGCTTTAAAACAAAAACATATGACATAATTTGTCTCATCAAGCTAACTAGCAAGGAGTCTAATAGCATTAATTCAGTGCGCTATCCAGAAGTAACCCGTTTATAAGTGGGGTTATATTCCATTGGCACACGTACACATGACGGGTATTAAACATATCTAGCGCTTTTATATTTCAACAATGAGTCTGTATTACGCCCAGGAAATCCACTTTTACCCCAAATGGGATAATTTGACCCTGTTAGCCGACCCAAGCTCTAGTCGATGTTAATGGAGTTAATTGTCAGCGACATTTACTCCAATGAAACTTAGATCCGGCATTATAAGAAAACTAGGTGCCCGCGGCGTAGCATACGCCGCTGATTAGCTAAAAGATAGTGCAAAGAAATTGGGGGGGGGGGTGAAACTCGGATGCGGGGATAACTGCGGCGCATTATTGATCTTGAAACATGTGCACTGTGGTTAGTAGCTTACCACCACCCCATCATGCACCATCCTAGCTTGCCAACCATAAACTAATTGGCATAGCCTGATAAAGGTCATTCGTCAAGCTTATTTCCACTCGTCTTGTGCTTGTTAAGGTGATCGAAAAAAAAGTATGAAATGAACGAGCACAAACATAAATATTTTTTGTATACCTGACTAAGGTCATTCGTCAAAATTATTTCCAGTCGTCTTGTCATTGTTATGGTGATCGAAGAGATGGTTAGAAATGAACGGGCACAACAAAGAAAAACATTTTAAAAAATTTAAAAAGTAATGTTTTAGCTGGGGACTGAATCTGCGACATCCGGAATCGAAGAGAACAATGGAAAGGCAATGTGGCTCAGTCGACTGTAGGAGATATCAAAGCCACTGAGAACACAGGAGCAATGAAGTACACATTTCTACGGGTACACACAGTTGCTCATGCCTGGAGAGCGAGGGAGGGCGCCTAAAGTATTCTTTTTATGAAAGTAATTGTTGAGGAACGTTTATGACTACTTTTCTGTCACTGAGCACAATAGACAACACGAAGTTATTTGCAAAGTTAAAAATTGAAAAAATAATGTATTAGCTAGGGATTCAACCTGTGACCTCCGCTTGTTAAGCAAATGTTATAACCATTACACTACGAAATACATATTATTTTGTTTTTCTGAAAGAACATAGTAATTGACTTCAAAGAAATGTTGAATGTTTAGTATTTTTTCTTGCAATCAGATTGGTCGGTGGGGTCAGAGGTCAGACAGCTTGCTACTTCTTGTCCGGCATGGTCGAACAATGATGAGAATTATATATATATAGATTCTTCCCTAAGTTCGAGCAATTTACTTATGTTCTATCTCACAACATACATTTTTTTCTTTTTTTTCCTTCCAATTTTGCTTATTTAAATTAATGTATTTTTATTTTCATTATTATTATTTGGCTCAAGAACAAATTAAAACAATACAGTCGGAGTCCTCTTAGACGAACCAAATGAGACCCGCAAATAAATTTCACTTCCGGAGTTTTCGAGTTAGCGAAAATGGCTTAATAAGTACTGATTAATCAAGGAGAAAAGTGGGTGGGGGTGGGAAGCAGCCATCCCGGTGAGAAGGCTTAATATTAATATGAAAGAAAGGTGGTGTCTGGTGTTTCCTATAAAATAAAATAAACTTTCTTTGACGTATCGACACCAACGAGGAAGCCCCTCCCCCCCCCCCATATTCTTTACACCCTCAACACTGGGATGGGTAGTAATATTTTTCTTTTTAAGAGTCATAGCATTTAGCAGAGGGGCGCAGATTTGTTACCATTCTGCCAGCAACGTTTTTCTTTTCTTTTCTTGGTCATTATCGGTCTGAAAATAGACGTTTACATAGCTCTACGGACCACGTGGTCCGAAATTTCTCGCCAGAATAAAAACCCGAACTCCTTAGAAAATTCGACTAAGGGAGGTTTGAAGCCAAAAATCTTTGAGTGGTATAAAACAATTTTTTCGATATAAGTAGGTTTTAGAGGTTTTATATTTTAGGTTTTAGTGAAGTTCGACTTAACGAGGTCTGAATGTATATGCAAAATTGATAAAGAGCAAAAATGTAGGGAAAAAATAAAATTAACAACTCAATAAATAATAAAAATTACAACAAATTATGAGTTTTGAAAGCCCAACTTACTATCATTTCCTTTATTTCATTCAATACGTTAATAAAATTCATAATATAAATAAATTGCCTATATAAGAAATAGCTTTCGAAAGTGCCAAGAGTAAAATCATCACTGTTTACTATAAACAGTCCCCAAAAGTTTTGTAAACAATAACATGTTTTGATTCGTCTAAAATTCTGAATTATTTGTCTTTCAATATAGTTAAAGGGCTTTTATTCCCAGTGCGATCCTCATGATATTTTTATTTAAAATATTATTGTAAACTTTTAGGCTAATGTCGTGTTCATCATTGTCATCATCTGGGTGTTGATGACCAAACTGAAAACGTCCAACAATGCGGAGACCAGACAATACAGGTAGGTGACTGTAAAATGATATTATTTGATATGTGATTGGTAGAGAGAGATCACGTGATGTTTGAATACCAGAAGGCTTTGCGCGGCAGTTGAAAGTGTGAGGAAAGACAAGTGAGATGCTCACTGACGGATATCATTATGTAAAAGGTGTACATAAGTTTATGTATTGGATTAAAGTCAATTTTATTACAAAGGACTTCTTTGTCTTACTGTGTGCCGGAGAGTGTCAGTAATAAACGCCTACAAGTGTGAAAATGGCCCCAGGAACAAATCAGTTACAGCGACGAAAGCTTTAAACAACAAAAACACATTAAACTGTTGTGTTCATGTTCAACTGAATATTGCCATTCTGGTGATACTAAACAGTGTGCGGTAGAAATATTCCAGATCATCATAATTTCATTAAGAGTACGAGAAAAACACTTAGTGTAATGTCATGAGAGCTTTGATCTTACATAGCGTTTGGGAAAATGACACTTTCTTAAACCAAGAGTATGTATAGTTAAACATTTCTTAATGTATGTAATTGCATCATGAATTTAGTTTTTGTGTTTGATTATCAGACATATGATATCATTTATTGTTTACTTTTTAAAACTCTTTGTAGAATGAAGAGAAATTAAAGAAAGAAAATTGATCACAACCAAATAAACGTATCCACAGAAAAGCCCTGAAAGCCATTGTGGTGCTCGTACCCCTACTTGGTATTACAGACATCTTGCTCATATATGTTCCCACTACAAATGTGATGGTGCTAAGTGTGCATAAATACGTCGTTAGTTTTTTACAGGCATTTCAAGTAAGGACACTTCTTCTAACTCTTAGCGTGGGAATTGTTTTTGTACTTATTAGTGGGGTACTCTAGTCATTGCCCTAAAGCTAACTTTCAAAATTGTTTAGTGCTCTAGAATTATGTTTTATGTGATATTAATAGGAATTTGTAACTGATTTTTTAACGAATGTCTTGCATAGATGACGTCACACATATTTAATTAATTATTCATTGCCCCTTCCTCCCATGTCACGCGTTTGTGACAAAAATTTGGACTTTCTTTTCAAAATGACGTCACAAATCTTGCCCGCCCCCCCCCCCCCCATAAAAGCTGTATTTTTACTGTTTATTTTCCCTGGGCACTACGTTCATACATTTGAAATGTCTGTGCATATGTGAGCATGCACATGCAATTCCTTCTGAACCATACCAGAATATGGGGATTTTTCAAATATGCTAAGAAGGTACCAAGAATGTGCAACGGCCAAAACAAACACCCAAGAGGCTTACTAGATTTTCTGGAGAAAAAAAAACGTCAGTATCTTGTCAATTTCTCGTAAACAACAGCATAAACCATCAGGTTAAAACAAACGCCAAACAACAGCATAAACCATCAGGTTAAAACAAACGCCAAACAACAGCATAAACCATCAGGTTAAAACAAACACCAAACAACATCATAAACCATCAGATTAAAACAAACGCCAAACAACAGCATAAACCATCAGGTTAAAACAAACGCCAAACAACAGCATAAACCATCAGGTTAAAACAAACACCAAACAACATCATAAACCATCAGGTTAAAACAAACGCCAAACAACAGCATAAACCATCAGGTTAAAACAAACGCCAAACAACAGCATAAACCATCAGGTTAAAATAAACGCCAAACAACAGCATAAACCATCAGGTTAAAACAAACGCCAAACAACAGCATAAACCATCAGGTTAAAACAAACGCCAAACAATAGCTAATAAAATTTGAATCAATGTTCCAGAAGGAGTTTTTGAAAATTCCTTTTCATTCAAATCCGGTAATTTTAGCTGCAATTTGACCAATGTCCTCCTTACATGCAGCTACTAAAGTGCATATTGCGACACAGATCATTCCTTTGGGACTAGAAAGGTTAGGTTGCTAACAAAAAGAGACTCAAACGCAAGAAAAACAAGAGCGAACCACGCATTGGCATCTGTTCCATTAGGGAGAACAGCAGAATAGACCCGGAGACTACAAGAAGCTCTAGTACCAATGCCATCAGTAGACACTATTGAGTCTAAATGGTCACACCTGCGGGACAACTTATGTAACTCAGCTATTTCGGCATTTGGCAAGAGAGAACGCAAATGTGCAGATTGGTTTGAGGCTCACTGGGAGGAAATGAAGCATGTCACTGTTGAAAAAAAGAAATGCTCTGCTAGCCTATAAAGACCGGCCTTGCTCAGAAACTCTACGTAACGATAAGAGTGCCAAGAAAAATCCCCAGCTGGCAGCTCGCCACTGTGCTAACGCGTATTGGCTCAATCTAAACTCCAATATACCGTCAGCTGCTGATAGGGGCGATACAAAGGCTATGGACGATAATATAAAACAAGCAACAGGACCCCTGACCTCCAAGACTGCCCCCCTGTTGTCAAAATCAGGGGAACTTATCACTGATCGAGACCTACAACTCAAACGGTGGATTGAGCACTACTTGGAATTGTACGCAACAATAAACCATGTCTCAACTGCTGCCCTGGACGATATCCCGGACCTGCCGGTCATGGAAGAGCTTGATGCACTACACACAATAGTTGAGCTAAGTAGAGCCATCGATTGTCTAGCCTGTGCAAAAGCCCTTGGCTATGATAGAAATCCACCAGAAGCTCTCAAATGTGGCTAGGAAGCTCTTTTACAGCTTTTGCACGACCTCCTCACTCTGTGCTGGGAACAGGGACAAATACTACGGCATTTAAAAGATGTCAGCATCGTTACACTGTATAAGAATAAAGGAGACAAGAGCAACTGCAATAACTATCGTTGAATCTCTCTTCTCAGTATAGTTGGAAAGGCCTTCGCCCGAGTTGCATTAACACCCGTGCAGACCCTATAATGGCGTGTTGTTGCAAAATCCAGCGTGTCTTTCAAGCCGGAAGATGAAATATAGACATGATCTTCTCTGCGTCAGCTCGCGACAAATCAAGGAAGCGACACATGCCTTTAAATATCGCGTTCGTCGACCTAACATAACTAAACACATATTCTTGAGACTGAGACCTAATCTCTTAAGGCCTTGGCTAATACTTGGGCAACCTGCTAAATCTGCTGAGCTGTGCCATACAACATTGTCTTCACGTGGGACTCTATTGCCTCCCGTACCTCCCCGGCTATATCTAGCGCGGGACACGACGTCAGCAGGTGTGTGACCGTCTCAGAGGCTTGGCTGCAATGACGGTAGTTCGAGTACCTTTTGTGGTCAAGCCGGTTAAAATAAGAGTTGGTTTGGGCAATGCTCAGTACGCATTTTGGTCGCTAAACTCTGGTCCCTTTGGTTTAGACCCCACCATTGGTCTGATCTGCTTGGCTGGGCATGTTAGCGAATACCCACTAGCCGTCGTATTATCTTCCCACTCCTAGTACCACTCTTCCCTGAAGTGGTCCATTAGCCAGGTCTTTGCCCCGAGATAGGTGCGTTACGTCATTCATGGACTTTTATTTAATTTAAATGATACATTTTAGGGGGGGGGGGCTTAACTATGGACTTAAAAGCGAATAATTAAATAAGTTATTTATTAATCTTCAAATTTCAAAAGGAAATTACGTTTTGTTAAAATTAGGTCTTTATTTTTGTCCAGTTATATTTAGTGCATCTATTATAATTCTCAGGGACTGTTTGTTTGTTTCTTCTATTGCTTCTTGAATGGAGAGGTACGTACATTAGTCAAATCTTAAGATCAAACTTACGTCACTAAAAACTCATCTACATGAATATAATTACAATATCATCATTGTATATAATGACAAATGTTAGAAAGAACGAGGTAACGCAGTCTTACAAAACGAATAGATTCAATAAAGCTATTAACTCTAGCTTGGATATACAACACGGAGATGATGGAATATTATCTTCAAATAGACATAATCAAGGTTTGGATTGGTTTTCATGAATATATAAGGAAAACATATCCACTTAAACATTTTCAATCCTTATAAAATACAAGACTAAAGATAAGTATTGGACAAGCGTAGGACACGATTGTTTTCTTTATACAAGCAATGTCTGTAATATATAAGATACGATTGAACTCAACTAAACTGTCCCGACGCTGGGTAGTTGGGGCACCATTTTGAGCTGCACACTATATCATGTTATGTGTCACGGTTCTGAGCTGCCTTCTGGGAATCGCTAAATGACAGTCCGGTCCACTCTTTGATATTGTCCTCCCAACTCTTCCTTGTCATGCGTCATTCTTATGATACCTTCTTGTAACTTCTTAGGCATGACTATTCTTCTTAAATTTTCCTGTTTGTGTAATGTTTATCAAAATGCCCTTGTCCAGCTGATAATATTTACTTTTGCCTGTTACATCATCTTTGGCAAGTTTCATTTTAATTTCAGTTATTGTTTTATCTTCTTCTTGAAGTTTTTTGAAGTCTTGTTTTGAAATAGCTTGAATTCCTAAGGTTATGTTGTCTTGAACATCAATGTCTAATTCTTCTTCTCTTTTTATTGAGGCTCTGGTTTGTACACTAACACATATTTGAGTATGGTTGTCGTACCATTCTTAATATATTGCATCTGAATAGTCAACAACACCTTCAACGTTTCCTATTATGAGGTCACAAATGGCATCTTGTAAAACTCTTGCACGAATTTCACCTTGGATTCATGGTGAGTTGATGTAGACAATAGCAGTTTTACATTCTCTTTTAGTGCCATCGGCCATTATTAATGTGTCTTTCTGACCATCATATTCATCTTCTTGTACCATTCTACTGTGTACAACTATTGTAGTACATCCAGAATCTCGTAGACACATACATTTTTTGTTATTAATGTATACTGGGTAAAATTTAAGTTTTCCATGATTATCAATTGTGGCAACTGTATTACTTGATCTTGTTGTTTATTGTTCAGTTTTTTCTATGTCCTTTACATCTTGGTTATCATTCCTTCTCCATGGCTGATCATAATTTCTGTATCTGGAGTTGTGGTTGTATTTACCTCTCCAAGATTGCCTACCTTTGTTTTCAAAATGACCTTGTCTAGATCTCTCCTCTGTTTTCTTTCTTATTGGACTTCCATTAGGGGATACTCTTTTCGGTTGTTCTTTATTGTGGTAACATTATTTTGCCATATGTCCTGGTTTGTTACAATACCAACAAATAGTGTTTCTGTTGCCTGAGTTTGGGAGACTCTGATTTGTTATTCCTTGCCTTTTTTCTGGTCTTTTATTTTGGATTGCAGCAAATTTGTCTTGTCTCTTATCCATCTCTACACCTGGATGAGAGTCTTTAAATGTACGTGAAGAATTTGTTAATTCTGATTTGGTACGCACTTTCTTATCAGCTAAGTATGTGAAAAGAGTTGGTGTTACAACTTCTAGAAATTTGCCAATTAATAACATGTCTAATAAGGCTTTGGGATTGCTTGTATCAATTCCTGAAAGTTCTAGCCCTTTTGTCAATTTAACTTGAGTTTCATTTACTATGATCTGTTTATCTTTATCTCTCTTGATTCTTATGTCATGAAATTCTCATCTCTAATCATTTTCTGATTTCCCAAAATAACATACAAGTGCTTTTTTGACATTTTGATATATGTGTTTGTCTTCTTTATCTATACTATTGCAAGCTTCAAATTCTTCACCTGTTAGATGAGTCATTTATTGTGTTGACCATCCTAACTCATTATAACCCTTTATCTGCATAATGGATTCAAAGTAGTCTAAGTAGACATCCATTTTTTTGGCATTATATTTTCTTACTTTGATTGTATCCTTTGGTGCTGGCTTTTCTTTTGAGTCATCACCAGGATTATAGCCTTTGTTTTGTACCTCAATTTGTAATTTTAATTTATCAATATTAAGGTGCTCAAGTTCTCTTTTTTGCAGCTCTGTCTTCTCTTTCAATTATTACTCTTTGCCTCTCTTCCTCTTTAGCTTCTTTTTGCCTCTGTTTCTCTTTTTCTTCAGCTTCTTTTTGCTTTTTCTCTTCTGCAGCTATTCCTAGCTTCTCTTTTTCTTCAGTTTCTTTGACTTTTTCTTCAATGAAAGTCCTCATTTCTTTCCCAGTTAATCCTATCTCTTTCGCTAATGCAGTGAATTCTTTGTATAAATCCATTGTGTATGTGAAATTGTGAGTTACTAACCAAGTAATGGATGTAAGTGTAATGTGTCAATATACTCTATATAAATTTATATTTATATTTAAAAATGCATGTATCATAAATAAATCAATTATTTCAATGATAAAAAACAAAATAAAAGTTCTAAATTCTAAATTCAAGAATATCTGTGGAAATGAAAAATGTTAATATATATTAATGCTAAAAGTGATACATTCAATTAAACCATTAAATTAAATTTGAGGCAAAATGAGGCAACAAAGTATCCACACACAGGATCTTAAGTATACTCAGCATACACGCTCCCTCAGGTTGACAAAAAATACAATGGTTAGAAATTTTGAGTTTAAATTAATTCACCTATCAAGATATGAATTTGGAAAAATTTTCTGAAATTAATACTAATATAGTCTATACACTTGAATTGTCTCTCACAGTTCAAGTACGAGCAAATGAATTTGTCTGAAGTAAGTTCTGTTTGTACTTCAAATATAACAATGTTAATTGTTCACTGTCACAGAAGAGGCTCTTGTTATATCACTCACTGGGCTTCTAATAAATGTTTATACAGTTCATAGTCTACAGTCTTTATAATTACTCAGCTGTGTTGTGTTGATTGTTTACATCCAGTGTGTAGTCCTGGCGCACTTCCGGTTCATCTGTGCTGACACTTATAACATAGAGTTCAGCAGGCGTAGAAACTTGTAGATCAGTTGACACATAGAGTTGTAGAACCGGAACGAAGTATGTCGACGCGACACCAACACGCTTCTGGATGCTGTATGCCTCGAGTCATTCACCGTGTAATATAGGGTACACGTTGTGCTGTGTCCTCATTGACACTGTAATGGCATATACCGGAAACGAAGACTGTATCAAATGACCTATGTAGGTCAGTCCTTCCAATTGTGACCTATAACACATTGCTGATTAATATTAATAAACTTTGCAAACTTCAGTCACAGTTTATGTACTGCCGTAGATTAATTTCACTGTTCATATTTCTCACTGACACTGTTTTTCGACTTTATTCACCGAACAGTTCTTTCTAATGTTAATACTTAACTTAGTATTTAACTTAACTTACAAAGTTCCTTTATAACACAAGTAGGTTACCACGTAGCCATTTATGTCCGCAGGAAAAACTTGAACATTAACTGAATTCTCTAATTTATCCTATGAAAAATGAACGTGCTTACACTCTTTGTAAACTACCGTATATATATATACAACATATCTTCTAATAGTTCAGCATTCTGCAGTAATGCAAACCTTCTTATAATCGTAACTTGGTTTTCAAAAATCTGATGTAACACTTGCTGGTCTTTCATCATATTTTTCTTCTGACACCAATGTAACTGTTTTTATCTTTTGTGACGTTTCTAGTTAGGCCTTTTCCACTTTTGTAGGCGTGTACTGACAAATAGCAACTTGCATTAATAACACATAAGTCTTTTGTAACTTATTAATTTTAATCCAACACTAGAAATATATTCACTTTATACATTAGTGAAATCAGTCCGGCCTGCTGCCATTTTCCTGCACACCTCCCAATCAATCAACTGCTTTCCACTCCCTGCCTCTCTTTCACTAGCGCCACCTAGCGTTCTCTCGTCACGTTATCTCTTGTCAATTATGATCAAGTGACAGTTGCCCTCAGTGCCGCATGCCACACTGTCGAACGCCTTTTTAAAGTCTATGAAGACATGAAAGAGGTCGCTCTAGTGTTGTAGATGTTTTTCACAGAGCACTTGCAGGTTGATGATCTGCTCCGTTGTGACTCCTTCCTGCTCTGAAGCCTGCCTGTTCTTCTACAATGAACTGCTCTGCTTGTGGTTGCAGTCTGTTTAATATTACCATAAGCATGACTTTGCTAGGGTGACTAATCAGGTTGATTGTACGGTAGTTCTGACACAACTGTAGATTACCCTTCTTTGGGAGCGTAATAACCAGAAATTGAGTTCACATGGGTTGTTGTCTGCTCCAGCCGATTTCCCCTTTTTCAGTCTTCGCACAGCCAGCTCCACCTCATCACGGAGAATAGAATGCATGTCTATGTTAGTTGACGTTGGGCAATTGAGCACTGATTCATCGCCCTTGGAGTCTTCACTGTACAGCTCAGAACAGTATTCGGTCCATCTTTTGATAATTTCTTGTTCTTATGTAATAAATTTTGCAGATTTATCTTGTATTGTTTAGATGCGACCTTATTTGGAGGATGTCAGATCTTTGACAATCTTGTAAGCCTTTTTAAAGTTGTTCCTTAGTAGATTTTCATCGATGTCTTAGCATTGTTGTCTATCCAGCTTGTTTTTGCTTTATTCATTTCAAATATTCTTTCGATTAGAAAAGATTAAATTCAAAGTAAATTGTTACATTATTTTGAGGTAGCTTTTAAACGGAAATTATTGCCATGAATAGTAAAATAAAACAATAGAAACATACGACAACAAAAAACACAAGCATGTTTACAACTATTTTCTAAAGTGTAACAAGTGCTAATGATTTTTAATGATTTTGTTATTATTCTATTTTAAAATAAATTATACTAAAGGTTAGAGGAAAAAAATAATTAATTATTGTACAACCATGTGACAGGTGCAAACTGCTGTGTGTCAAAAGATCAGGATTATACAAGATATCAACAGCATTAGCTTTTTCACCAAGTCTTCGTACGCTCGTCCCGGGCGGACGGGCGGCTCTGCGTCACCGACCACTAATTCGATTGTGCAAAGTGTTTCTGATAAGAAAAGTTCGAGCAGCGGCAGTGGTCAAACAAAACTGTCACAGACAGAGCCGGAAACAGAGACAGTGGCTAGAACATCTGTGATGGAAACAACGGTGTAAGACGTGCATTGTGGACATAGTTTGAGGGCATTTAGTAGATCTATATCATAAAATGTTTATTTGTAAGATCAGACACTATTTATATGTGAGGCATCTTAAATGCAGAGGAAAAGGTATTGTTAACTCATGTTGACGTATCCGCGTCACTAACTACACAATATAAATATTATAGTTTGCTGTCAATATGTTGAAATAATAATTTATATACTTTTGATTTCATTGTAAGTTTTACGAAAAAAAGTGAGAGTTCATTGTTTTAATTGTGGTTACATTAGACCTTGGTCGTCATTAAAATAGACAAAAATATATTTAAAAATTTAGAAAATTCTACATGCTATACATGGTCTTAATACGTCTAAGAGAAAAGATTAAGACTATTTGATTTTTTGTATTTTTAGAGATAGAAGATTTCAAAAATGCTTAATTAAGTTGAAGCTTCTTCGTTTGTCTTTAATCGCTGTCAACAAAATCTCTTCTTTGAAAACCATAAAGAATAAGCAATACGGTTCTTATTTAAATTAATTCATGTATTTAAAATGACCATAATATGATGCTTATGGTAAGTGGTTTATCTACTGAGTATCAATAACAAAGACCTAAAACATACATTTCATTCAGACATGTAGTGCAATGTTCAAAACTGGCTTGAAGAAACTGTGTTGAATATCACCTATCAACAAAGTTTGCACACACAATATCTTCCATCCGGATACGTGTTGCTTCAGTATTTAGAAATTATCAATATTAAAATACTTTAAGAAACGTGAACTTCATTTTTTAACCTATTTGAACAAAGTACTGCCATGGACCGTACATATTTTTATAACGTTAATGATCCTTTATTGTATAATATAGTAGAGATCATGACATAGAGAACAAATTCCTTTGTTTTGATTTCTTATCTTGAATTTCTTCCTTTCAACTGTAGACAACAAACAAAAATCATTTTGAAATTTCGTTATAATATGATCACATTCCTAATTAATTAATTACACACATATTAAGACTTATAAATAAACACAAATAAAAAAACTAAATTCTTTTTTTTTAGTAATATTATTTAAAATTCATTGTTTAGTCTTTTTATGGACTTTCTTTTTTTTGTGTAAGTGATGTTGTTTAGGAAGTAATATAGTAATATACGAGTGATATAATATTGTATGCCCTAGGAAGGTGTTACGGAGGTTCAAAGTAAGATATTTTTATGTTATACGTCTTACAAGAAATGCACAGTTTTCTACAAAGCATTAGCAATATTCAATTTATAATATACACTATACTGCAAGGTATTCATACAGAAATACACACACACATCCACACATAGACATATAGAAACACACATACATATGACGAGACAAAACGAATATAAGTGCACACAGAAATACACATACATACCAACACATTTTATGTCAAGCGTCGACTTCACATTTTGGGTGGCATCAGCTTTATGTACCTGATTTTATTGATTAATTTACTACGACGGTTAATACACTACGCTCACTACACTCGCTACACTCACTACACTTATTATACTCACTATACTCACTACAATCATTACACTCACTAAACTCACAAAACTCATTACACTCAATACACTCACTACACTCATTACACTAACTACACTCATGACACTCAATACACTCACTACATTCAATACACAATACACTCAATACACTAACTACACTCACTACACTCATTACACTCACTACACTCAATACACTGATTAAACTCAGTACAGTCACTACACTCATTACACTCAATACACTAGCTACACTCACTACACTCAATACACTCACTACACTCATTACACTCAATGAACTCATTACACTCACTACACTCTCTACACTCATTACACTCAATACACTCATCAGATTCAATACACTAATTACACTCAATATACTCATTACACTCATTACACTCAATACACTCACTACAGCTTTATGTACCTGATTTTATTGATTTATTTACTACTACGGTTAATACACTACGCTCACTACACTCGCTACACTCACTACACTTATTATACTCACTATACTCACTACAATCATTACACTCACTAAACTCACAAAACTCATTACACTCAATACACTCACTACACTCATTACACTAACTACACTCATTACACTCAATACACTAACTACACTCACTACACTCATTACACTCACTACACTCAATACACTGATTAAACTCAGTACACTCACTACACTCATTACACTCAATACACTAGCTACACTCACTACACTCAATGAACTCATTACACTCACTACACTCTCTACACTCATTACACTCAATACACTCATCAGATTCAATACACTCAATACACTCATTACACTCAATATACTCATTACACTCATTACACTCAATACACTCAATACACAGTTTACACTCATTACACTCACTTCAATCCATACACTCACTACACTCACTACACTCATTACACTCACTACACTCACTGCACTCATTACACTGACTACACTCACTACACTCAATACACTCACTACACTCATTACACTCACTACACTCACTACACTCAATACACTCACTACACTCATTACACTCACTACACTCAATGAACTCATTACACTCACTACACTCTCTACACTCATTACACTCAATACACTCATCAGATTCAATACACTCAATACACTCATTACACTCA